>WHUX01000359.1:0-38055 GCA_015179025.1 Terfezia claveryi | reverse complement strand
TTTAATCTCCCATTATACCGAACAGATTCCGAAGTTTAGGGCTCTAGCTCAATATTCCATGAATATTAGTGAAGCTATACATAAAGGCCTTAAGGATGCTTACCGTCGAAGTAATAGAGTTAATGCAACACCATAGATAGTTACTACCTACACGAGGGATCATACTTTTGCTATGAAGGACTTGACACTTAATCTATGGAACCAGGTTAGGCAAAATGGAGATGTGATGCCAGGTGTCGGAAAACAGGTCTACTTGAAGTTGCGGGAGAAAATTAAGTTAGGATTAATATCCAGCCTCGAGGATCTGTAGCTTGTAACTGGCTTACCAGATCTGGTGCTGACAACGTAAGCATTTTTAAGGCAAGAAGTTAGAAGCATGGATTCCGACCCTACCGAGCTGTTAATTTAGGAAATTTATTCATATGGAGTGCTTCAAATTCCAATGCTAAAATTCAGTGGAGAAGGATTCATTTTGCACAATACTAAATGCACCAAAAAATTTCACAGGAAGGAAAGATACGATTGGATATGGGTAAGGAGACAGCGTGCATTGGATGAGGCACTAGTAGGGACGCTGAATGGTCAAATACTAGGACGAATCAATGCATTGTTCAAAGTAATAACTATAGCAGGAATGGTGTACCGGTTGGTGCATGTGAATCTGCTTCAATGCATTGGGTTGAATGCTGTGTAGGGCACGGAAGGGATGGTTTGCATTGGATTGCCGATGAGTGGGGAAGGGGTTATAGTTAAGATATCACAAATAGAAGGGATTGCGCATTTAATACCATTAGAGCTAGGGGAAAGTTGGTTAGTAAATAATAAAATAGACTTAGAGATATGGAATATGATTTATGATTAGGAAATAATAAACTTGTAACCAGTTGAGAGAAGAGCCACAAAGAACGTGAAGTGTCGAATGTAAAACAGGTACCAGGCCAATATTAGAAGGGCATGTGTGGGGGCATATAGAGGTAAGCAGAAAATTGTAACACATGGGATGGTATAAAAGTAATTGATGCATCCGGATATAGATTTGTTTATTTTTCTTCTAAAGTTTGAGGGTGCACATGGGGTGTATGAGAGGCAGTGGGAATTTAATGGTGTTCGAGATGCAGAGCATATATTTTGAGGATGCGTATAGGGTACATGAGTGGGAGCAGAAATTTTGTAGTATGAACAGGGTGCATGAGAGGCAGCAAGAATTTGGTGGTGCACTAGATAGAACAAAACTAGTTGCTGCATCATGATGGAGAATTTTTTTTGCTGATGTGGGCTGGGTCTGAGGGTATTAAGGTTTCGCTCCATGCTTGAAACCTGTCAGTAGGTAATAGAGTTGGTTCGGACATTATACCAATTAGTCAGAGTGATCCAATATAGTGTAACGAGAGCTTTGGGGGACAGGGCGACCAAGGGGTATGTTGGGGCAAGAGTAAGGCCAGGGTAAAACATAAGTAGGAATACTATATGTATAATTAGAGGAAGGTTGGGACAGGAAACAAGGGCAAGAAGTAAGAGAGATAGAGGGCAAGGGGCACGAGACATGTGGAGGCAGTTGCCGTGTCTGTCGAAGGGAGGCAGCTATGCTGCAGAGCTGTTCACAAGACAAGGGGGTGCACAAGAGAAGTGCACAAGCACTAGGAGAGGCAATGTCCTATATTGGATATACAAGATATTAGATAGGAATACAATAATAGTACGAGGGACAAGTTCTATATATTCATAATTCTGTTAGGGCTATGGAGAAAATAAACTTCCCAAGATCCCTATCTCAGAAGCTAAATGAGGTAATGATAACAATAACCCATCACCTACATTACAGGTAATACCGAGGGCAATAATAATGATAACCTATTATCTGCAATTACAGGTGATGACAAAGACAACAATAGTAATGACCCATTACCTGCAACATAGGTGATGGCGAGAACAACTGAGCATATGGTTATAACAATATATTATAGTTAAGAGTCTAATATTTTATTATTAAATTATTTATTAGCTAGCTAATTAAATTATAATATTCTTTCAAAATATAAATATATAAAAAAAGTCTTTTGTAGAGAAGTATACAATACTAAGGCCATAACTTAAATTACTTATATATTATATATTTCACAAATATATATATGTATATTTACATATATATATATATAAAATATAAATATAAAAAGGAAATTACTAATATTTTATCTAAGAAACTCTTTACTATTTATTTATTTCTTCTAATATAGACTACAATTTTATTGAGTAGCATTTGATTTTTCCAATATACTAGAATCTTATTTTTCTCTAATCTGATATATTTTACTACTATTTAGTTAGAGAAATATTGATTAATATTATAAAAATAGTAGCATGTATTAGATACTTTACTAATTATTACCTATTATATCTATACCCCTCTTTTACAATAGTATAAGTACTTATTATACTTTTATTAAGTACTACTATATACTTTTATTAGGTACTTTATATACTTGTATTAGGTATAGTTAGATATATACAGCTAGCTCTACTCTATGTACTTATCTACAGAAGACTTTTTTTATATAATTATATATATATTAAATAGTACATACTTATTAAAATATATTTATAGAAATATTCCATAGTTAATCAAGTCTTAAATTTAAAAAATAAAGATTAGATAAATAAATAAAAAAATATAATAAATAATACTAGATAGTATTTCTTTTATACTATTTATATAATCTATATTTTTTAGTATTAATATTTATATATTTGAATTCTACTAAAATAAGACTTTGAAAAAGTATAAAAATTACTAAAGTAGAATATTCTATAAAAGAACTATAATTAACTAGTATAATCTAGCTTTTATATACTTATATAATCTAAGTTATAAAATATTAATTTTATTAATTTATAAGTTAGTTTACTATTATTTGTTTGTTTTTTTTTACTAGATTTTAAAAGAGATCTAACAGCTTATTTATATTTATTTGAGATCTAACAACTTAGAAATTAAATACTTTAATAAATAGTATATTATTTAAAATAGTATATTATATAAAAGAATATATAATTATATTAAACTATATTTTTATAGTAAGTTTTATAGAATTTATTATAGTAAATTCTACTAGCTATAAATATTTAAAAAGTAGTAGAAGGTAGTAAAAAGCTAGTTCTTTAATTAAAAAGTTTAGTTATATTATATAATATAAATATAAGAAATATAAAGTATATAAATAATTATATAAATAATAAAATAATATTTTTCTTTATATTTTATAGCCTATTTTGTAATAAAAGATTTTTTTAAAAAGGAAAAGATATAAAAAATACTTGTTTACTTTATATAATATATTTATTTAAATATTAGAATCTTTTAAACTATTTTTAGAATTTTTTAAATCAAATATTTGGGATATATTTTACTTGTTTAGGTATTTTCTTTAGTTAACTTAATATATAGATTACTTATATATTAGTATTATCTTTTTTTATTATTTTATCTTTTTTCTTTATTTCTAATTTATTTTTGATATATCTTATATAGTTAATAAGCTAACTATTTACTTTTATTCTAGTTATTTATTTTATTTAATAAATAATATTATATTTTATTTTTATTTTCTCTTTTTCTTTATTTATATTATATTCTTTATATTATCTATAATATAAAATATATCTAAAATAAGCTATTTTATATTTATTTTAATTAAATATTATAATAAATCTTAATAATTATTCTTACATAAATTTATTAGAACTTATTGCCTTAAAAATCTAGTATCTATTGAAGATCTAATTTTATAGTTTATAGAATAAATAAAATCTCTTTTAGTACTCTCTAGTTAAGTAATATTAAAATATATAAGCTGTACTAGTTATATTCTTATTTTTAAATCTTTATAATCTTCTTTAAATACTTTTTAAATATACTAATAGTTAATGAATTTATAAAAATTCTATAGAGAATTTTAATAGTATATTTAGCTATTCAACTTTATTAATAGAATTATATTTATCTTAATAATATTTTTAAGATACTTAACTTATATTCATACAAAGATTAGAAATCTATAATAAAAACTTTTAGTTAATATATAAAATATAGTATTTCCTATATTTAAAATATTCTGTGAGAAGATATATAGGCTGAGATAAAATATATAAAATCTTAATAAATAATCTATAAATTATAAATTAATTATTTGTCTAGTTATAGAATAGAAAAGGTAACTTAGTAAGTCTTAGTAATTAGATCTAAGTTGTACTTACTTTATAGTATATATTATATATAAAATAAAATAAAATAGATATTAAAAATATAAAGTACTAGTAGAAATTAAAATAAAGTAGTACTTAAAGATAATAGCTAAAATAATAAAAATATTATTATATATATAAAGAAGAAAGTAATATAAAAGTTAGATTAAAAGTACTAATAATAAAATAAAATAGAAATTAAATATATAAAAAGTATAATAATATAATATATTATAGTTTAAATATAAGTAAAATAATAAAAGCTTTAATAAGTTAAGAAAAATTCTAATAAATATAAAATTACTAATATATAAAGATATATATTAATAAGAAAATAGTTTTATAATATAGTTTTAATTACTTTAGATTTTTAAATTTTATAATAGTTAACTTTAGATACTTTCTATAGTTAAATTTAGTAATAGTTAGTTTTAAATAGTTTTAAGTACTTTTTAAAGCTATTTAAAACTATTTAAAGTAAACTAAACTTTTTTTATAGATATAAAATTTTTTTTCCTAATATAGATAAATTAAAAACTAAATATATACTTAATAATTAAAAAAGGTTAGCTAAGCTTAATTAAATACTTATTAATAAGAGTATTATAAATAATTCTAACTAGTATATATAAAAGGTTATAGAAAGTAAGTAACTAAAAAAAAACAATTAAATATATAAAAAAAAAACTAAGATTCTATATTAAGATAATTAGAAAAAAATAGCAAAAGATAAAAGAGCTAAAAAGTATATTAAAAAAATATTTTTTGGGAAAGTAAAGTCCTAAAACTATAAATATTAAAACTTATAGTAGTATCTAGATAATTCTATTATTATATAAATATATATATTTTTCTCTTTTTAAGATTTTTTTACTTAATAATTTTATAAATTTACTACTACTATAATATATAGTAAATTTATATTACTAATCTATAAAATATTTATTATTTTTATTACTAAAATATTATAATAGTTAGCAAATATATTAAAAAATTTCTATATTAAAAATAAAGATTATCTTTATTATTTATAGTTATTTATTATTATATAATAAGTAATTTTAGTAAGAGATAAAGGAAGTAGAATATTTATTAAATAAAAAATAAAAATATATAAAAGATTTAGGAAATAGAAAATTAAAAAAGTAAATTCTTTTTATATATTTAACTTATATATAAACTATTTATATTATATTTATATTACTCTTAAATAGCTTATATAATTTTATATTTTACAACTACTCTATCTATACTAGCTTTAGTAGCTATACTAGTATAGACAATTCTAAAATAGACCAGAATATATGAAATATTATTCATTTAGAATATCAATATCTTCTTATATTTTAAATACTGAGATATAATATTCTGGGCTGTCACCACTTCGCAACCTGGAAAGAGAAAGTCCTGGACTAAGATATAGTCAAAATTCATTAGGCGTGGCTTTTTTGAAGACTGTTTTAAAACTGGATCTATTCGCGCAGTTCCGCTGTATGCAAATCTTAAATCACTTGGAGCGACCTTTGGCCGCAATAGCTCCTCACCCGCACTTCGCATTTGGTACCACCTTACCACTCCCTTATCAAGATTGCCCAATTACCATCCAATGGAAATTTGCTATCAGGCATGTTTGGAGACCAGAACCCATATGTCTGACATAAAATCAAAACCATTAACATTCCCTGTTATCCCAATACCACCATGGCATCGCAATTATCACCTTGTATTTGAACCATCCCTATCTGACCCTACGCACTGAACCGTTAACTAAATCCTAGTGATATATATAACGACTGATAGTGAGCCCAATGTAAAGAGAGTGTATTTGACGAAAATAACCCTCAGAAAACCTTATAAAATGTGTGTTGCGTGATACCCGCAGCTTGCTGCGCACTAACAACAATTGCATCGTAGTATTGGAATTAATGACTTGGGATATAGTAAACATAGAGGACACATGAACTAGAGCGGCTAATCTATGCAATTTCATGCCAAATTCAAAGAGAAATGAACAACGTCAAACTAAAGTGTATGAAATCGGTCTCGGGTTTCAAGAAGATACTTTCGTACCGGTGGGTGGAGAAACCACGGTTTCATAAAAATAGTTAGAAATAAATAGATATTTCCGAATCTGATTTGGTCGACACATGTGGCAACGCCGAGACCATTATCACCATGCTTAGGCTTTGTTGTAGTAAAATAGGTGAAGGCGGAGATTTCAGTCTTCATCTGGGTTTGCAAGCTATTGCATTTCACGATTAGTCAGCCAGCTGTAGATTTGTAGTGCCTTCAAATAGTCTCCCCTGGTGTGCGCCATATCAAAACATACCCTTAGCACCCTCCGTGAATAATCTTGATCATCCCGCAAACTTCGCACACTCATCCTGCTAACATTGTCGTTTTCGAACCGCATCCACACCTGCCCTGGATCCAACCGCTGATCTGTTATTCGATCCGGTGTAACCGCTGATATTATCCCAGAACCTCCTGATGAACCAGAGTTGGTGGTGACCATTGGAGGTGGTCTATCCGATGCATATGGAGCAGTAAGTCCAAGTGTGCTCATAGACCGAGATCTCCGCTTTTCTTGACCAGCACTCCCAATCAAAATGCCACCACCGAAGCTCTCCGGCGTTGGGGAATCGGCACCCAGTGGGGCTCCCTTTTGCCTCCTCCGGCGCAGGTACCAGAAAAGTGCGAATATCAACGCAACTAATAAAAGCGCAAGCACGGTAAACACCCCTGCAACCCTTCCCGCATTATCGAAGAAATTGACATCACCTGAGCTGCTGGGGCTCGGAGAACTGTCAACTGTGGGTCCAACCCACCCAGAAGGTGTGAAAGTCACCGTTTGAGGAGGCCCATCAACAGTTCTTACGGATACCCATGGTATTGTGTGGGTCGTTGCGGTTGACTCCTAAATACAGGTCGATAGTTAGTTTTGAAATAGAAGGCTCAAAAGAGTGTTCTCAAGTTAAGACATCTCCTCTGAGTCTAGCTCCCTTAAGGAAAAAATAAAATTTTCCGAGAGAAAGTCGAGTCGTACATTAGAGATGAGTACAGGAGTTGTTTCTACAATGCTTGATAGAAAGAATATGGTACTCGCCTTGGTAGAGGAAGGAGTGGTTGCTTCACGGGATAATGATGTTGAGGTATTAGGGTCGCTCACCGTTAATGTTGATGAACTCATAGTGGTACTAGAGGGGCCATCGCTTGCATCGGCAGTACTCTTCGGTCTCGTTCCAGTGTCGATATATCCATATGCTCCTGTCTTCGAGTTTCCGCACTTCTCGAGATCGAATTGCGGGCAGGTCACGCAATCCGTCCTCGCCTCTGAGGGGTTTGGTGCATAGTCAGAGCACCAACATTCAAATCCCTTAACTACCCCAAATGCATATAAGACACATTTATCTTTGCAAAAACCGAGCGATTGCCATTGGTTGGCTATAAAGCCGAAAGTTAGCGAAACAGTCCATATATTAGCTATTCGCAATTGTTAGCCCCTAACATGGGTACATACATCCAATATAATGGTCTGTGCCCGTATTTTGGGATGAGCAATATTTTTGCTGTAACTGCGCCGATGCTCCGTCCAAAGACAAATACACCAGCAGCCCCAAAGGTGCCAAGCTGAATATCCTTCTACTGTAGGGCCTCACTGAAACTTCCTTCAACCTGTGCTTTCGATCCTTGTGCCTAAATCTTCCTGCATTTCCTGCTAGAGATATGGGAGCCTGCCTCGGAGGGCCATATTGATTTTCATAGGATTGTTCCATGAAGAAATCAATCGCCCCGGCGAAGCAGGGAAAATAAGTGGGCGTGCGAGAACGTCGTATGTGTTGTTACCGGTAAAACGTAAAACCGGGATACTATGGACACATTCACCCTCGGCTTAGATGAGCCCAGGAGGAATTTGTGTTTAGTATGAGTTGTCACGCGCGAAAATCGATGTGGTACCGTGATAATGTCAGTTGTCCTATGAGCGCCAATCAGGCTGGCTATATCGGCAGTCGAGCTTCAAGGTTTCAGAGAGTCGTTTCGCAGAGTCTCGCAAAATAAGGGTTCCGCACGCGTTTGTTTCGAGGACTATCCGAAGATGCAGACCCAAGTTCGCAGGTCGCAGCAAGTTGGCCCCTGCTTGAAAACGGCAGGTACTAAGTAGTATAACGACAGTGACAGGTACCCCCTCTGATGATTTACCCCAGAATAGTGTCGAACTGCGCGAAAAGAATGATGATCCACCAAACCAACCGATCAGAAATACTATATTAACGGCAAGGAGAGGATAGGTGCCTCCAAAGGAGGCTGGCACCAGTGGTCGATACTCTATTAGCTGTTGGCCTCAAAACATCCCGCGAAGAGCCAGGAGAGGGTCGAAAGTCGGAAGTTGACCGGTTGGTTTGGGGTGGACAGTAGTTGGCAGCGAGTTTGTTGTAGACAGAGAAAGGACAAAAAGGGCAGGCGTTGGGCATTTGGGGGAGAGGGGGGTGGTACGGGAGAGGGGAGACTGGTCTGTTTAATTGGGCTGGAGATCGCCTGCTTAGGCTTGGAGGTACAACACCATTATACTCTCTCTCCAATACTGCTCCATCATGAGGGCCACCAACGTGGATATCTGAAACAAGCCGACGTACCTGCCGTTCTTCTCAAAAACAGAAAGTCTGTGCCGCGTCCAGATATTCATGGGTCCCTGGTCCCTGGATTCCGCTCTTCGGCATTCGACAAGTACTGCCGTAGACCAATTCTAGGTAAGTAATGTACCTCTCTGCAGGGCTATA
This sequence comes from Terfezia claveryi, assembly GCA_015179025.1. Lineage (NCBI taxonomy): Eukaryota > Fungi > Ascomycota > Pezizomycetes > Pezizales > Pezizaceae > Terfezia > Terfezia claveryi. The sequence goes on along the minus strand of WHUX01000359.1, from coordinate 29,038 downwards.
CTCTATAGCTGATCTCCTAGACGCAGGTGTTGAGAGAATACTATTGTTGTCACACTGGCCGCCGCTAACTACCCTGTCAATTCATGTCGGCAGAAACCCTCATTATTTAACCAGACTATCTCGTTTCCAGACCTCCAAACCAGATGCAAACAGCACCTCTGATTTGCCACAAAAAATAGTGTCGCATACATGTATTTTGTCCAATTACGAGACACTAAAGATCGTGTTCCGCTTCAGGGAAATAGAGAGTATTCAGGACAATTCTCTTCGCATGGTGAGATACCATATATGGCTTCTAATTCGGGGCAGAAAATCGAAGCTTGTGGATACCCATGATTTGACAAGCTTCGAAAAACTACCACTCCATAATTACACTACGCAAATCACACTACTACACCTTCTCCTCAGTGTTGATTAAGCACTAATTGACAACGCCTGCGGGAATTCACCGCAACTGGAAACTTGGTCCACAATTACTAAGTACCTACTTAGTATTTATAGCTTGACGTCACACCAAGCTGGGAGAATACTCTATATACTTTCCAAGAAGGCCACACGGCTCCCATCTCCTGTGGGTCTACCAAATCAAAGGTAAGAGAACGGTTATACAGTACGACACGCATTTCTTGGGGATCGCTAACTAAAATCTTAGTATATGTACCGCATGCACTGGCGAGCTATACCCCCTGCCTCGCTAATTTTTGTTGAAAGACAGAAGCACTCGATTCTCCTACTTTATTGCAATAAGTCTGGACACAGGATTGACCTCTCTCGCCAGTTATCTATACTTTTCCGGGTTCACCTTGAATTCCATAACCAGGCTACTGAACTGGGATCTGTGCTGAGTAACGTTCCCCAGCATGAAGGAGTTGTTAGCAATACAAACGGATGGGCCGGGCTTGAGTGTATGGGCGCGCTATGTTTTGCTCTTTTGTTCACCAAGTTAGATACAAAGTCAATTTTACTATTTTGATACCTAGTAATGAGTTCTCCAAAGTAGGAGATATCGGCCTAAATACAGCCGATGGATATTGCTATAACGAAGGCCAGAGGGTTGGAACTTCAATGCGGATCGATCGTCAAATAAGATGGGCTGTAACGGACGCACCTGGGCTGACCATTGCCCACTTCCCACTAGACATCGCCTCAACGCCTTGGACCATAGGCCAGCGGGACCTGAGAATGAATGTGTCTGACTGATATTAAGCTAAGGGAGAAGCCCAGTGTTAAATACCATGTATGATGCAATGATGAACAGTACTAAATGACACCAAGGAATGAGCTGGGGCAAGTTGGGTATCTATTAGTAATTGAGTTGACAGTTTACTTGGGAACTTCATTGCTGAGCAAGCTCGCAACATGACCTTAGGTCGATTGTAGTATAGACAATAAAAAAATAAAAATAAAAAATAAAAAAAGTTACCCTCATACATGCCAACACAGAATTTTTTTAAAGTACTCATTAGTCAAATGGGAATGATAAACGATAAGTACTTATAAACTCATGCTAGTACTTAAAACCTAATGTAGGTATATACTGGACTGCAACTGGTCTTATCCCTAGCCACTACCTGCAATCTGTTGTACCTAATTACTTTTCCTCCTAGTACTGTTCGAGAGCCCAGCTACATTACAATTCAAATATTAGATCAAGCTTTGGAGGTGCATTCAATTTGCCATCTATCACTGATACCCCAAAATTGCCAACTATGAGTATCTAAATTTTAGTACTCATTATTGGACATATGAGTTTAGGTAAGTGATTTGCATTTGAAAATCATATGAATTGATTTATTTGGTCTGATGATATCAATACCCACAAGTATAAAGAGAGAGCTATTTGGTAGTAGTCTGGTTGGCACAACACCCAGACTATTTGGTAGATGCTACGAGGGTCTGATCGAGACTATTAGTAGAGAGTTTAACTATATATATGATGGATAGTACTCTAAGGTGGATGTGTACTAGTCTCTTCTTGGTACATATAACAACAAAAACTTGGGAAGATAGTACAACCAGACTATCCCTGCAAGCCTACTGGTGAGCAGCCACCATCTAGTGATTACTCTTGCAAACCCTCTGCAATAGCGTCTCCAGCCATAACTTGTAATATATTATGAGCTTTGTAATTCTGACTTAATGCATACTTATGGAAATGAGTATGCTCTATAATCTGGTTATGCTTACACCCCGCCAAGATTAGCCGAAGACCTAATATTCCTCCTTCCAATATGACCTCCCCGAAAACCCACCTCTCCCCCTTCAACCCTCCATATAGGCTAAGTATCCAGTGGGTAAGCTTGTAACGACTAAAAGGGTATTACCTAGTATCTATATTCATATTAAAACAGCCTCTATAGTAGTAGTCTTAAATATAATCAAATAGTATACAATCAAAAAAAACTCTAAAATAAGCAATTTTAAGAATTAACTAAATTTGCTCTATTTCTACTACCTTGAGCCCTTGCCTTCCCCCCCTTTATAGCCTCCTCTCCTCAATATTCTCTATCACTATGAAGAGGTTACCAATAGTGCTATAAGCTCCAATACTCCCCCTTAGCTTTTATAGGTTGCTTGTATTTGGAGGGTTTACCGGCCTCCCCTATAGTCGTTTTAACCCCCTCACAGTAACCATTTGCTCACTATTAAGCTAGAGTCCAACCTCTCCAATATTACTACTACTAGACTGCTCTTAGTCTGGCTTGAGTTACTCTATATTTCCCAATAGCTAATCTAGTATTAGTCTAGTATATCTAATTGAATAATCTAGTATAGCAGACTACCTAGTGTCTAGCTAGTACCAACCTAGCCCCTAACTTAGTGTTTAACTCAGTATACTACAGCAGCTTGCTTGGGCTGAGTACATAGTTATAATATAATTATTTAAAATGCCTCGAAATACCCATAGATCATATGATCAAAGCAACTATTGGAGCCTAAAATATGGAGGTTATTAGAGCTCTAAAGCTATTAGAGTCTTCTATGGGGGTGCTGAGAGTACTTTGGAGGAAAGCACTTATTTTACCAGTAAAGCAGGTTCAGACTAGGTAGATCTAGCAGAGTATAGAAGATAATAGCTCTCGGAAGTATGTATTTAGAGAGATTTTGAGGCCTTCTAATATTACTATTTTACACGCTCTACCTTTAACACTGTAGGTAGATACTAGGTATAGGTCTTCTAGTTGTTTTAGGCCCATTTGTGCAATATTCGGCCTATAGAGGGGTTGAGAATAGGAGTAGCTATTAGGGGCATAGTTCTTGAAAGGAGGCAGTATTAAAGCTTTTAAAGCTATTAGGGACCTCTTTGCAGTGATGGAGAATGCTGACAAGAGGAGGCTATAGAGGGAGGAAAGGTGAGGGTCCAGAGTAGTAGATATAGAGCAAATTTAGTTAATTCTTAAAATTGTTCATTTTAGAGTTTTTTTTGATTGTATACCATTTGATCATATTTAAGGCTGCTGCTGTAAAGGCTGTTTTAACATGAATATAGATACTAGGTAATGCCCTTCTAGTCATTACAGGCTCACCTGCTAGATACCTAGCCTATACCAGAAGTTAAGGGAGGAGAGGTAGGTTTTCGGGGAGGTCATATTGGAAGGAGGATATTGGTCTTCAGCTGATTTTGGCGGGATGTAAGCATAACCAGATTGTAGAGCGTACTCATTTCCATAGGTATGCATTTAGCCAGAATCACAGGCTCATGATATATCACGAGTTGTGGCTGGAGACACTGTTGCAAGGAGTTTGCAGGAGTGATCACTAGACGGTGGCTGCTCACTAGTAGGCTTGCAGGGGTAGTCGAGACTAGTGTTGGCACAACGACCACTGAAAGACTAGGTAAGTATAAGGAAAAAGTTGCAACACCATTTTAGTCTGGTTAACACTAGCTCGTAGTAACCAGTCTGTTGTCTCTGGGGGAGTTGCGAGGTCACGAACACTACAAATATCAACCTGGATACGAGGCTAGGTTAACACCATTATGCTTCTAATCAACCAAGGGGGAAAACTTAGCCACACGTGAAGGGAATCTATCCAAAACGGGCTCGCAGATTCGCCGGGAGGGAAACGTCCTGCATGAGGCGGTGGTGACTAGATATCGTAGAAACAGGACAATAATGTGTAAAAGGATCGATCGTGATCAGTCAGATCCTGAGTGCTTATGTGGCAGCTTCTCTGATTAGGTTTACTTACTGGTATGTACGCGATTGCGCTATCAATTGAAATACGTATTACGTTTATGCGAAGCTGGAGCGGATACGCAAAAAAAAGCGGTAGGCTGCGATATTCCCAAGTCTTATTCCAGAGATATATGCTGGGTTGTGCATAAGCACTGAGTAGTATTGCAGAATTATTTGGCATGACCACATATAATACTTTCTTTTTCGATTAGCAGATTTCGAAGATTAGGCTATGATACTTTAGCTCGTCCGAATAGAAGGCATCAGCGTATTCACCGTACATGTCTCTACGAGAAGATACTTAAAGTATGTACTATGTACAACATAGATAGAACGTGATGCTGTCGGTTAGTCGCACGTGCCTTCGCCAGTCAGCATATTCTTGTCCTTTATGTGAAGGTGCATCATCCTAGACTCAAGCACGTTTCCACTGTCATTGCAAGGCAATTAGGATACCCTCGTGGGGGCACGAGACTAGGTACCTCGTGAGATCTCTATACGCATTATTGAATGAGGCACACCAAAGCTGAATATATATACCAGTCATGAGAAATTGAAACGACGGAATAAGCTCGACAAAGGCTTAATGCTCTGGCACTAAATTATTATTATGAGTGGCGCTTCCGCTTGGCGTACCCATTCCACATTCGTGTCCCCTACAACCGGCTAGTCCCCTACCAACCTTTTGTCGCCCATAAGTTGAACTCCCTCCCTCTTCCCTCCTTCTCTCATCATCAATAGTTCAAGCAATAGATCACACAGTCCAACGCAACGCCAAAGCCAACGCTTCCCCTTCAAAGCCTTCAGCTAGCTAGCCAACCTCTTCCCAGACTTCCAGGTCGAAGTTAGTCAACGTCTGCCAATATCAATACATTTCGGGCATTCGGCACTTTGTTCTTCTTATTACTTGGAAGTAACGGAGTGTGATTCCTGGAACCCATATAACTTCTTAGGACTGCAAACCCGGAAGTTGTTTTTCGTCAAGTTTCTCAGACAGAACCTTTCCTCCAAGGATTTGTTCTTTCTCGTCAATTTCGCGTTCAGCCTTTTTTGTGCCCTTTTCCACTCATAAACAAATTTAGATCACACAAAAAGACGTCGACATGTCTGAGAACACTGCCGTTGAGAACGTTACCGCCACCCTCGAGAAAACAAAGCTCGAAGCCCCTGTTACAAATGAAGCAGAAGTTGCCCATGCTGCTTCTGCCGCTGAAGGCAGGAGGCTTTACATTGGAAATCTTGCATACTCTACTACAGAGGAGCAGCTAAAGGTTTTCTTCAGGGATTTCTCAGTGTAAGCTTTGAAACTCTCGATTTATTTTCTTCATCCCCCTCAAGCAGAGTGTTGATACTTTTTCAGTGAATCTGTTTCAATTCCCACCAATCCTCGCACTGGTCGTGCGGTCGGATACGCGTTCGTCGACCTTCACACTAAGGAGGAGGCAGAACATGCCATCACTGAGCTTAGTGGTAAAGAAGTTCTAGAGAGGAAAGTTAGCGTTCAGGCGGCCAGGAAGCCTGGTGCACAATCCTCCGGTGGTGCCAAAGAGGGTGAAGCAGCTGGTGGTGATTTTCATGAAAGGAGGGGGCGAGGAAGGTACAACAAGCGCAAGCCCCGTGCCCGTGGACCTAAGGTAATCCACACGTATTCCTTTACCATTCTATGTGTCCAATGCTTACTCGCATAGAATCGTGGGGCTCATAACGGTGCACCTGAAGCAGTGGCACCAGTCAATGTCCCTGGTCAAGTCCTCCCTCTCACCGAGGCAACCACTGCGGTGCAAGAATCCCCCGCAAAGCAGGAGAATCCCCTGTCCTCTGCTCTTGTTACCGAAGGCCATGGAGGATACAAGGGTAGGAGGAGGCGTGGCCCGCCTGAGGATGGTGTGCCCAGCAAGACCAAAGTTATGGTGGCCAATCTTCCTTATGAATTGAGCGAGGAGAAGGTAAGATGTCTTTGTTTAGCATCCGTTTTCATTTCACCAGGTACATATACTCACAAAAATTACTCTTGCAGCTTAAGGAATTGTTCGCCGCCTTTCAGCCGGAGTCTGCCAAGATTGCTCTTAGGCCCATCCGTTCCTTCATGGTCCGCATTCTTGCCCAACGTGGTGAAGCCCGCAAGGGCCGGGGCTTTGGCTTTGTCACACTTGCCAGTGAGGAGATGCAACAAAAGGCTATTGAAGAGATGAACGGCAAGACTGTGGAGGGGCGTGAGATTGCTGTGAAGGTTGCCATCGACAATCCAAAGCTGGAGGCTGAGGCTGAAGCTAAGGCGGCTCATAAAGAAGCTACCTCCATCACTGAGGCCGTTAAAGGGGAGTCCCTTAAGGCTGAAGCCGCAACAAATGGAGTGAAGGCTGAGGCAGCGCCTGTCGCCACTACGACTGCCTAGGTCCATAATTCAATTATATTATAGACATCTAAGGCTATCCAACTTTTATGGTATATCATGATTGATGATGAATGCATTCAGTTATGGCAGTTATAGAGAATGGTGGAGTGGATCTGTTGCTTTTTCTTTATGTTGAATAAAATCTCTTTAATGAATCATTATCGATCTTTGAAATCGGTCATGGCCTCGTTATTGAGCGCAAAATAATGGTCATTCTTAATTAGGGAAAATAAGTCTAGATAGATAAGGGTTGTTTTTCTACTTTCTTTCTTTACCTTTGGCCTTTGCTTGGTTCAAAAACTGGAGGAGTTGGGAAGAGGGAAATCGGTTTCATATTTAGGCTTATCTCTTTCTAATATTTAATGGCTATAAATTCACTCCTTGCATAGTCTGGTTGGCACGACCACCCCCTCGCTGAGGGCTCCTTTCATCCTTGCACCTCTCATTCCTTTCCATTTTCGGTTAGTTGGTAATGGTTGTATACTTAACCTCAAGGCCTCTTGCATAGATTCTAAGGAACCTCATATTTCTTGATCCAGATGCTACAAGTTACAGTCCAGCAACTTGTACATTTGGAAAGGCGAGGCTCTAGGTTCAAGAATGGCCCCTTCGCTGCTTGAAGCCATAAAGAGTACGCACCAGTAGTAAGGCACATTTTTATCAAAAGTGTCGGTATGATTCCAAGTTACTTTGCTAGAGGATCATGGGTTTATTTTCAATCCATACCTGCAACGCAGCTCAGTTGTCCGCTCGACTGCAACCTCTACAATTGCAGAGATACTTAAGGCCAAGTTAGCATTTTTACTCCATAATCCTGAATAACTGGTATGGAAATTACTAGTGGAATAGTAGCCTGGGTCCGGAATAGGATTTCTGGAACGGGGTTCTACCGGTTAATTAACGAAAAACATTCGGTATGGATACTGTATAACCCGGGAACGGAGCGGAGAAGTTGGGAAACTTGAGTACTTTCACATTGAAATTTCAGTTTTAAACCTGCCTGCATATGTCGCTCGGCGGGAATAACAGTTTTGGCGCAGATGATATCAAAGCTGGACAGGGTTTAGCTTAGCTATCTCAGTCGTCATTGACTTTCTAAAAAAACCCAAGTGTACCGTCCATGAATAATGTTGTTATGGAAGGTATTCCATTTCGCAACAGATACATATATAGTGGGGCCATAAACGTATACAAGCGTATAGTCTATGTATATATCTAGGCTAAGCCTCAGCAAAACTCACCTAACTAAGTAGCTGCTGAAGGGGGTCATGATCCATCTGTAGGAAACATTACAAAGGACGCATCCTCTTCTCACTGTGCCTGCTTATAGAACGTGGCATTTAGAGGGAGGGAGAGATTACCAAGGGGACCTAGAAACTAGTAGGGAACACTTGTATCGGAGATTGATGTTGAGGAGGAGCTCTACACAGACTTAGCAATTCCCCCGGTTTTGTTTGGTAATCTGCTTGGTCCTCAACACTCGGGTCAAGGTTTCTGGTTTTGTGGGGGTTGGGCAGCATGCATAGCGGCACATTCGATTTATATTTCATATCTTGCCGCTTATTATACATCCAGTCGTGCTTCATCTACATTCTATCACGCTCTCTCAAGCCGTCCTAACGCTCTCTTAGAAAAACTAACTATAGCTTGTTCAACCAGGCGAGCACTTTGGAACTCGACATACCTTTGCCCGAACTAGTTGTCTGACCATAAACGAACCAACCAGACTATTTAAAATAATCGATTAACATCAAATTACTGTCACTGTTGTAGCCAGAGCAGTTATCTTAGTACCTTCCACCTGCGACCTTTGCAATTTACGACTTGAAGCTTACTGGCTCACCAATACACAGCTCATCGGTCGGCATCTGAAACTGTCCGGTACTATTGCTTTGCTCACCACGCAAAGTCCAGTTGAACGAGCCCTGAACAGATATCGGATTCATTCCTTACTGACAGGATGCAGTACGTTAGGAGCATCAGTGGCTCTGTGTCGAAGGCTTGGAATTCTGTGAAGTAGTGCTTTCTTATTTAAATGTATGGTAGAATGGAAATGTTCAGCTGACATGTATGAATTATAGTCCGGCGACACTCAGCGGTGCTATTGATGTTATTGTTGTCGAACAGGAAAATGGTGAGGGCAACTCTCTTCTGTAAAACTAAGCAGAGGCTGACGATAGACCAGGCGACCTTGCTTGTTCCCCTTTCCATGTTCGCTTCGGAAAATTCTCCTTGCTTAGGCCGTCGGACAAGAAGGTTCGTTCATATTTCCTGCCCTTTTGTAAAGGGGCGACACGGCTCACAGACCCCTCCATGAGCGGCATTAGGTTGAATTCCAAGTCAATGGGGAGAAGACGGACTTCGCGATGAAACTCGGGGATGGAGGAGAAGCGTTCTTTGTTTTCGAGACTATGGGGTTCGTGCCTGAGGAAATGCAGACCTCCCCACTGGTATCACCGTCGGCAAGCCCAAAGCAGCTACCTACTATATCCGATCCAGCGTCATTACAAGAACTGGAGTACCTGAATATTGCGGATGGGGGGACGACAGGATCGAAAGACTCTTCGATGGGTAACAGCATCACAATCGGTAGTCCGAGGAGAGTACAGTCTGATTATGGTAGGTTATAGTTGGAGACCCTCTTTCTCGATTGTAGCTGACCAGGCTTGTGCTACAAAGGAGGCGGGGGTAACACCCCATTATCAGTATCTCCCCCAGAGTCACATATGAGACCTTCGAGTGGTGATTGGTCGACATACAATCTCGAAAGATCAGCCTCAGAGGAGATTTTACCGACATCAGCACGGCGGTACACGATGTCAGGGCAAAGGCCAACGCGTGGCAGGTCACCACCTCCCTTAGATCATGCAGCTGCTGTGGCAAGGGCTCTTGCATTATCACAAAAACTTTCAAGTAGTAATATTCCGACACAGATCACAGATAGGGGTGATGTGATGTTGGACATGAACGGGTATAAAATGAAGGACGAAGATTCACTTCAAGCCGAGGTCATTGCGAGAAAGATTCTAGCCGAGGAGATTGATGGAGACTATGACATCGGTGCCCTAATAGGAGCGGACAGGAACGGCAATCTCTGGATATACTCCAGCGAGGAGGCAAAGGAACAGGCTTATCAAGAAGGCTTTCTTTGTGGCAGCATGGGTATGAATGGAGATAGTGTTTCTGATGCAGGATATATGTCCGATGATGCCAGAAGTGAAGACTCCGGAGCGGAATGTACGGGGAAAAGGCCGCCAAATCTTTCAACACCTCCAAGCTCGCCTCCAGCACCTGGCCCACGCGAGCCTGAGAAAAACTATGTGAAGACGTTGAGGCTTACATCGGCCCAGTTGAAGTCCTTAAATCTTAAATTAGGGGCTAACTCTGTCAGTTTCAGTGTTAATAAGGCAACATGTACAGCTTTCATGTACTATTGGAAACATGATGTCCCCATTGTCATTTCAGACATTGATGGCACTATTACAAAGTGAGCCGTCCTTTCGAATAAATTAAACCTGCTAACCAGGGTGTAGGTCGGACGCACTTGGCCATGTATTAACGATGCTTGGGCGAGACTGGACCCATCTGGGTGTTGCGAAGCTGTATACAGATATTGCCGCGAATGGATACCATATGCTCTATCTGACAAGTAGAAGTGTCGGACAGGCTGATACCACAAGAAACTACCTGAACGGAATTATTCAAGACAAATTCAAGGTGCCGAAGGGCCCGGTTATAATGAGTCCCGATCGTACAATGGCTGCCCTTAAAAGGTTCGTCCAGGTGATATTATATATATATCGTTGCTGACAGTCTGCTTAGGGAAGTGTACCTTCGAAAACCTGAAGTGTTCAAGATGGCTTGTCTTAGGGACATATTAAATCTTTTTGGTCCGAAGCATAATCCATTTTACGCCGGTTTCGGTAACCGTCTCACAGATGCCTTGTCGTACCGTTCTGTCAATATCCCGTCAACACGGATCTTCACCATCAATTCTAATGCGGAGGTCTCCTTGGATTTGCTTACTTTAACCAAATACAAGAGTTCTTATGTTAATATGAGAGACCTTGTTGACCATTTTTTCCCCCCCGTGTCTATCCTCAATACAGACGAAGAATATACGGATTTCAACTACTGGAGAGAATCGCTACCTGATCCTGACGAATTCACGGATTCCGAGGATGAGGATGAGAAGAAGAAAACGGTGCCCATAGTGACCAGAAGCGGTATTGTACAACATGTCGAAGAGACCGAAGAGGAAGAGGAAGAGGAGGGAGAGGAAGAGGAGGGAATGAGAGAAAGTTATATGACAGGGATGAGTGGGAATCATACAGAAGGAGAAGGGCAGGATGATGGCACATATTACGAGGAGGATGGAGAGGAATATTCTGATGAGGAAGAGGGCGAGGATTACGATGACGATGAAGAAGACGATGAAGAACAGCTCAGGGGACAAAGGGAGGGCAGCATAGTGGAGGAGCCTGAGGAGAAAACAAAAGGAACAGTGGAGGGGACGCTTTTAGAGAAATTGACGGAGAGGCCTGAAGATGGAGCTAAGGACAGCGCTGAGAACAATACTGAAGGGATAGCCACCCAAAAGCCAGAGCAAGAAGCTGGCAAGAAGAAATCAGAAGGACAGCCGATACCTCAAGTATTTCCACTGCCCAATAACCAGGAGAAACAGGATGCACAAGAAGAGGGAGCCACTGAGGAACCTCAACAGGAGGAGGAAAACAGGAATGTACCGACGGGAATTTTTCATAGTAAATTCACAGGGCCTTGGATGAAAAACGACATTGATCAGTCAATTGTTGGACAGATGATCGAGGCGGTTGAAAAAGAAATAACAAGTATAGCTGAGGACCTAGGGGAGCACATGCAAACGGCTGCAGCTAGAAATAGGGATGCGAATACGGGAAGCGGGAAAGGTCCCAGTGGCCCAGTAAACACCGCGGAGGGAGAGAGGGAAAGGCACGTTGCTACACAGGTGGTCTAGCGGCTACATATGGAAGTGGAAAACACCAACCGCGAAGCCTAACTGACATTGCGAGGCGGGGAGACACTCAGCAGGCCATGATAAATTCCTGAATGTTGCAGGCCGGACATGTAATCCAACCAGTACTGCTTCCGACGCCGGGTGCAGCGGTAATTGAGGGAATATTGTGTCAATATTGGGGAAGGCGAGATGCATTTATCTGGTTTCCATTCAGTACGGAGTTGCAGGGTCTTATACATATATTACATGTGAGCTTTTGTTTGGCACACATTATACATGCATCGGAGGGTATGCATATTCTATTTACCAAGTGTTTTTTAGATTTTTTTTTTTTTTTTAATCCTTGTTCCCTGGGCCGCTTTACTCGCGCAGACAAGACTCCAATCAGAAGAATATGGCATGATTTATTAGTCTAGTTAGAACATGATTTGTATGAGTTCGGCATACACTGTAAGTGGACATGGTTCTCATATAGTTTCCCCCAGCTTTTGTTATTAGAGAGGTTTCGCACCCTGGCCTGGCGGACTGTATCCACAGCAACCCGACCATATCGTGTGAGCAGCAAGGATATGGGACCAGGTTGAGATGTCCGCCAGGCAAAAGACATGCTATCGATAGCATATTTTTTGCCCGGCGGACATCTCTAGTTTACCACGCTAAAAACAACAACAAATGGCGGAATGCGGTTAAATGAAATTTTGCTTACTCTAGATCCTGACGACCTGTATATATATACATTATCACCAACATGCAGCCATGCCTGAATACTCTCAAGCTGAGAGATCTGCCTCGTCATTCCAACTGCCATGGTCTCCTACACCACCTCCGCCTTCACAAGTTGAGAGATCTGCCTCTTCATCTCAACTGCCATGGTCCTCTACACCACCTCCGCTTTCATAAGTTAAAGAAGCACGGTCAGAATTTACATGATCTCCTATACTAGCCCCCTCTACCCAACCACCTAGTCAGCCAGTTAAACAGCAGTGAGTGCACTATACACCAGAGTTGATATGCCTGTGTATTAATAGTACTAAACAGTATTGCTAGTGTATTTTGGCAATATATTGCTGTTTTATTCAAGCAAAAGACTAGAAACAAACTAGAAAACTTAAAGAAAAAGGTGTCTGTGCTAATTACTAAATATAAAGCAGTAATTAGAGTATAGAAGTTGTAATTAGTAGTTGTAGTTGCTTTATATATAGACTAAAATCAAGTACTTGATAAATAAATAGAGATTATAGAGTATTAGAATAAAATATTAAAAGAATAGTAGGCTAATAATATTAAAAGAAAGAAAGTAGAATTTTAGGTAAAAAAGAGAATCTTTTATATAAAATTTTTAAGAAATATATATTTAATACTATAATAAATAAATATATTACTATAAATTTTATATATTTTGGAAATATAATTATTAAAAGAAACCAAATTCCAAAAAATCTTTAAAAATTTACTAATAAAGTTGAATATTATAAAAGTCTACTATATATAATAAATAAATTTAAAACTAGTATTTTATTAGCTTTAAATAAACTATTATCTTAATTTTCTTTTAAACTTCTATGCATTGACACCATTCTAATGGTAATCTACTTGTAACCTATGGTTTTCTATTCATAGAGTTATGTGTAGTTAAAAATAATTTTTAATGGATACTAGATACTATTAAGTGAATATTGCCAGAAATACAATTAAATAGCTTTGGATATTGTTGGATAGTAATTCGATAGTATTAGGGATTGGTAATATATTTGAAATTAAATTTAGTTGTCTTGGCTAAGTATTCTTTAATAGAATAAGGGAGCTATAAGCAAAGTATATATAACATACAGACCTGAGAATATTCTCTATATTTAAGTTAGCAACCTGTGACAACAAGTGCAGATAGCAAGTGCATTAATAAAGGTGTGGAAAGTATAATACTTAGGAAGAAATTCCAAGGTAATAGGTAGGCCTGCGTTTTATAAAATATTTTTATCATAAGAATATCTATAAATACTATAGAATATAAATAGTGCAAGTAGTTCTAGTTAAATTTATTCTACAACTAGTAAGTATTCGAAAGTAAGAGCACTTTGTATACACAAAGCCTATAAAGTTCTAACTCTTAAGTTAACTTTATATTTAAATGATATAAGATTTATTTTGTATTACGAAATAAGATCTATTATAAAGAACTACTATTAGACTAAACTTTACTGCTATAGGATTGATATTCTATATTACAGAATAGATATCATTATAGCAGGACATTACGGCTGTCCTAGTAGTCGTAAGAGTGCTATCAATCAATAGGGCCCCTATGATATTGGCAATCAATTAGCAAGTTTATACAGGTTTTCAGTCTCTATTATTTTCATAACCTTGTTAACGTCTCCATTAGTGAACTTTTGATAATTCTATTTCCCTATTTCAATTAATTCAACATATTGAGTCTCAGTAAGTACTTTGTCAAAGTCAGTAAAATCAGTAACCTCCTTAATTTCTAAGACTCTTTTTAGCTCAAGTCTATAAAAAGTGGTGACTTGTAGCTTATCATAATTGGATTTAATCTAATCAATCTTCAAAATGAGTAGTAGACTTGGTTTGAGGCATATAACCTCAGTTACTAGGTTAAGAGTTTTGTTTCGTCCTGATCTTGCATTTGGGACCTCTATTTGCTGGTTTTGAACCTACACTGTACCAGACCTTTTAAGAATCAAGCCATTAGCACTCTCTAGTCTCAGTCTTTTCTCTCTCTTGACTTAAGGCAGCATTATCTGTTCAATGAAACAAGAATCAAAAATTGTGGCTTCTGCACCAGTATCGACTAAAGCATTAATAGAAATTTTGTGTTTATATCCTCCATACATTTAAGATAACTTAACAGAGATAAGAAACTTCAATCCTTCATGCTTTAATACTTTTGCACCTAATTTTCCTGCTAAAGAGAGATCTTGCCTTGCATCTAATGAAATATCTAACACTACCACCTTTCATAGTCTTTTATTGCGTATACCAATATAAGGAGCCACTTCATTATCAGCTTTTCTTTTTGTCCCTTTTTTTGTATTTTTATTTGATAAAGAAAAAGAAGCAATAGCAGAAGAAGATAAATTATGAGAAATAGAACTAATCAAAATAGGGTTAATATCTATCAGTTCTCCTTTATGTTTCTCCTTCCAACTGCCAACAGAGATACTATTCCTTATAATACAAATGGAAAACCAATTTTGCAAGACTATCCGACCCGACATACTAGATAGCCCGCATCTCTAATAGTCCAAATTTTCCCTATAATCTAACTCATCTTTACTAATAATATACCCAAATTGTACCTCAAATAGCACTACTACAGCCACTCTTGCAAACACTATTGCCACTTTTTTAACTTTCTCCTTTCCCTTTCCCTTTCCTTTTGACTCCATTATAGGTTTTCAACTAGTTGTATAGTCACCTATCTTATAGTTTTTATTCCTACAATTAATATACTATTAGTTCTTTTTCCAAGCCTGTTGCATTGCATATGTGACTTTATCTTGACCAGGCTCCTTTTTCTTCTTGGAGGAAGTATTAGACTTAGGTTTGAATTTGGCATTGGACTTAGTTTTTGTCTTTTGCTTTAGTTTGGTAATATGATTTTTGAGATTGTTGGATTTCTTTTCAGTAGTTTTAGAAGTATTGGGTACCTCCTTTTTCACACCAGCAGCCTGTTCTTTTTGATGGAACTAGCTCTGTGCATGTGCCTTCTTAACCTTTTTATACTCAACCTGAGACCTGGCATTTATGATAGCCTAAAAGAATATTTCTATACTAGTAGGTACTTTATCTAGAATGTCTTTGTTACTACTAACTCGGACTATGTGGGCCCAAGTCTCAGGCTGAATAGCACTAATGAGGTGCTCACAGAGCTATTCTCATAGTAGTTCTGCTACCAACTAATGAACCCTAATACAAACAATAAAATCTTTTATTAACTCACCTTTCTTCTGGAACTTGTTTTGAAGTGAGACCTTTGCATTCCACTTCTCATACTAGTTCTGGTATGTAGTTATGAGTTTATATTTAAAGCCATTAAACATATCTCATTCAATCCATTTAGAGTTAGTATCTAGTATATACTTATATTTGTTTGCATAATACCAAGTACTTAAACCTCCTGTAAGTAGATCCACTATGAACAGAATTTTTTTACTATAAGTAGTATATATTAGTGGTATATATTCAAAGGTATAGTCTACCTTTATAAAGAATTCCTTAAGTTTGCTTAAAGTTCTATCAAACTTCAGTAGCAAGGAGAGGTTTCAAGGTTCTTTCTTATTAGAAAAAACTCAGGTTTTCTAGATTAAAGGAGGTGGAGGTGGAGGTAGAGAGGGTAGTATGGAACCTGTCTGAGTACTACGAATGATAAAATCTTTGATATCATCATCAACTAATTAAGTTTGTTTTTGTAGGCATTGTTGGTCTTGTAGTTGTTCTATGAGATCCATAAGCTTTCACTTGTGAGTTTGGATTCGACGTGAGAGTATTTCTACCAATTTCTTATTAGTCTCACAACTTTCTATTTAATGATCTTGTTCTTATTTAATTACTTTTTGGGTCCAATCATTAAGCTTGCCAATATCTGCCTTCATACTATCAAATTCTACTTTTTCTACATCAATTATTGTCTCCATATCCTCTATAAGCTTCTTTGTTATTTCCAGCTATTGAAGTTCTAATATTTCCTTAATTGAAACTATTAGTCATTTTATAGCATCTTCTTGCCCTTAGGGTTTGTCCTTTTAATACTACTACTTCCTCGGTTACTTGCTGTTGCAGTAACCTAAGATCTTCATAAGTAGCTTTAGTACTATTAAATACAATTGTATATACTTTTTAAGTATCTTTTAGTAGACTTCCTTAATTATTTAGACCTCTAGTAAGATTACTTATTTCTGCTTATTGGCAATCAAATTCTGTAGCTCTATCATAAACTATTGTAGCTAGTAATTTATTATATTCTTGTTGCCTCAGTCTCATATAGGGTGGTCGAATAGGATATAATGGTAGTTATATAGGATATTACTAGGAGGATATATTGCTAGTAGTTTATCAAGGTTGTCACAGGGTAACATCTAGCCCTAACAAAGGTACTTGGGCACTTATAGAATGACTCTAGAATCTATATAGACTCTAGGTACACTCTTAGCAGTGTGGTGCAAACATTTCTAATACATATTTATAAGAGATAAGTATATAGAATGGGTATAAACCTTAGAGTAGTTTATAATCATTTCAGATAGTTAAGACCCTCATGGAATGTCCATGGACCCTTGAGAGAGCTACAGTTTAAGTTTCATAAGTATCTAATTAACAGTTTAATAGTTATACCCAAATCAATATGCTAGCTATACACATACATATACTAGCTATTAGCTGTTACTTTGAAGTCTTGGCATTACCCTTAATTACAGATTATTACCCTAAACTTAAAGAAAATAATTTGGTGAATAAACTAAAAAAATGAAGGACCAAGGGTACACTTTAGACCAAAGTGCATCTGGTGACACTATAAGAGAATACACTCAGGACAGAGGTCAAAAGTAGAGCTAAAATATAAGGTTCTCCAAATTTAATGTTTTAAGGTTCTAACTAGGCCTACTCTTCATCCAGATTCCATTTCTGCAATCCTTTTTATGATTGGAGTAAAATTCGTAGAGATATAAGACTTTTAATATAGTTAAATAAGTCTATAAGGAGGTTTACTTATTATTATTAATAACTTCATAAATAATTTAGGCAATGAGATGAACTAAAATTCTATAATCTTTTATACATTGATACCTTTCCAATGATAATCTACCTGTAACCTATAGTTCTCTATTCATAGAGTTATATATAGTTGAAACTTATTTTTAATGAATACTAAATACTATTAAGTGAATATTGCCTGAAATATAATTAGATGACTTCAGATATTGTCAGATAGGAATTCAATAGTATCGGGGATTGGTTACACATCTGAAATTAAATTTAGTTGTCTCAGCTAAGTATGCTTTAATAGGATAAGTGAGTAATAAGTAAAGTATATATAATATGTAGATATGGGAATAATCTCTATATTCGAAATAGCAACCTGTAACAACCAGTGCAGATAGGAACTACATTAATAAAGATGTAGATTGCATAACACTTAGAAAGAAATGAGAATGGGATTATCAGAGGTTCGCTAATAGGGACGTTCATAAGGTTATAAAAATAATAGCTACTGAAAATATCTATGAACTTACTGATCGATTGCCAACACAGTATAAGGATTTTATAAAAATCTTTGGAAAGGAGTTGCAATCCGCCCTTCCTATGCATAGTCCACAAGATATAACAATTGAGTTAGAAGAAGGAAAGAGTCCCCTGTCAGGAAAACTATACCTTCTCCCCTAATGAACTGGAGCTTCTCAAAGAATACCTAGATGAGATGTTCCGAACTGGCAAGATAAGACCAAGCAAAAGCAGTGCTGGCGCTCCTATATTCTTCGCCAAACAGCCAAATGGCAAGCTCAGAATAGTCATAGACTATAGAAGGCTCAATACCATAACCAAAAAAGACAAGTATCCCCTACCACTTATGACTACTCTAATAGAACAAGTTGGTACTTCACAAGTTTTCTCTAAACTCGATCTTAAACTTGGGTTTAAGCTACTCAGAATAGCAGCTGGATACGAGTGGAAAACAGCATTCAAGACAAGATATGGCTTATACGAATATATAGTTATACCTTTTAGGCTAACTAATACGCTATCTGTTTTCTAGTGATATGTCAACAATATTCTATTAGAACAAATTGACCAAGAAATAGTTGTATACATTGATAATATCCTCATTTATACCTAAATAGAGGAAGAACATGTCGAGCTCGTCCGTTGGGTGCTGCAGAAACTAATGGAGAATAACTTTTGTGTCAACATAGACAAGTATATCTTCCATGT
The DNA here is from genome assembly GCA_015179025.1 of Terfezia claveryi. NCBI lineage: Eukaryota > Fungi > Ascomycota > Pezizomycetes > Pezizales > Pezizaceae > Terfezia > Terfezia claveryi. Next base: position 10,521 of record WHUX01000359.1, on the reverse strand, counting down.
TCTAGAAGTCGAATTTGTGGGATTTAAAGTAGGTACAAAAGGGATACAAATAGGGCAGAAGATGGTTGTAGATATCCTCGCCTGGCAGGACCCTCGGAACATCAAATAAGTACAAAAGTTTATTGGTTTTGCTAATTTCTATTACTGGTATATTCAAGGCTTTAGTAGTTTGTCTTGCTGATTCAGACACTAATGTACAATAGAGTTCCTTGGAACTGACACAGCAGTATCAACAGGCCTTCAATGAGCTAAAATATAGGTTTACCACCGCTCCGATACTATATCATTATCACTCAGAATGACCAAAAATAATTGAGACAGATATGTCTGATCTAGCAAAAGCTGGTATTCTATCTTAAAAAGAACCAGATGGTCATTAGCACCCAGTAGCATACTATTCGAAAGGCTTTATCCTAGCAAACTTAATTACGATGTTTATGACAAACAGATACTCGTAATTGTTAATTGTTTCTAGGAATGGAGACATTTTCTTATGGGTGCCCCGGAGGAGATAATTGTGTATATAGATTACAAGAACCTTGAGTACTTTAATTAACACAAGATACTCAATCTAAGGCAGGCCAGATGGGTGGAAATACTAAGCCAGTTCAATTTTAGAATCATCTACTGCCCAGGTGATAAGAATGGCAAAGCAGATGTGCTTTCTCATTAGGTTGATCCTAACTTAGAAGGAGGGGAGAGAATAAGGACCACATGATTGGATGTTCAAACTAGTCAATTCCGACTAGGAATAAGTGAGGAGAGTATAGTAACATACCGCATTATGGTAGTGAAGGCCTTACAAACGGAAGAATTAAGTTGGTCAAAGAGATCCTAGAGGCTAACCTTCAGGATGACAAGTAGTTAGGGATTCAGAATGCATTAAAGTTTTGCAAGGAGTACTCTAGACTGGATTATTACAGTTTAGAAGATAACATGGTAACCTATGAACATTGCCTATATATACCTGACAACAATTCCCTTTTGTTGAAAGTGGCTTTCTAGTATCACGATGCTAAAGTTACAGGTCATTTCGGACATGACAAACCCTCGAGCTCATGAAATGAAATTACTACTAGCCTAATATGGAAGACTGGGTATGAAACTACGTTCATACATATGATGCTTGCCAAAGAAACAAAACAGCAAGAGACAAGAAATATGGCAAGCTCGTACCTCTTCTAATCCCCTATAAGCTGTAAGAACATATTTCGATGGATTTCATCACTGATTTACCACCAGTCAAAGGGTATAATCAAATCTGGGTTATTGTTGATAAGTTTACTAAGATGTTACATTTCATTTCCTTAAAGAACTGGAAGGCAAAAGAGTTGGCTGGGATATTTGTCAAGGAGGTTTGGAGGCTGCATGGATTACCAAAGAGGGTTGTTTCGGATTGGGATTCAGTGTTTACAAGTTCGTTTTGGATGTAGGTAATGTGGTTATTAGGAGTTGAGTTGGATAAGTCCTTGGCATATTACCCCCAAACCGATGATCAAATCAACCGAGTCAACCAGACCCTTGAGTATTATCTACGGACATATTTCTGTTGGGATCAGGATGACTAGGTCGAGTTATTACCATTTGCTGAGTTCTGTTATAATAACACTATCTACTCTAGTACTAAACCCACACTATTCTTTATTACATATACACAATATCTAGAAAACAATTTCCAGAACCTAATAGAAGCCTCAACTGAATCCAACAACCCTATGACACTCAAGACAGTTGAAACCTTAGAAGCAATCAAGGAGGCCATGAGGGGGAACATGAAGGTAGCATAGGACTGTATGTCCAAATATTACAATCTCAAGGTAGCAGAAAAGGAACCAATATTCAAAGTGGGAGATTGGATTATAGTCAATACAAAGAAAATTAAAACAAGGCGTCCGACCAAGAAGCTTGACTATAAGTTACGAGGGAAGTTTAGAATTAAAAGGCTTATTAGCACTTATGCCTATAAGTTAGAGCTTCTCCTAAATACAGGCAAAACTCACCCAGTTTTTTATATTAGTTAGTTGGAACTCTACCAACTTAATACAATTGCTAGTAGATGCTTGCCAATACCCTCTTCAGTTGACCTCAAAGAATCAGAATACCAGGTGGAAAAGGTTAGGACAAGTGAGCTCAGGAAGGGATAGGTTATATATTTAGTCTTTTGGAAGGGTTACAGTCCTAATGACGACATATAGAAACCATATGAGAACTTGAAGGATGGAGCAGCTGATTTAATTCGAAAATTCCATCTGGATAATCCTTGTAAGCCTCAGGACCCTGATCTTATCTTGTGCGTATTATTCTGTTTTTTCCTATTTTTGGTATTAGGTTTTTTGAATTATCTTTATATTTTTGTTTTACCTGTATTTCTTATGCCATATTATCCCAGGGGTATAATGAGATATATGCAGCTATGTTTTGGCAGTCGTACATGAGGACTGGTTCTCAAGCCCCATCCATTGTTGTTAGTAGCAATAATGATTTTGATTACATAATCAATTAAGTTCTTGTAGACAAGAACCTTAAGGGGGGAGGCACTATCACAGAGTGACATCCAGCCCTACTAAAGGTACTTGGGCCCTTATAAAATGACCCTAGAATCTATATAGACTCTAGGTACACTCTTAGTAGTGTGGTGCAAATGTTTCTAATACTTGTCTATAAGAGTTAAGTATATAAAATGGGTATGAACTTTGGAGTAGTTTACAATCATCTCAGATGGTTAAGACTCTTATGGAACTTCCATAGACCCTTGAGGAAGCTACGGTTTAAGTTTCATAAGTATCCAATTAATGGTTCAATAGTTATACCCAGATCAATATACTAGCTATATGTATATATAATACTTGCTCTTAGCTGTTACCCTGAAGTCTTGGCGTTACCCTGAATTGCTGATTATTACCCTGAATTTAAGGAATATAATTCGGTAAAAATAACTAAAAAAATGAAGGACTGAGGATGCACTTTAGACCAAAGTGCATCCAGTGACACTATAAGGGAGTACGCCTAGAACAGAGGCAAAAGGTAGGGCCAAAATATAAAGTTCTCCGAATTTAATGTTTCAAGTTTCTATCTAAGCCTACTCTTCATTCTAATTCTATTTCTGCTATCCATTTTATGATCGGAGTTAAATACATGGAGATATAAGACTTTTAATATGGTCATATAGATCCACGAGGAGGTTTACCTATTCTTGGTAATAACTCTGTGAATAATTTGGGTATCGAGATGAACTAAGATTTCATAATCTTTTATGTGTTGATGCCTTTCCAATGGTAATCTACTTGTAACCTACGGTTCTCTATTCATAGAGTTATGTACAGTTGAAAATTATTTTCAATGGACAGTAGACACTATTAAGTGAATACTGCCGGAAATGCAATTAGATGACTTCGGATATTGTCGGATAGTAATTCGATAGTATCGAGGATTGGTAACATATTTGAAATTGAATTTACTTATTTCGACTAAACTGTTCTTTAATAGGATAAGCGAGCTATAAGCGAAGTACATATAATATGTAGGCATGGGAATAATCTCTATGTTTAGGTTAGCAACCTATGACAATGAGTGCAGATAGTAACTGCTTTAACAAAGGTGTGGATAGCATAACACTTAGGAAGAAATTGCGAGGTGATAGGTATGCCTGCGTTTTATAAAATATTTTTATCATAAAAATATTTAGGAATACTGCGGGATATAAATAGTGCAAGTAGTTCCGGTTGAATTTATTCTACCTTGAGTGAGTATTCGAAAGTAAGAGCACCTTGAGTACACGAAGCCTACAAAGTTCTAAGTCTTGAGTTAACTTTACGTTTAAGTGACATAGGATTTATTTTATGTTGCGAAATAAGATCTGTCGTGAGAAACTACAGTTGGATTAAACTTTACTGCTATAGGATTGACATTCTGTGTTGCGGAATAGATATTATTGGGCAGGAAATTATGGCCGTCCTAATAGCCGCAAGAGTACTATTAGTCAATAGGGCCCCCGTGACATAGTGAACATAACTACAGCATTTGTATTATTTTATACTCTATATATGCAACCTGATACTTCTTCTTCGACTAATTTGTCATGGATTTGTTGTCTAAATCGATATCCTGAGGGTCGCTATTTTGGTATCTAAGTAGCTCCTGCTTTTGGTTTAATATAGTAATTAATTTTTCTTAGTGGAGGTAATTCCCATGGAATTGTCTTGGGAAATAATTAGGGAAACTCCGTTACAGGGTTGAATTGTTTCTGTACAGTAGAAACAGCTGTCACAAGTTCTCTTTCTGAATCAGTTTCTTCTGTGTTACTAATATTTTTCCAATTATCTGGTTCCCTATAATCTGTAACTGATTTACAGCTGACCTATATATACGCTGATCTTATACCATTCACCCTGATTCTAGATCCCTTCTAAATACTTAGCTGGAATCAAGGAATGTTTTCCGGTTAGATAGTAACTGGTTCCTGATGGGCAGGAATTATTGCTCGCACTTTGCTGAGAGCAGGTTCTCCTAGTATCATATTCCATCCAGTCAAATGAGCTACATAGAATGTTCGTTTTTCTATATAACCTATTCAATCTAGTTTGATAGTACAAGCTTTGTCTATCATTCCTTTTGAGCCTTTAATTGTAGTACTTAATGATTTCTTTTCGATACTATCAGGAACGATGGTAGAATGCCTTGTATATATCTCACGCCTTCTATACTAGCAAAAGTATTCTAACAGTTATGGAGGCGAACACTGGCAGGTTCGCGCCATGACATAAATACTGACATGCTCGTGCCGGCATACTATACCCTGGAGCTCGGCACCCTAGGGTCCAGCTCGGCACCCTGAGGTCCTGCTTGCATGTCAGCGCCGTGGCCCTATATTTTGTGTATCCACACCTTCACGTTGTTTCCTTTCTTTGGCCTATGGCGCCAATACAAAATCAAGCAACATCCAGGTACCATAAGGGCGTGGGGTACGCCCTAGTACAACAACCTAACAGGCAAACCACTGGGCGCACTCCGGGCATAAATATGAGAGCAGCTAGGCAAAGGTACCAATGTATAAGCTATAAATTGTAAGAACTATATATATTTGACTTTCTATATACATAACGGAGCTATCGATGCACTTCCAATGAACCATTCCCTTATGCATCCCACTTGAACTCATCCTGCACACCTGCCTCCCAAAATTCTAGCAGTTCCCTGATCTGAGCCATCTGCAAAGTCATTATCACTCTGCTTTGATCTAATAATATCCATATAGCTATTAGCAGCAGAACATTGATATTGCGAGACTGCACATACCTAGAGCTGCCCAATTGCTGGCTGATGTAGTCATACACTGCCATGAGCAACGCCTAGTACTAGAGCAATTAGCTATATGATCCTATAAAGTTGGCAAATTTGCTGGCGAGTTCATGTACCTAGCTATGTTTGCACATATAGATGGGAATACCTTGACAGTACATTTGCGAAGTCCTAAAAGCAATTAGCTATACCTTCACATAGAGTTTGCGAGTCTGCTAGCGAGTTCACATACCTAGCTATGTCTACGCATATAGATGGAGATATCTCGACAGTGAATTTGCAGAGTCTTAAGACTAATTAGGCTAGAGTTCGTGGGTCTGCTGGTGAGTTCACATACCTGGCTATATCTACGTATATAGTTGTAGATATCTCGACAGTGCATTTGCGGAGTCCTGAGAGCAATTAGCTATGCCTTCACATAGAGTTCGCAGATCTGCTAGCAAGTTGACATACCTGGCTATATATATACATATAGTTGGGGATATCTCCAAAGTACAATGGGAGAGTCCTAAACTGAGGACTACCTACTTGACCTTCTGCTGAGAGCTGGCTGGTTGAGTTATATGTCATATCTGTGAAAGGAGGGGGCGCACGTGCTCTCATATTATATTGGTTCACCTACCCCTGTAAATATGTGTAGGTTGACATGGCTGGGAAATATGTGTTAATTAGTTGGAATGCAGATTAGCATATGCTGGTGTGACAGATCAGCATATGTCCCTGCATGCATGTTTCAGGCCTCCTATGTCTGCCAGCCATGAGATTACTGAAGCGGGTAATAGGTATGGACGATGTGAAGTTGTTCATATGGACTTGTTTAAGTAAGAAACTCATGCTTTTGGAGACTTATATTTATGGGAGAAACTCATGCTTTTCGAGACTTATATATATATATGAGAAACTCATGCTTTTTAAAACTCATATATATATATACAAGAAACTCATGCTTTTCGAGACTTATATATATATGTGAGAAACTTATGCTCTTCAAGGCTTCTAGATATATATATGAGAAACTCGTGCTTTTGTTAACTTATATATATATATATGTGAGAAACTCTTACTTATCGAGACTTATACATATATGTGAGAAACCCATGCTTTTCGAGGCTTCTAGATATATATGCGAGAAACTCATGCTTTTCAAGACTTATACATATATGCGAGAAACTCATGCTTTTTGAGGCTTTTAGATATATATGCGAAAAACTCGTGCTTTTGGTGACTTATATATATATATGCGAGAAACTCATGCTTTTAGAGACTTATATATATATATTTGAGATTCTCATACTTTTGTAGCTGATATATATATATGCGAGAAACTCTTAGTTTTCGAGGTTTATATATATAGAGGCCGTGATACCCAAACTATTATAAACCTCGAAAGTATAGATTCCATATATATCTAGAAGCCTCAAAAGCATGAGTAGCTTGCATATATATATATAAGCCAACAAAGCATGAGTTTTTCGCATATATTTATATAAGTCTCCAAAAGCATGAGTTTCTCACATATATATATTCTGGTCCATTCCAGAATCCGGTCCATACCGGTATGGCCCGGTCTATACCGGTATGGACTGGATATTGCAACGGACCAGGCCGTTGTGATATGACTAGATATTGCAATGGACTAGGCCATTACGGGATTAAATTGTTCAATGTCATGGATAGCAACAAGGATTTACCACAACACTACAGCGGCCACAGCGACATTAAAATTACTAAATAGGGACATATCCAATATGAAGGTTATTTTGTAGCAACATTTGGTTAAAGAACATCGGAGATAACATATGCAACCTATCCAAAAAAAAACTCAGTAGAGGTATACCCGAAATGAAAGTTATTATGTAGAAAAATGTTCTAGTCCGTTATGGAATTGAAACCTTTAGTTCATGAGAATTTTCTTCAATGCAACACACTTGTTCAACGTAACATATTGTGCACACTGATATTACCAGAGCACACCATAGAATTACTAACATACCATGACATTCCAGCCCTTACTATAATGTCAGTTGGTTAGAAGATAATAGTGCTATTGATTTGAATCAGTTTCACCCTCTAGGTTTCACTTGATCTGGAAGCGTAATTATTGAAGTAAATCCCAGGTGACCTTTGAGAAGTAATTCCTTAATATCCAATTCAAGTACATGGTGACTAACAAGAACTATCTAAGTATTGCAGAATTAAAGCATACCTGCGAGACCCAAATAATTGTGATGGAAGGAAAGTAATGATGGGAAACAAGTGGCTTTGTAGCATGATGTAACATGTTCATGATACTTTGCTGCATTCAGAAAAGAATAAGACCTATAGTACTATGAACGAGAGGTATTATGAAATTACTTGTAGTGAAGTTTGAGCATTTGTTATGTATAAAATATAATAGACCTGGTTTCCACTCAATTTGGCTTCGTTCATCACTCAGAGTGTAGATATATACCATTCCGGAACGGCCCGGCAATCTCGCAATAGCCCAGTCCATACCAGTATGGTGGGCCATACCGGTAAGGCCCAGGCAATTCCGGAACAGCCCAGTCCATACTGATATGGACCGGAATCCCGGAATAGACTAGAACATATATATATAAGTCTCTAAAAGCATGAGTTTCTCACATATATATAAGTCCCCAAAAGTATGAGTTTGTCACATAAACAAGTCTATATGAACAACCTAACATCATCCATGCCTATTACCTACTTTAGTAATCTTACGGCTGGCAGATATAGGAGGCCTGAAACATGCATGCAGGGATGTGTACTGATCTGTTACACTAGCGTATACCAATCTACCTTCTAACCAATGAACACATATTCCCCGGCCCCGTCAACTAACATATATTTATAGGGCTATGTGAACTAACATAACACAAGAGCACATGTGCCACCTCTTTTCACAGGTATGACATATAACTCAACCACCTAGCTCTTGGCGAAAGGTCAAGCAGGCAGCGCTCATTTTAGTACTCCCCCAGTATACTCTCGAGATATCCCTAACTATATATGCAGACATAGCCTTGTATATGAACTCGCCAGCAGACCCGTGAACTCTATGTGAAGGTATAGGTAATTGCTCTTAGGACTCTGCAAATACACTGTCGAGATATCTCCAACTATATGTGCAGACATAGCCAGGTATGTGAACTCGCCAGCAAACCTACGAACTCTATGCTAATTGCTCTTAGGACTCAACAAATGTACTGTCAAGATATCTCCATCTATGTATTCAGACATAGCTAGGTATGTGAACTCGCCAGCAGACCCACGAACTTTATGGAAAGGCATAGCTAATTGCTTTTAGGCCTGTAAGGTAGTGATCCTTTATCCGTACATGACGAGACTAGCTCCCCATAAGCCTAGATATTCCATATTGGGGAGACTAGCTCCCCAATGAACCTGTACATTAGGATATGACCAAGGAGGCTAGCTCCTTGGTCTAGAGACTAGCTCCCTAGCGAGCTGTACTTAAGGCTCGACGGGGGAGAAAGAATGGAAACCATCCTGCATCAAGCGTCTACCTTACAAATTGGTAGCAACACCTCGTTCATCAGCAAGAAAAAAGTGGCGTCCGGACGCACCGCCCAGCGTCCGGACGCGAGAGCTCGCGCGTGTGCGTCCTGTGCGTCCTGTGCGTCTGGACGCTGGCTGCGTTGCAACACAATCAGGACGCCCGGCTGAGTTGCAACACAATCTGGACGCCCGGCTGAGTTGCAATCCAATCTGGACGCCCGGCTGAGTTGCAACACAATCTGGACACCATTGGGGCAACCAAAGCCGTCCGGACGCTGGTTGGCATATTTCAATCTCTGGATATTAGAGTTCCTTCCCTTGGCATCATCATATTGTTAACACTATGGTTACAATGCACCCGCTTGTATGTACGACGCTCTAATACCAGCCAGGTGCGTAGCCACTATTGCAGCCATTGAATATTCATGCAGCGGAAATATCCATTGTATTCGCTAATAATTATATACACAGAAGTATTGAGTAATAGATATATACAGTTAGGTGGCAATGAATTTGGTACCCCTCTTGCATTAGAGTCCTGCATTAGCATACATTTAGCACACATATTATAGGTTTAAAGCGTGCTGTATACTCACCCTCTGTTATGGGTAGCTCCTTATATCAGAGTCCTCATCTTTAGTATATATATTATAGGTTTAAAGCATGCTGTATACTCGCCCCCTGTTATGCGGGGTACCAAATTCATTGCCACCTAACTGTATATAGAACAAGCACTCGCTGCTTCAATCGCTCTAACACTCGCTCTAACACTCGCTCTAATACTCGCTCCAATACTCGCTCTAATACTCGCTCTAATACTCGCTCCAATTCTCGCTCTAATACCCGCTCCAATACTCGCTCTAATACTTGCCCTAATACTCGCTCCAATACTCGCTCTCATACTCGCTCTAATACTCGCCATAATGTGCTGGGATATAGAGCGAAGGGAAAATGCGCGGGGAAGGGAGGTATATATACAGGAAAACCATAGTTGCCAAGGCCGACGGCTAAGGACGACAATTTAGACTTTCCGAAGACAATGAGATAAGGGATAACAAGAGAAGTGGCATGACAGAGACCAATGGCGCTCAGCCCCCTTTCGCCCGCGGGTGCCGTACTATTCAATGCCTGGCCTGGTAATAGTCATATTGGGCAATCGTAGTCGTGGTATTGCGATATGTGCGGAGTTCACGCTTTGTGATATGTTTCGTAGGAATTCATGCATTCGCGGGCATATATATATATATGTGCGAGAAACTCGTGCTTTTGGGGACATATATATATATATATGCGAGAAATCCATGCATTCCCGGGCATATATATATATATGTGCGAGAAACTCGTGCTTTTGGAGACATATATATATATATGCGAGAAATCCATGCACCCGCGGGCATATATATATATATATGTGAGAAACTCGTGCTTTTGGAGACTCATATAGATATGTGCGAGAAACTCGTGCTTTTGGAGACATAGAGAAATGCATGCATTCGCGGGTATATATATATATATGTGCGAGAAACTCGTGCTTTTGGGGACATATATATATATATATGCGAGAAATCCATGCATTCCCGGGCATATATATATATATGTGCGAGAAACTCGTGCTTTTGGAGACATATATATATATATGCGAGAAATCCATGCACCCGCGGGCATATATATATATATATGTGAGAAACTCGTGCTTTTGGAGAC
>WHUX01000358.1:0-38185 GCA_015179025.1 Terfezia claveryi | reverse complement strand
GTTTGTTCTTGTTTATATTGGGTACACGGTCATACCGTGAAAACTCTTCTGGTATAGTAGATAGAGTCTCATCATCTGAGGACTCTTCTTCCTTCCATGTCATATTCGCTTTCTTTGTCCTGATGCCTTCAAAGTATGGACAGAAGATATGGTGTCCAAGTTCTTCGGCTCTTCCACGACATTTGTTGAAATCACAGTCGACATGCTTGAAATTGATAGCTCCGCGAGAAACTATTTTTCTGAGTAGGTTTCTGGTGAGTGGAAAGTTCTTAAAGCGTTGGTAGAGATGTTGTTGTAGGTATTAGGAGGATCGATGCTGTTGGAAATATAATCGTCCTCGGTGGTGGAGTATCGGGTATTTATGCTTTCTTGATAGAGTCTGCTATCAAATTTTCCTTTCCTGCGTATGCTGAATGTCTATGTCAAATTCTATTAGGTAATCTTGCCATCGCCTCAATTTTTGACTTGTTGGCGTTTGAGTATGGAAAGGTTACTAATGGTTTGTGTCGGTAAGGATAGTGAACTTGTGACCTCTTAATTGTGCTTCAAAAAATTTCAATGAGTCAATAATCGCCAATAATTCTTTTTGAAGGTGGATAATTGAGTTGTGCTGGATTAAATTTTCTTGAGTGGAAGCATGATGGTCTGATGTGCGTTAGGGTCCTTGACCTATCCATGATCCTAGTCCTACATCACTAGCATCACAGACTAAATATTTGGGTTCAGTAGACTCATTATTCCAGGGTTTTAAAACATGTGGGGAATTCACGAGTTCCTTGTTTTTCAAACTTATTATGAGTATCTGTCCATTCCCATTTCTTTGTTTCTCCTTGCAGTTCTGACAGGGTACTTGCATACGATACCAAGTCGGGATAAATCTGCTAAGATAATTAACAATTCCAAGGAATCCTCTAAGGTCCTTTTTCCGAGTAGGAGTGGAAATGTTATATAGTAGTCCTCTTTTTAGGATCTATATGTAATCCATTTGACGTTAAATTTCCAATCTTGGAGTAAAGAACTGGCATTTGCTTTCTTTGAGATAGAATTTCTCATCCTGCAAACGTTGAAGTACTTTCTTCAATAATTTTACATGTTCCTCATACGTTTTAGAAAAAATAATAATATCATCAATATAGATAATTAAATCTTTATAGACCATATCTTTAAAATTTCATGCATAATATGAACCATGGTAGCTGGTGTGTTACGATCCCCTTATTGCATAACTCTACTCCTAAAATATCCTAGATGACATAGAAAGGTAGAGTGTTGTTCCGACTCCTTGTTGTTTCTGACATTAAAAAATCCATCAGCTAAGTCAAGCTTAGTTCAAATAGGATTCTCTGCTACTAGTTCAATAGCTTCATAAATATCTGGTAGTGGGGTATGGTCTAGTTTGACAGCTAAATTGCGGTCTCGATAGTCATTGACGTGTCTGGCTTCTTCCGGTTTGTCCCGTTTAGGAATAGTGAACATGACTACAGCATTCGTGTCATTTTCTACTCTATATATCTGACCTGACACTTCTTCCTCAATTAATTTGTCATGGATTTGTTGTCTAAATTGATGTCCTGTGGGTCGCCATTTTGGTATCTAAGTAGCTTCGGGTTTTGGCTTGATAGAGAGATTAATCTTTCTTAGTGGCGGCAATTCCCATGGAATTGTCTTTGGAAATAATAAAGGAAACTCCGTTACAGGGTTGAATTGTTTCTATACAGTAGAAACAGCTGTCAGGAGTTCTTTTTCTGAATTGGTGTTTTCTATATCGCTGATAATTTCCCAAATATCTGGTTCTCTATAATCTGTAACTGATTTACAGCTGACTTGAGTATATGCCAATCTTATACTATTTACTATGGTTCTAGATCCTTTCCATGTACTTAGCTAAAATCTAGGATTATTTTCTGGTTGGATAGTAACTGGTTCCTGATGGGCTGGAATTATCGCTTTTACTTTGCTGAGAGCGAGTTCTCCTAAAATTATGTCCCATCCAGTCAAATGTGCTATATAGAACGTTCGTTCTGCTACATAACCTATCTAGTCAAGTTTGATAGTACAGGCTTTGTCTATTGTTCCTTTTGAGCCTTTAATTGCAGTACTTAATGATTTCTTCTCAATACTTCTGGTTGGTATTTTTTATAGATATACAAATTGAGAATTAATTAAGTCTCATCCCTTCGTTTGGAGATCAATTAAAGCTAGTGCAGGGTGTTCGTTAGCCTTAACAAATACCTTGCTGAAATCAGGTACCTGTCTTGACAAGGGTTATTCCTTGATTTTATCCTTCTCGGTTCAGTTCTTGGTAACTATCGGCATAGCTAAATCCTATGCGGCTGTACGCATGTGTACCCTATTTTGTTGTTTCCCACAGTCCTTATAGGAGTGTCTAGGGTTCCAACACCATAGACATTTCTTGTCTCTAATTAATTGCATCTTTGTCTTCTAATCCAAATTTTCTATAATGGTGTCCCAATCTGAGTCCTTCCATTTTTCTGTTTTGGGTTTGGTGCTGGGATTGCTGCTAGGATTAAATCCTATTTTTTGTCATTGATTCTGGTCCCTATGTAGACCATGACTTTGATTTTCATTTCAAGGGTGTTGTCGTCGGGATGTATTTGGTGTGGATGGTGGGGCAATATCATTTTTTGAAGCTTCATATGACTCCGCTTAATGTACGAGCTGATCATATCACCATTCTTCCTTAATTAAAGGAATTAATGTGGCCGACATATATGGTGGCAAGTGATTAAAAAACTTTCTTTTTTTTACTTCCTGCGATATTGACTGTTCACCATTCTTATCGATTAATTTGATCTGTATTTCAGTTAGCCAATTGGCAAACTGTTTAATCCTCATGTGACATCCGTCCTTATATGGTGTGGCTGTCTCCCATCGTTTCTATAAAATATCTTTGCTAGTGGAGTGTATCAGAAAATCTCTTAAACTAGCATGAAGCTGAAGAATTTCGCATCCTTCCCTTTTTCTCTTATGAATTGATTATAAGTAGTAAGTGCACTTCCTTCTATTCTGAATCTAACAATTTCTAAAGCTAAAGCGCCTTCTAAATCTATCCTTTTCAGAACCAACCAACGTTACATTGCTGTGGCTCAAGAGTCAAAATATTGTGAGTCTTGCCATTTTTTGTCTTCTCCTTTTACTTTTTCTGGTAGATCAATCTTTATTCCTCTTAAAATATCTGGTGTTTTATGGTTACCTGCTATAACTATTCCTGTAGTTGATTCCCATTATTGATATTCAACCGATTTTCCTTGTTGGCACTTTCTAACTAAAGGTTGACTTGCAACTGACGATGCATTATCAGAGTCTGAGCTGTCATCTCCGCTATCATCGGGATCTCGTCCTCCTCCTTGAGATTTCGGTTTTTATGGAACTGGTCTTGTTTCCAGATCGTCATCGTCTTCCAGTAGTTGTATATCTTCTGGTAGTTGGTTTTTGTCACTTGGTTCTTTGGCTGACCCAGTCCTCCTTTCTGGCGTCTCATGTGCTCGACCTTTGCCTTTCGATTGATCTTTCAGTGTTCTCAGGAATACTATTAGAAGCTTATTGCTAGGATTGAAAAAATCCTCCGCGGTATATGCAGTTTCTTCTAGACGAGTGCCACTCATCATAAATACTATAATTTTTTTCCAGTTATTCAATACCCAATTCGGATTCCTTAATAGAGGAACAACAGGTTTCTTTAGTTCTTTACTTAAAAATTCATTCATTTCTAAGTCCTTTTCTTTCAATGGGTATGGTGTTAGCCATAGATAATGTTTTACTATGGCTTCTAGTAGGAGTCAAGTATCTTCAGGATGATACCCTTATGCATGTGCTATTGAGTGAGCATATTTCAAAATTTCCTCAATGGTTGGGAGATGTCTATTATAAAATTCTTCTGGTGCGAGAGGCAATTCCATACTAAAATATAGTTTACTTCCTTCTCCACCTGGTTCTCCTATTTCTATATCCATTGGCAGATTTAATTCCCCTTCTGTACTAAGAACTATAAATCTAGCTTTTTTGGGAGTTTGATCTACTAACTTTTTAATTTCTTTGGGTAACATAGTTAACCGCCTCGACCTCTTAGTCTTCTTACTAAGTGCAGATGCCATTAATGTCTGATTTTGTTATCTGTCCACAACCAAATGCAGCTGGTTATGCAATACGATCATTGAGTTACTTTTCCTCTTTAGCACCTTACTGTCCTGATGGTGTGGTGGCTGATGATCCTTCTGATCTGCGTTCGACTGACAGTTCTGTTGGCTCGGTGGCTCACGCAGCTGGTGAGGCTGGATGTCAGGATCCTGATGTTTCTTATGGTCCTGGTTTTTCTTCGTCTACTGGGCTAGAATCTAATTCTAGTTCTTCCGGCAAAAGTGTCACTTTTTCTGATTGGTGTGTTGAGGTAGACGTTGGGGGCGCAGTGGTCTTGGTAGAATTGTCTGGGCCTAAGGAAGGTTCTGATGGAGGTAATTCTTTTCTGGAGGAAATGGCTGCAGTATAGGCAGTGAGATTTGAGCCTTGGGATTGTGATGCTTGGTTGTTTAGACCAATTATTTCTGGGACCTGGGGGGCCGGTTTTTCAATGGTGTATTGGATTTATAGGTACAGATGTAATGGTAGTTACCAGGAGTGCAAGATGAGTTGTCGATCTTATTGGGAAAAGTGTTGTGAATGAGGGTGGGATTGTTTCATGTAGGATACTACTGCCCATTAGAGCTCTGCTTAGCTTGCTTCTACGTCTTTTGTTGATGTACTACAGTTGATAGGCTGATGTCTTATTGTTGGATGATTTGCTAGCTAGTTGAATATTGATATCATTTTATATGTGCACACTCGAGTATGTAGGGGTGTGTGTCGAATTGTATACACCTGCTTGAGTGTAATAAAGTATCCGAAGGTTGATCAGGCCTTGGATTTAAGATTAAAAATTAGGTAAGTAAGTTAAAAAAAATGTAATAAATGCTACTAGGCAGTATTTATTTGGTACCGTTCATACAATCTATATCCGTAGGCACAGACGTTTGTGTATTTCGGTTCTGCTAAGGTAAGACCTCAGAAAGGTAAGGAGATTACTATATGGGACATTCCCAAAGGAAACAGTAATTAACTGGTGTTATCTATCTTATATGATTTGTGCTATCTAAGCTATATGATCTTGCCTTAGGAAAGAAAATAGATTGTCTCCAGTGTCTTTAGAGACAGTATTGCCACTGGAGATAAGATGTGTCTCCACTATTAGCAGAATGTCTCTCAGTATCTCTAGGAGACACTGGGAGACACTGGGAGACACATGGGAGACACTTAGGAGACACCTAGGAGACATAAAAGACACAAAAGACACCAGAGACAACCCTGTCTCCTAGAGACACCACCTGGCGTCCCGATGCCACTTTTTTCTTGCTGATGTGATCTAATCGGTATATAGGCTTGCTTGCTGCTGTGTGCTTGCTTGTTCTCTGTCTGCTTGATGGATTCCAGAGGGAATCCAGCACTTATTTATACTTCTCTGAGATCTGATAACTAAGGAAATAAATACAATAAAGGGTAGCACACCAGAAGGTGGTGCACTGTACAAAAGAGGTCATGTGGCTATAGTAATGAGTCACATGGCCAGAACAAAGGTCATGTGGCCATAGTGGTGATACACATGTTCAAAACAAAGGTTATGCAGCCATTCTGAGGGTGTGCTCATATGGCAAGTTCCATGGGATTTCCCATAGCAAATTCCGTACACTATGGACACTTATAAAGCAGTAGGAAATAGAAGAAGGCTAGTCCTTTAACCGAGAGGCTTAGTTACATAACATAATAGTAATATAGGAAATACAAAAGTATATAAGTAATTATATAAGTAATGAAACATTCTCCATTACAATGGTTATGTACATTAGTAGTTAATATTCAACCCATAATACCTATTGTTCCTATCTATATAAGTACTACTACCTTCTGCTCCTATATCATACCTAACATTATTATACTTTTACTTGAAATCCTTCAAAACAGCAATGTCATCAAAATATTGACCAATCACTTCTTGTGGCTGTCTTTCCAAAAAGAAATATCTTAGTATTATTTGGGGTAAGTTCATCTCTTTACCTTTGCCTTTGTTAATCTTGACTGCATTGGTTAAAATAGGGGGATCAAGGACTTTTTCTCTTTCCTTGTTAATTATATCCAAGGTTTCTTTCCTTATCTTATTCTTGCCAAGCTTATATTCACCAACCTTCCTCTTTTTGTAAGTTGCTGGCTTACTACCAGTCAACCAGAATTGTTTTTTCAATGACTCATCAATACCATTAGTATGTACCCACTTATTAAATTTCTGAGGCCATCCCTTCTATTTCACCTTATACTGCAGCTTCCCTATTCCAGGTTGTGACCTAAATTCCAAAATTCTTTTTACCTTATACCTGTCTTCCTTAACTAGTCTTAGTTGTTCTAGAGTTCTGGAGGAGAACAGTTGTATTAGATTAGGGAAGAAGGGTTTGAGAAGTGAGGTATGGAAGGAATTGTTAATATTATTGAGGTCAAGGAAGTTAGTAAAGTCAAGTTTAGCATTTTGACTCCATGGTGAATATTTGGTAATGGTGAAGGGGCCTATCCATTCAGGAGATAGTTTGGAGGAGTGGTACCTTGCTGGGAGGTTTTTTATTGATAGCATCACCTGATCATTGACTTGGTAATCAGGAGAGGCTCTTCTGTGTTTGTTGGCTTGCTGAATTTGGTCCTTTTTTGCCTTAGTAAAGTTTTCAGCAACCTGGTAAAATCTGGTTGTAAGGTTTGAATAGGTAGGAATTGGGTGTGGTAGGATAGGTGGTGACAAATTAGATTGGTATCCTAGCTTGGTATAGAAAGGGGAAAGTTCTCTTGTAGTACTAACTCTTGTATTCACCTCTGTTTGAACAGAAGGTATAGCTTATACCCAATTCATTTCCTGTTCCAGCTTTTTAGCTACAAACATAGGAATAATTATCCTATTCTTTCTTTCACTTGTCTTATCAGTCTGGAGGTGATATATGGAAGATGCTTTATACATAATTCTATTTTTCTACATCCAATCCTGAAATGTAGTAGACATAAATAAGGGGTCTTGTTTAGAAATAATTTCATAAGGAAATCCCACATTAGGCTTAATGAATCTTTCAAAGATATCAATAACCCCTAATATATCAACATTATCTGCAACAAGTAGTAGAAATATAAAATCAGAATGCCTGTCAGTCATGACTAATAACTTATGAAATAATAACATATGAGGCTTGTCATCTTTAGGAGTTCTATAACCAAGTGTAAATTCAATACATGAAATTATAACAGGTTTCATACTAAGAAAATCTATAGCCATGCTACCCCATGGTCTAATACATATATTAAGAGGAGTAAAAAAACTATACAGTTTCTGTGTAGATCCTTTAGTGATTTGACAGGTTTCACAACTCCTTACAAATTGTTCAACCTGCTTATAAAAATCCTAGAAAATGTACTTATTGGTAAGCTCTTCTACTGTTTTTGCATGACCTCTATGTCTAGTGGTGACATGTGCTTGTTGAATAAGGGCTTCAGAGGTAGGGTTACCTTTAACTTATAGTCCTTTAGGAATAACTATCCTCCAAGCAAAATTCTTCAGAAGGTACATGAACCCATCCTGTACCTTTACTGTAGGTACTTGTTCTCCTTTTTTAACTCTTAAGTACAGTAGTCCAAATACTTTATCTTTTTCCAGCTCTTCTCCATAATGCTATTCTAACTCATGATCTCTTATCCACTCAGCAATTACCAAATCTGGTTCCATGCTCTTTTCATCTTCATCTTGAACTCTTAGTATCTTCTTCAGGTGGTCACTATTGTAGAAGGGCTTATTAAGGGCCTTCAAGTTGTTTTTCCTTGTGTTACAGGAGCTGACAAAGTTTTTGTTCAGGTTATAGTAGCCTAGACAATACTTGCATCTAGGTATCACTTTTCCTCCTGTAGTAGTGACTTTGGGAAGATTTGGGTATAGGTGGGACCAGTGACCATCTTGGTTGCATATGTTGTATTTCCTGATGGTTTCTTTTGGTAGTAGATAGAGTTTGTTGTTAAGGGGGCATTTGTTGCTGAGGTGAGTAGTTTCTATGCAGTTAGTGCATTTGGGAGGAGGAAATTTTGTGTGCCTGAGGCAATCCTCCTTGAAATTTCCAAATGCCCAACATTTGTTATAAAGATTAATAACAGGATCTTTGTTGCTGCATTGGGAACTTTTGTGGCCCACTTTGCCACATTAGGAACAAAACTCTTGGGTCTGAGTTTTGCTAGAGGAGGATGGGAGGTAGGGAAGATGTCAGGAAGGGTGCTGACAGAGGATGCAGGTAAGGCTCCTGGAGAAGGAGAAGGCTGAAAATACACCTTCTTGTTGTCTGCCTCATCCTTACACTTAGGTGAGGCTGCCCTTCTCTTCAAGGTACCTTCAAGAGTAGGGTTCCACTTCTGAAGGTTTTCTACAACCATAGAACTCCTGTCAGCCTTTCTTAAAGACTGTTTTATCTATTCTATAGTCATGGGTTCCCTGGCTCTTTCCTATTCCTCAGGTTCATCTGAGTCAGAGAACTTATCTACAAGGGTCCATTCCTGTAGGTCCTCTACCTCAGGGGCAGTAAGAGTGGAGGGAGAAGAGGTACTAGGTCTTTTATTAATAACTACTTGAAACTTGGGTTTTCTTGTAACTGACCTTTCTCTCTCTTACTTCTATTATTGTTGCTGTTAGGCCTAGGCCCTAGTAGTGGTGGCAGCAGTTTGGACTGCTACTAGCTCCTGTTAGAGCTATCTGAGCCTGAAATTTCTTTCTCTAATATTAGATATTCCAGAGTCAGGAACATCTTCAACTATTGGTTGGTACCTTTCAGTCTCAAAGATTGCATTTAGGCCTTCTCTATCATGCCAGGTAGGCCTAGTGCCATCAACCTCCTGCACAGGTCTTTGTAAAAGGTTGGTAGTAGTAATCTGGAGAGGAGGAAGTCTTCTTCTCTTGTTAATAGTGTTAGGAGAATTTCTCCCAAGGATTGGTAGAGTCACTGGTCTCCCAGTGGCTCCTCTAATCTTGAGCTGTTGCTTTAGAGAGGCAGGCATGGTTGGTGATAGAGAATATAGTAGGGGAGGAGTTTTCTTAAAAGTTTGTGTGGGAACAGAAAGGTGGTTGATTACTACTGGATATTGTAGTAAGGTAGTTGTATGGTGAGAAGACTATTCAGTAGAGGAGGATTTGGGGGAACTATATACTCCTCTAGACAGTATATTTATTATGTGGTTGTCCTTTCCCTAAATATATTCCAGGGTTAGGTCAAATTGACTCATAGTCTCTTACCACCTTCTTTTCATCTGAGTTTCAGAGATACTATACATGAATGTGACTAAGAGTTTATGATCTATTTGGATGATCACCTTGTGACCCTGTAGTTTAGACCTGAAATACCTCTATGAATTAACAATTGCTAATAATTCCTTATCAGTTGTTATATAATTTATTTATCTATCATTTAATTTCCTAGAGTGAAACTCTACTGGCTTGATATCACCATTCTCTATTTGGCCAATCTATCCTGAGATTCCTATATTACTAGCATCTGTAATTAAATAGATTAGAAGGCCTGAGTCATGATTAATTGGTTTGAGTACTTTATTGCTCATTATTAACTCCTTAATTTTCTTGAATGACTTATTATGCAAAGGAGTCCACATGTGCTTTTTAGTTGATCCTTGCAATTCTGATAGTGGTTTGGCTATAGCTCCCAATTCTGGACAAAACCTTCTCAAGTAATTAACCATTCCTAGAAACTTCTGTAGTTTCTTTTTTGAGTTAGGGATAGGGTAATTAGCTATTGAGTTAATTTTTTCTGGATCCATTTCTAATCCTTGCTTGGTGACAATAAATCCTAGTACTTTTAGTCTTAGAGTAAGGATTTGGTATTTCTTTTTGTGGAAGAATAACTTTTCCTTGGCTAATATCCTGCAGATCCCTCTTAATACTTCCTTATGTTCTTCTAGAGTATCTGTTCCAATCAGAATGTCATCTAAATAAACTATGACAGTTTTCCCAATATAATCCCTTAATAACTAATTCATAGCCCTTATTATAGTTGCAGGTACATTATAGTCACCTTGCTACATGACTAATAAGTCAAATTTCCCTAGATAATTTGTAAAGGTACTATGTTTTACTGATTCATATACATGCCTAATATTATGATAGCCATCTACTAGATCAGCTGCTGAGATATATTCCTTGCTAGCTATCCAATCTAATATTTCTTTGATATTGGGTATGAGTGTTTTATCATTTTATACTAGCTTGTTTCTAGGTATACAGTGTAGTAAGAATCTGGCCTGTTGTTTGCTATTCTTATCTAAATCTCTTTTAGGCTATATAAACATAAAAATACTATTGAGTGAGCTAGATGGTACTATTCTTCCAGATTCTAGATCAGTCTTCATTTTCTCTATTACTTGATCCAGAAACCTTGAATAATTTGTATAGTATGTAGGTTCCCAGGTTGCACTATCAGGAACTATAATTTTATGTTGCATAATGTTATAAGGTTCTCTGATTGGTGACAATACAGTTAGCTTTTCTTCTGAGAATAGTTCAAGGAATTCTTCAAATATATTAAACTCCACTTCTTCCAGATTAACTATATTTGTAATTACTGGAGAGCTTCCATCATCTTCCAGTTTAGACCAATCTGATAAGTCAAACAACTCTTATGACCATTCTTGGTCTTCCTTTAGGTTATCTACTAGGTCATATTGTATCCATGGAATTGCTAGAGTTGGCTTTGAGTAGTATAGTAATCTACCTCCAACTATAGTTAATATAGCATGTGGGCCTTCATCATCATCCCAGTCATATTCTGTTCTGCCTATATTCATAGCTGCAGTGGTGACTCTTCCAAGTGTATCCTTGGTCTTAAGTATATTAATATCAATCCTTATCCTGCCTATAGGTTGTATACTGATTAGTGTGTGCACCGAGGCGCCTTATCCCCGCGCCGACTCGCCAAGACTCGCGCCGACAGCTTTTTTTCTGGCTCTGAGCCGCGCTAGCGAGTCGGCTTTTCTCTTCTTCAGATTACTCGGGCCAGGAGTGAGTAGCCGATGGCTACATACCAAGCTTGTTTCTTGTTTGTAAGTTCATTTAATTCCGTAATAGGAGGCGAAATCCGTGGGCAATTGAAAGCAGGTTTGTCTAATTCAGATTTCCGGACGTAAAAGAAAGTAAGCAAGCAAGAGAAAGTGAGCATTAGCATGAGCAAGTAAGTAAGTACACAAGTACTTGCTTGCTCGTACTAATACTTGCTTGCTTGCTCGTGCTCATACTCATGCTTATACTTGCTTGCTCACTCATGCTTGCTCATGCTTATACTTACTTGCACGTGCTTATACTCGTTTGCTCATACTTATGCTTGCTTGCTCGTGCTTATACTCACTTCCTCGTGCTTATACTCGCTTGCTTGTGCTTATACTCGCTTGCTCGCTCATGCTTATACTCATGCTTATACTTGCTTGCTCGCTCATACTCATACTCATACTTATACTTACCTGCTCGCTCGTGCTTGCTCGTGCTTATACTCGCTTGCTCGCTCGTCCTTATGCTCACATGCTCACTTGTGCTTCTACTCGCTTGCTTGCTTGTGCTAATACCCCGCTTGCTCGCTCGTGCTATTGCTTGCTTGCTTGCTTGCTTGCTTGCTTGCTTACTTGCTTGCTTGCTTGCTCTATTGCTTGCTTGCTTGCTTGCTTGCTTGCTTGCTTGCTTGCTTGCTTGCTTGCTTGCGCTTAGCACAATAGAGCAAGTGAGTATTAGCAGGAAAACAAGAGAGCAAGCAAGTATTAGCACCAGCAGAAGCGTAGGAGAATACCCAAATGAAACATAGAGCAACATGAAATATGGGTGACTAAGCCTTGGTGAGGCCTGTGTCGATCACCGAGTAGCCGGCGAGTAGCCAGTGAGTCGGTGTGAGTTGGCTTTACAAGAATTGGTATTGGTGCGAGTCGGTACCAAGTAGGAAAAATAGATAGAGAACTCGCCTTGACTTAGGCCGCCGTGTACACTAATACTAATTGTATTATCTTTGACATTCATAATTGCTTTATTATCCCTCAGTGCAGGTTTACTAAATATAACATCCCAGTCTTTCAAGTTGGCTACATAAAATATCCTAGTTTCTTGATATCCTTGTAGATTTACTGTAACTATTACTGTATTTGTCATTTGAGATCTACTGCCTTTAAATGCACTTTCCAGTGGTTTCTTACTGATCTCTTTCAAGGGTATATTAAACAGCTGACAATAATTTGCTGATATCAGGTCTCCACCTGATATGTATGGATAAAATAGTGCATAAGCAATATATCTATTAATTTTAATTTCAGCTGCATTAGAAGTTCTATGGCTTTCTGGTACTAAGAACTTTCTTGAGTCATTAGGGTTTCTCATAACCTGGAGTGCAGCTAACTCTTGTTGTTTCACATCAATCTCTTGATAAGCTGTCTTTACTTTCTGTGGGGGCCAAGTTGGCTTAGGTCTGAATGGCTGACAAGGTGGGAATCTTCTGACTCCTAGTCTAGACCCCATATATTGGTAGGCTGAAGACACCTTCCTATTTAGGCAGTCTCTAGAATTGTGACCTTTCTGACCACAATAATAACAAGACCCTATCCTTGCAGCTTCTTCCCTCTTTTTCTCCTGTTTACTATAAGAAGTATACTTGGTTTTATCCTTTCTGGCACTAGTGAAGTTACCATAGAGGCCTCCTGGTCCAACCTTCTTGCCTGCCACTTTAACTACATTTCTGGCTACTTTTTCAGGCAATTTGAATTCAGACTTAGTCCATTCCATGGATTTACCAGGTCCCCATTGCTTCTATGTCTTCTTTTGGTGTTGTTGCAAGAATTTAGTTTCTTGCTTTAACATATCTTCCTAGACAGCAATTTTGTTCAATATTTCTTCTAAGGTTAACTTATATGAGATTAGCTCTTTAACCTTAGCCCAAAGCAGGGGTACTAATCTATCTACTAGTTTCATTTTAAGGGCATAATCACTTATCATATCTTGTCTATTTAGATCCTTGCACTTAATTTTGAACTCTTATAGGTTCTATGCATACTGCATGATAGTAATTTCTGGCCTCTGATGGTGTGCCAGATATTATTTTCATAGGACTTTAAGTGCTACTGTAGAGATGAGTTTATCTCTTAGTTTTAATATAAATTCATGGAAATTCCTGTCTTTAACATTGGTTTTCTCAGAGCATTACTAATTATACTAAGTCTAAGCACTTTTCTTAAATATAAAGCTTGCTCTATCCAAGCTTTCCCAATCTGCTATATCCATCCCTTGGTATTCTACCAACTTCTGCAACTATTGCATATAATTGTCAAAAGTAGTTTGATCCCTCTATTTTTCTGATACTCTATCAATTATTAGGGGATTTGGAATCTTTGTAAGTTTGTTTCCCTTTTTTACTAGAGATTTGCTGATCTATTGAGATAGTATAGTTTAACCAGTCTTTTTAGACCATTCTAAGTGGTGAGGACTAGGTTCCCTTATAAACCTCTTCTTTCTATCATTATCAGAGCCATTATCTGACTGATTACCCTTAGATCCAGATCCTGGGTCCTCACTACTACCTCCAGCTGCACCACTAGAGCTCCTTCTAGACTTCTTGTCAGGACTCTTACTCTTTTTGGTATGTAATGGATTTTTCTTATCCTTAGGTGGTGGTGGTATATTCTTTTCAGATATTTCCTCTATATCTCTTTCATACTCTCCTTCTTCTTTCTCTTCCTCATACAGGACACTCTTACCCTTACCCTTGTCCTTACTTCCAAACAGTTTCCTACCAATCTCCTCATGAGATTCTTCAGTTTCTTCAGGAGGAGAGAAAACTATTTCTAGAGTTTCTAGGTTATATATATTACCTATAAGCACATATAGTGTCAGGTAAGGCCAGTTTAATACCAACCAAGGAACTCCTTTACATGGGTTATAGGTTAGTAGAGGCCATATTGTTCTTGAGGTTTCTGAGAGTTGCATGTCCAATTTATATGATTTGTCAAATTAATCTTTTTATTGGAAGATCATGAACTTTTCTACTGCTTCAGCCTGCAATTTCTTTTTCCTTCTTGACAATGTACTATTTATTGTTAGGTATACAAATACCTGGGATATCCTTTGATACCATGAAGGTTCATTCCTATCCTAGAAGGCTTTTAATGTAGGAGGTATAATGATTTTTACTTCTAGCATGACTGAATTTGGTCCAAGAATTATTTCCCTAGTTTCTATATACTTCTCTGGAATTGCTTTTCCCTCTGGAGCTTTCTTTTTAGAGGTATTAACTAACTTGGCCTTGAGTACTTCTAGCTCCTCACTTGTCATTGCCTTTTTCTTGCCTTTTCTAGTTCTATCTCCGCCTTCCATTACACTAGTTCTTTTCTATTTAGGAGTCTCCATGTCTATCAGATATTATACCACTGATTCCTTAGACTCTGTTTCTTCTATTCCTGCTTTCTAGAGAGTAGATCCTGATGAGGAAGGATCTGTTTCTTATTAACTTCCTTCTTTTAGTTTTTCTATTGCTTCTGATACTAAGGTGAATTATAGTAAGGGAGCAAATTTCATGAAGAGGAAAAAAGTTACTTTTGTTGATGAGATTGTTTTGGGAGCAGGGTTTCCTGCTAATGCTGGAAAGAAGATTGAGTGGAAGGATAGGAGTTGGAGTGCTAGGTATTTGTGTTCTTTTTGGAGGGAGAAGTATAGGATATTTCGTTGTTCCTTGTATTCGGAGAATTCCCAATTTTTCTTTAGGCTAGGTAGAGAGTGGGGCTAGGACACTCTCTAGAATTTGGATGTAGATAGGACAAGTTCCTATAATCCTCACCCTTATTGGACTTCTAAGGCACTTTCTAGGTCTTAGATCTACTAGATTAGGTAGTTATTTGTTGTTTTTGTATTTGCTAGTTAAATACAATTGTTATTGCCCTCTTAAGTTACTATTTATTAGATAGTCTTATTTGTTGCTATTTCTTTCAGAGAATAGTCTTACTATTACTATTTGGAGGATAGTCTTACTGCTAACTATCAGACTTTATTGCTACTATACTGTATGCTGTAGCCTTATACTGGCTTTAGTTTCTACTCTTTCTAGTAGAAACTTATTATTGATTACGTAAGGTTGATCGGGCTTTCCTGTTATGTAAAAATCAAGTTCTTAGGTTAAAAAGAAATAAGTATAAATAAAGGGGGCTGGAGAAGTAGATTAGATTAGATAAAGATCTAATCTAATTAGATAATCTCAGTCTAGTAATGTATACTACAAAGTAGATTACTAATAGTGTATTATTAATCTTTACTATTAAAGTTATTGCCAGTAGCATAAGATTACTGTAATAGGTAAAGTAGTATAGGAGTGCCAAAGGCACTTAGGAATTAACTAGTAGAACTTCTATATTGATTGTAGTCTAACTATATTCTAAGTTCTAACTATTTATCCAACTAAAGGGAAATTCAGGGGACTATATGTGTTCTGAGTGGTGCAGTGCTGGGGTAGTGCTGAGGCAGTACACCATCATCTAACTATTATATGATTTGAAATCAACACAAATAGAAGGTTCTAAATAGTACTCCTAAGTACTATCTAGTACAAAATAGGTTAAGTCTTTCCTAGACTTATACATGTGAAAGTATATGATAATATATAAAATATTAGCAAGGTAGACAGTACACAATATTGTGTGTTTTGAGATGCTTGCTAAGTAAGAAAATACATAAAAAATATATTTGTGAGGTAGAGAGTTAGTTATAAGAGAAGAGTAAGCCACTTCTTTACACTTTGAGATTTGATGGATGTGCTTGCACACTTTAACTTCCAACGCATGTCCTGGCAACTTTCAGGCTGCGTACCGAACTCTGCTTAAGCTGGAAGAAGCTAAAAAAGAGTATCTCCTTGCCTCTCTAGTCACACATTATCCTACTGTTGTTGATAATTTAACTACAAAAGAAAATCTCTCATATGATGATTTGAAGGAGAGGCTAGTAGATCTAGTGATAAATAAATATCTCTCTAGCTACAATAGTGGAAACCAGACCAATATAGTACTACTAGCCAATGGTCACCTGAATGAAGCTAGAAGAAAGAAATTTGCACAATCCCATCAACAAGCTATAAAATCTCAATCCCAGTAAGCTTCACAAGCTTCGTAAGACTCTGCAGATCCAGGCACTCGGTCTTGTACCTACTGCAAATGACATAGACATCGATTTAAAGGTCATGTTTGGCAAAATTGTCGCAAGCTAAACTGCAACCAAGCCAGCAAGAAACAAAATATGCAGCCTCAAGCTGCTATTGCCCCAGTTGTGCAAGCTTCTGTTTCTGAAGCACAAGCCTCTATTTCTCAAGCGCTTGTTTCCCAACAACTCGATCCCTCCAGTTTTGTCTCTGAATCTATTTAGGCTAACACCCAGGTTAGTACAATATATACCTGGAAACTAGACATTTGTGTAACTGCTCACATTATATCTGATATTGGTCATTTTTACTACATCTACCTATATTACGAAGTTGTAAAGGTTAGGGGTAACAACCTCCTTCCTGTCGAAGGGAAAGGTACTATGATAATATATACCTCTCTACCCAACAAGACAATCAACTGTCTGTTCTTGAAGGATGTTTTATATGTGCCTACTCTAAGTCATAGTCTGTTTGCCTGGGATGTCGTTAAGTTTAAGGTTGTTATGGTGGCTAGGAATAATATTATTCATATATTCAATAAAAGTGATCTTCAGACTTTAATCTTAGGTGCAGACATTAGGGACAAGCTTTCCTAGTTGCGAGAAACTGCAGATTCGCAACCTCATATAAGCCCTATGAGCTCTAATGCTTATACTGGACTTATGAGCTCTTCGCTTACTTTGTAACCTCATATAAGCCCTATGAGCTCTAATACTCATACTAGCTTTATAAGCTCTTTACTTACTTCATAACCTTATATAAGCCCTATAAGCTCTAATGCTTATACCAGCCTTATAAGCTCTTCACTTACTTCACAACCTCATGTAAGCTCTATGAGTAGCTCTAATACTTATACTAGCTTTATGAGCTCTTCTTTATATATTCATTGGCATAATGCATTTGGGCATGCAGCCAATATATACCCAGCTGTATATGCGGATGACGAGCTCTTGCCCAAAACATTACCTACTAACTTCACATGCAATGTATATATTATATCAAAATCAATTAATAATACCCTATTTACTCTTTCTCATACTCACTCTACTAGAGCATTTGAACTCATACATAGCGATCTAAGTGGCAAGCAGCCTATCGGATCTTATGGTAACTTTTTCTATTATATCATGTTTATAGATGATTTTACTCGTATAATATAGATACACTATCTAATAGCCAAATCCAATACAAACCAAGTAATTATTAGTTTTATCACCTTTATCCAAAGGCAGTACAATACCACTATTCTAGCTGTTTTAACTGATAATGGTGGAGAATATATCAAGGTTGATATTTACTTCAAACAATAAGCCATATGCTATATAAGGACACTACCTTATTCTTATGAATCGAATGGTGTTGCCGAATACTTTAACTGTACAATATAGACAATGGTCAGAGGCATGCTCACCAATATCTCAAATAAGAGGTTATAGGTGGAAGTATACTCAATCACTATATATTTGAAGAACCGCCTTCCACATTGATATCTCTAAGGGATAATACCTTATGAAGCCCTATATAAGGCAAAACCATCAATTACTCATTTACACTCTTTTGGACAGCATTGCTTTGCTCATATCTATGAGAAAAATAGACCAAATAGTAGCAAGCTTCTCTCATAGACAGAAAGTGTGATATTTGTTGGTTATATGAACAGTACTTCTAGATATAGGATATAGCTTAAAAATAAGCATATTAAGACAACAAGAGCAGCTCTTTGCTTCTTTTTACCAGCAAGCTTATCAGCGAGCTTACCAGCGAGCAATCAAGCAAGCTTACTAGTGAGCTTACTAGTGAGTTTACTAGCGAGCTTACTAGTGAACAATAAAACAAGTTTACTAGCGAGCTTATCAGTGAGCTTACCAGTGAGCAATCAAGCAAGCTTACCAGTGAGCTTTCCAGTGAGCTTACCAGCGAGCTTACTAGCAAGCAATCAAGCAAGCTTACCACCAAGCTTACCAGTAAGCAATCAAGCAAACTTACCAGTGAGCTTACCAGCGAGCTTACCAGCAAGCTTACTA
Source organism: Terfezia claveryi (assembly GCA_015179025.1). Lineage (NCBI taxonomy): Eukaryota > Fungi > Ascomycota > Pezizomycetes > Pezizales > Pezizaceae > Terfezia > Terfezia claveryi. The sequence continues at coordinate 19,890 of WHUX01000358.1, read as the reverse complement.
GCGAGCTTACCAGTGAGCTTACCAGTGAGCAATCAAGCAAGCTTACCAGTGAGCTTACCAGCGAGCTTTCTAGTGAGCTTACCAGTGAGCTTACTAGCGTGCTTACCAGCAAGCTTACTAGTGAGTTTACCAGTGAGCAATCAAGTAAGCTTACCAGTGAGCTTACCAGCGAGCTTACCAGTGAGCTTACCAGCAAGCTTACCAGCAAGCTTACCAGTGAGCTTACCAGTGAGCTTACTAGCGAGCTTACTAGTGAGCAATCAAGCAAGCTTACCAGTGAGCTTACTACTGGCGAGCTTACCAACAAGCAATCAAGCAAACTTCCCATCGAGCTTTTCAGCAAGCTTACCAGCAAGCAATCAAGCAAGCTTACCAAGCTTGAGGTATGACCTTAGGCCATGGAAAAAGGCTAAAATTGCTGTTATTGCTAAAAACTTGCCAACCGATGCTGAAGTTGCTGAAAACTTACCAACCAATACTGAAGCTCAAACAAGCGACCCTACTTAGCTACCCAAGGCAATCCCATATGAGCTAGCCTTGCTTGCTACCAATATTACCAATGAACCTAGAACTTACTTACAAGCTTCTAAAGGGCCCAATGCCCCAAAATGGTATGTGGTAATACAAGCAAAGCTGTAAGTTTTAGCTGACCAAAACGTCTAAGATGTTATGTCTATACCCTCTAATCGCAATATTGTCGGTTCCAAATGGGTATACAAAACAAAGTGGGATGCTACTAGCAATATTATCGAGTATAAAGCAAGATTAGTGGTATAGGAGTACTCTCATAAACTCGGTATAGATTTTGATGAGGTTTTCACTCTAGTTATCAGATATGACTTACTGCACTTACTCATTGTCCTATCAATATACTCAAACTGGCCAAAACTAGACCAGCTTGATATTAAGGGTGCATTTCTATATGGCTATCGTAATAAAGAAGTCTATATGTGTCTTCCTCCAGATTCCTTTGAAGATCAACCAAACTTATGTGCTCTATTAAAATGATCTATATATGGACTAAAACAAAGTTTAAGGCAGTAGTATGCTAGGCTGACTGGCTTTCTCATACTGCTGGGCTATAAAGCAACTAACATTGACTCTTATATCTTAGTACATACCAGTTATAATATCATTATTACAATCTATGTTGATGATATTACTATATTTGGATCCAGTCCACTTAGATAGGAGCTAAAGGAATCGCTAAAGAGAGAATTTGATCTTAGCAATATGGGCCCTCTAAACTGGCTGCTTGGGATTCAAATAGAATGGCAGCATCAAGATTCGGTGACCTTGTCCCAACATACATATATAGACTAATTACTAGTAAAATTTGGGATGGACTCTTACAACCTGGTCATTCTTCCTCTCAATATCACTATAAGCTAGTAAAGGCTGATAAAGGAGATAATGACCTTGCTGATGTCTCTCTATACCAGCAAATTATAGGCTCTCTAATATACCTTGTAATTGGCACATGACCTGATCTGGCATATACGGTCTTAGCACTCTCCCAATTCTCTTCGAAGCTAACAACAGCTCATATAGGGGCACTCTAGCAAGTCTTGCGATACCTCAAAGGCACTCGCAACCTTTAGCTTTCATATATCCCAAACCCTATTCATTTAGCTGGCTTCTCAGATACAGATTATACAAGTGATGATCTGACCAAAAATCTATAATGGGTTATATCTTCCAGATAGCAACTAACACCATTTGTTGGCAGGCTATTAAACAGTGATGTGTTGCTACTTCTACAGTTGAAGCTGAATATATCGCTCTATTAACAACTACTAAGCATTATATGTGGCTATAGTCTGCTCTAAATGAGCTCTTAATTTATGCACCAGCTGCCCTAAGTACTAATAATGATAGCTCTATTGATCTGACCTCTAATCCTCGAATCAGTGACAAGAGCAAATACATCGATGTGCTTATCACTATGTGTGTGACTTTGTTAAGTCTAGGAAGCTTACAGTCCTATATATTCCAAGTTACGATAATTTAGCTGACTTATACACTAAACCATTTCCTCAGCCATGACTCTCTTTACAAAGAGATCTTGTCTTAGGCAAGTTATAAAAACAATTAAATTCAATACTCTTTTCCCTATGCATATTTTTTTTCCATATCCATGGTTTTTTATAGGTTTTTTAATAAGGTTGACTTGATTGCATACATTTAGGAAGATAGGAGGAGCTTGAGTCTAGCAAGTATGAGCTGAGGAGGGGTATTAGTGATTGAATGCAGTACATTCATTCATTCTGCCCATACCTTACTATTCCACATGCAGCAACCTTCGCCTTGCAGATCTAGTGGCAAGCAATGGCCTTCTTAGGCATTGCATACTTCGGCCTTCACAGGTATTACATGCTCTGGCTTGCAAATCATATGGCAAGTATTGGCCTTTACTGGCATTTCATAGTTCGGCCTTCACAGGCATTGTGTGCTACTCATATGTTCTTCTTCTTCTTCACTTTCTTATATACATTCATTCATATATATATATCTCATTCGTTTCCTATTGGATAGAGATATAGTAATATAACAGAATAATGTATTTCTTTATTACAATATAGCTCTCACTTCTAAATACTCTTCTCTATATGACAATGTCACTTCGCTTATTTGTATTATCCTTCAGTGGACTTTTAGATCTCACTGCTACCTATATCTTCCTCCTTTATCTTTTAAAATACTTTAATACTAGTAATATATAATAACTTATCTAGCTAGGCAATAAACCTAATCTAAATATAATTGAGATTTACTAAATATATCTTAAGTATATAATTATGAAAAAGATAAATCTCAATTCTCTAAATATTCTAATCATTTGAATACCTTAATCTCCTAAATACCCAAATTCACTAAATACTCTAATCTTTTAAATATCCTAATTACTAATAATTGAAATAGAGATCTCTCACTTCTTATATAGTAGCTAAGTAAGTATAGAAGAATACATAGTATAATTTTAAGTAATAGAGGATTCTATATTAGATTAAATATATTCTCTATCATATGCAAAAAGTTATTTAACTAAAAAATAGAAATAAATTTTCTGAAGGACATCTTTTTATAAAAAAAGATAAAAAGTATTAGATTATAATCTACTATTAGTAATAGCTCTATATTTAAAAGACTAATAAGATTTACAAAAATATATAGTTATTTTTTCAATATACTATAGTTAAGTTACTTATTAAGTATATTATATATCTTAAGTTTTTTATTAGTATTTAAAAAGTTATTAATTTAGAAAATTTTAATACTAATAAATAAAAGCATATACTAAAGACTAACCAAATTGTTAGTATTAATCTAATTGATATTATAATTTTAGCTAATTCTAAAAGTTGAAAAAAAAAGTGTCTAAAGATAGTATTTAAATGTATAGAAGGAAACTAAAGTCTTAAATATATAAGGTATACTTTATACTCTTATTAACACTTAGTATAAGTTAGGAGAAGGTAAAGTAAAATATATTACAACTATGTTCTTAGTCTTGATTTGACACTCGAACAGGCTTGTTCACATATTGTACTATTCTGACATTCAAACAGGCTTGTTCGAGTATCGTTGATGGGTGATTGTTACCTTAGCTTCTGAGATAGGAATTTCGGAAAGCTTATTCCTTTTATGGCCTTTACTTAGAATCATATATATATATCTTTATTTCTCTGCCCTCTCATTGGATCCTAATCCAATGTCTTATATCCTAATATAGACCTTACCTCTCTCCACGAAGGTGTACTCCCTTGTATACCCCCTCATCTTGCCTTATCCTGTAAACTACTCTATAGTACAGCTGCCTCCCTCTGACATACATGATAACTGCCTCCATATATCTTACATATCTTATATTCCTTGCCCTCTGCCTCTCTTGTATCTTGTCCTTACCCTCTATCTTAGCCTTCTTCTAGTTACATATATAGTATTCCTATATATATCTTACACTAGCCTTGCTATTGCCCTGGTATACCCCTTAGTCACCTTGTTTCCAGAGCCCACGTTACAATACATTGGATCACTCTAATTAACCAGTATACTCAATGGCTACCCAAGACTCCACTCTCACTACCAGGTTTCGAGCCTGGCAAGCCCTGCCTATTCCCATGAACTAGGCCAACTTTGGTAGTTATCACCAGACCATTATCAACATATACCTTACTACGGATGCCTTAGGCCAATAACTGGAATCCGCCATATATAAAGGGCAACAAAAACAGACTAGGACCAATAATAAGGTTACGATACGTACTAAAGACCTTCTTTCATGCTAGGCCGACCTCATCTTCTGCTAAAGCAATCTCGCGACCGCCCAGAATAATTTAATTAATGAAAGAAGAACCATCCAGACTCTGAATAGGGCTTTGGACATAATTGGAAACCAAGAAGCTCCAGTACCCCAAGCATTCCAGGTACCCAAGACTTAGGATCTCTCTACCCTACCAAAGTTTAATTGTAATTGGACTTGCCTAAAAGCCAGGAAAAATTCTATTAAGATCAAACTGAATGGGGTTACTATAAAGTTCCCTACCATTCAGTACCAATTAGCCTATGTATATAGCCTACTGGAGGGTATAGCTTTGGACCAGGTCTAACCCTATATGCTCGATGACCACTTCAACCTCTCCAACATCACTCCTTTATTTATAATCCTCGACTATGCTTTTAGAGACCCAGATCTCATAGGTACGGCAACTTGTACTCTCTAAGAACTAAAATAGAAAGGACATGACCTCTCAACATATGTGGCTGAATTCTCAAGGTTGGCAGTAAAGGTAGGGTGGAATGATCAGGTGAAGTGGAAACAATTTGAGAAAGGCCTCAATATTGAGCTCTTCAATGCCCTCCTGCAATCTCCAGATATTACAACTCTTAATGAATATATTTATCAGGTATCGAAAATGGAGCAAAAATTGGCTAGGTTGAGAGCCCAGACCAGCACCTCCAGTACCTATTGGCCTGTAAGAGTACAGCAACCTCAGAGCTAAACATAGTAACCACAACTCTAGAACCTGAGCCCTCAGACCTAAGCTATAGCTAATAAGCTAGCCTACTTATCCCTTATAGCTGGTAGCATCATCCATATGAATTTATTATCAGGAAGACTCCACTTGATACAAGAAGAGAGGAAATGTCACCAAATGAACTAGCTGTGTATAGCATGCAGAAAAGGGGACCATTTTATTGCGGCATATCCCTTCCGTAAAAACTACTTAATAGCCATCTACACTACTTCCAAATCCAGGATCAAAGAAGTGGATGAGTTAGGAAAAGCCCTGTCCCTTACCTAGTTACTGACACTAGCAAGGGACCTGTATTAGGTCATTTGTCTTTGTTGTCTTTCTTTGTTCCTATATCTATATCTATTGATGAATCTCACTTATTTGGTAAGCATTTTGTAGTACCAATAACTGTTAGATTCAATAATAAAATAGTAGTAATATCAGCTCTTATAGATTATAATGCTTCAAGAATAGCCTTTATTAATCAGATATTTATCAGTAAAAATTCAATACCAACAGCTAAGCTAAAAACTCCCTGCCTTCTTGATGTCATTCATCAGCAAAAAAGATTCTCTATCATGATGTAGCAACTAGTTTTGTTCCACCTAGTATACCACCAAATTCCTACTGCCTCCCATGCACCCTATTCATACCACAAAATTTCTGCTCCTACTCATGCACCCTATGCACACTCTCAAAATATATGCTCTGTACCTCAAACACCACCAAATTCCTATTGCCTCTTATATACCCCATGTACACCCTCAAACTTCTGCAGAAAAAATAAACAAATCTGTATCCAGATGCATCAACTACTTTTATACCATCTTATGAATTATAATTTTCTACTTACCTTTATATACCCCTACATATACCTTCCTAATATTAGCCTAGTACCTGTTTTACATCTGACACTTAACATTCTTTATAGCTCTTCTCTTAACTAGTCACAAGTTTATTATTTCCTAATCATAAATCATATTCTATATCTCTAAGTCTATTCTATTATTTACCAACTAACTTTCCCCTGACTCTAATAGCATCAAATATATAATCCTTTCTATTTATGATATCTTAACTATAACCTCTTCTCCACTCATTAGCAATCTAATGTAAACTATCCCTTCTATACCCTACATAGCATTCAACCTAATATATTGAAGTAGATTCATATACGTCAACCGGTACACCATTTCTACTATCGTTATTACTTTGAATAATATATTAATTTGTCCTGGTATTTAACTATTTAGTATCCCTACTGGTACCTCATCCAATGCATACTGTCTCCTTACCTATATTCAATCATATCTTTTCTTCCTATGAAATCTTTCAGTATATCTAGTATTGTGTAAAATAAACCCTTCTCTACTGAATTTTGGTACTGGAATTGGAAGTACCTGATATGAATGAATTTCCTGAACTAACAGCTCAGTAGAGTCAGAATCTATGCTTCTAATTTCCTGCTTTAAAAACACTTGCATTGTCAGTACCAGATCTGGTAAGCCAGTTATATGCTCTAGATTCTCAAGGCTGGATATTAATCCTAACTCAATTTTCCCCCACAACTTCAAGTAGACCTGTTTTCTGACATCTGGTATTACATCTCTGTTTTGCCTAACTTGGTTCCATAGATTAAGTGTCAAGTCCTTTATAGCAAAAGTATGATCCCTCGTATAGGTAGTAACTATCCAAAGTATTATATTAACCCTATTACTTAGATAGTAAGTGTCCTTAAGGCCTTTATGTATAGCTTTACTGATATTCATGGAATATTAAGCTAGAGCCTCAAACTTTAGAATCTGTTCAGCATAATGGGAGATTAAATAAATTTTTGGGAAATTGAAATACACTCCTTTTTATAAAATCTCATTCACTAATTCCCAATGGTGCAAGGAATTTTCTTGATATATCCCAACATTTTCTGACACCATGAGGTCTTCAACCAATAATCCCACTTATTCTTTCAACAAATCCTTATGTGCTTCTATAATAGCTTTTCTTGCTTTCTTATTAGTACGAAACCTAAAGAACACAGCTTTAGTTTCATGAAACATATGCAAATATTCTTATAAATAAGAAACTGTCTTATCTATATAACTAGGATACTGAGTTATAAGATAGAAGTCAGTGATACTATGTACACAATGAATTGCTCAATTAAACTCCTGCACTTGACCTCCAGTAGGCCATGGTTGATTGGCCTTCTGATGCAACACTATGATAAATGTTTTAAAAATGACTTTACTAAAGTTCCACATTTCCTTTCCCGACTTTTGTAAAACAACTCAGTATCCTTTAGTTGGAACTAAAAATCTGGGGTAGGAAGGCAACCGACACCAGATATAGTCAAATGTATTAATTTACTCCTAGTATTCTAGAAAACCTTGAATCTAATATATTAAATGATTTATCACTTCTAGGAAGATATTGTACAAAACAACTGCTCGAACAAGCTCAAGCAGATTTATATTTTGGACTGACTACAAGGCATTTTTGATGTTTTTAATGCTATTTGCTTTTAAACTAATAGCATTGAAATCATTGTATGCTGCAGCATAATTTTGATATAAGTGAGCTAGTTAACCACTTCCTAAATACTCACTAAAGTTCTTGGTTGGAATTGTGTAAGAAGGATAGTAGTTGTTTGCAATACTATAGATTGTAGCATTTTCTATATAGTTAGCAAGCTAACAAAAGAGCTTAAGAAAGTATAAGAGTACGTTTTTATCAGTACAAACTATCTTATAGCCTTTCTGACATTTCACATCAGATAGTAGTTTTAGCAAATATGCTAAAACATCGTTTATGGTTTACAACACCTGAATTTCTTATGTTTCTACCAAATACCCAAGTATTTTGTTAATTTATGTTGGGCCAATCAGTAGTAGTACAATTGGTATCTAGGCATGTATCGTATATGTATTATGTATGGAGCTTTTAATATTGCCTATACTTATATAAACAGGCCATAACTTTTTGTTTCCAAAGAAATTCATTAGGTGAGTTTTATCTGATGCTAGTAAAATCGGAACAAGTGTCTGGCCTTCAGGTAGCAAAGCCTATCTGTTTCAGTTAGTTAGATATCCGACATAGTATATACAAATTGCTTACATGAGTATCTTCCTACCACTATATAGTATGGATCTCACTATATACTCTATTCCCTTTTTTGTCCTATTCTTGCTGTGGGCTCCAGGCCATCTCGCTAGCATAAACCTTTTGGCATAAAAGGTACTTCACTTCTGCAATAATATTCCGATAAGAAAAGGCCATCCCCTTGTGTAATAGGTAGTTCACTGTTCATCAGAAATGATTGCAGTTTGCCTTTGCGGCCCCCGACAACCGCGATGTTCTAAAGACAAACTGACAGTTAATGGCACAGCATGGAAGACTGTTGTCACCTGGGTGCCGCTCCCTTGCAGCGCGCGCCCTACGGCCAGTTGTTAATGCAATCCATACCATGACGCTGTACCTTAGGGCTTTGTGCCCTAGGGTTCAGCATTGTGGAACAGCACCCTGGCGCCCTATCTTGTGCATCCCCACCTTTAAGCTGTATACTGTTTCTGCCCCCAGCCGCCAATCAATCGTCGTGCAACATCCAGGTACTACAAGAGTGTAGTATGCCTCGGTAACGCAGGTGTGTATCTTGATAAAACTACCTGACGGACAATATTTCCACTCTACTTGGTGCACACGGAGAATAACTAAAATAGCAGCTTGGCAAATGCAGCTAGGCAGAGAGGGGCAGTCAGGCAAAGGCAGTCAAGTAAAAGCAATACATTGCATATACTAGGTGAACTTGAGCTTCTATATACACTGGTGAGCCATATTTGTTCTTCCAGCAAACTATTCCATTATAGATTCCACTAGGACTGTGTCCTATGCATATGCCTCCCACAATCTAGCCGTTCCCAGATCTCATCAATCTCCAAAGTTGTAACCGCCCTCGCTGATGTAGTTATCCACTGCCATGAGCAACCCCTAGCAGTAGAGCAATTAGCTAGGCAGTCCCACAGAGTCTACGGATTTGCTAGTGAGTCCACGTATCTAACTATGTATATGCATATTGATAGGGGATATCTCGGGAGTATCCTAAGAGCAATTAGCTAGGCAGGCCTACAGTAGATTTGCTAGCGAGTCTACATACCTAGCTATGTCTGTGCATATTGATAAAGGATATCTTGGGAGTCGAGAGTGCACTTGCGGAGTCCTAAGAGCAATTAGCAATGCCTCTATATAGAGTCCGCTGGCTTTCTAGCGAGTTTACATACCTAGCTATGTCTGAATATTAATAGGGGATATCTCAGCGGAGTCCTAAGAGAAATTTGCATTGCCTTCACATAGAGTATACTGGTTTCTGGCGAGTTCACATACCTAGCTATGCCTGTGTCTATGCACATAGATTGGGGATATCTCGCAACTGCAGTCTGGGCGTCCTAAGAGCAATTAGCAATGCTTTCACATAGTGTCTGCTAGTTTCTGGCAAGTTCAGTACCTAGCTATGCCTGTGAATATTGATAGGGGATATCTCAGCAGAGTCTTAAGAAAAATTAGCAATACCTTCACATAGAGTCCGCTGGTTTCTGGCGAGTTCAGTATCTAGCTATGCCTGTGAATATTGATAGGAAATATCTCAGCAGAGTTCTAAGAGAAATTAACAATGCCCTTAGATAGAGTCTCCTAGTTTTCTGGTGAGTTCACATACCTGGCTATGCCTGTGTCTACACATCTAGATGGGGGATATCTCACAACTTCACTTAGAGCGTCCTAAGAGCAATTAGCCAGGCCTTCACATAGAGTATGCTGTTTTCTGGTGAGTTCATGTACCTAGCTATGCCTATGTCTGCGCACATAGATTGGGGATATCTCGCAAATGCAGTTTGGGCATCCTAAAAGCAATTAGCAATGTCTTTATATAGAGTCCGCTTGTTTGCTGGCGAGTTTACATACCTAGCTATGCCTGTGTCTGCCCACATAGATTGGGGATATCTTGCAACTGCACTGTGGGCGTCCTAAGAGCAATTAGCTAGGCCTTCACATAGAGTCCGCAGGTTGTCTAGCGAGTTCACGCACCTGGCTATGTCTACGCATATAGATGGGGGATATCTCGAGAGTGCACTAGAGGAGTCCTAACCTCAGCGCTGGCTACTTGACCTTCTGCCGACTACCAGCTGGCTACGTTATGTATCATACCATGAAAAGAGGAGATTCATGTGCTTTCGTATTCTGTTGGTTCATGCAGACCTGGAAATATGTATTGGTTGACATGGCCGGGAAATATATGTTGATTGGTCGGAAGGCAGATTTGTGTACACTGTTCTAACAGATCAGCACATGCATGTTTCAGGCTACATATGCCTACCAGGTATAGGTCAACCAAAGTGGGTAATAGGTATAGAAGATGAGCATTAATAGTGGGCTTGTTCATATGGAATTGTGCATGCAAGAAACTCATGCTTTTGGAGATATATATATATATATGCGAGACACTCGTGCTTTGGAGATATATATATATATATGCATGAGAAACTCATGCTTTTGGAGGCTTATATATATATATGCAGGAAACTCATGCATTTAAGGCTTATTAGTATATATACAAGAAACTCATACTTTTGGAGATATATATATATATGTATGAGATACTCATTCTTTGGAGGCATATATATATATGTGCGTGAGAAACTCATGCTTTTGGAGGCTTATATACATATATGCAGGAAACTCGTGCATTTGAGGCTTATTAGTATATATACGAGAAACTCATGCTTTTGGAGATATATAAGTATATATGTTCTGGTCCGTTCCGGGATCCGGGCCATACCGGTATGGCCCGGTCCATACCAGTATGGACTGGATATCGCAACGGACCAGGCCGTTACGGGATTAAATTGTTCAATGTCATGGATAGCAACAAGGATTTATCACAACACCACAGCGGCCACAGCGACATTAAAAGTACTAAATAGGGACATATCCGATATGAAGGTAATTTTATAGCAACATTTAGTCAAAGAACATCGGAGATGCCTATTGTCATACTGGATCAGGGCCACACCCATGTACGAATTCAATATAAGAGCTAGCAGGATGTTAAGCAAGTGGGGGATTGAGCAAGTGGATATGAGGATTGAGCAAGCGGGGGATTAAGCAAGTGGGTATGGGGATTAAGCAAGCGGGGGATTGAGTAAGCGAGGAATTGGGTAAGCGGAGGATTAGGCAAGCGGGAGATTGGGCAAGTGGAGAATTGAGCAAGTTGAAGATGGTAGAGCTTTTCTTATGTATATATTCTGGTCTGTTAACACAATGCTCGGAGTAGAAGATTTCTTGTATTCCCTGAAAATACTAATTGCCTAGAATTGCTGCTTCTACAGTGTGTACCATGAAACGAGCAAGTTTTTGTACTATTGACAACTCACCAAGCTGGCGTTTATATCCTTGAGCCTGCAATCGGAGGTCTCTATTAGCCTACAATTGGGGGTCCCTATTAGCCTGCGATCAAGGGTCCCTATTAGTCTGGATATCCACATCTATATGAGTATGCAATTGGGGTTCTTTCTTAGCCTAGATATCCGTATCTATATGAGCCTGCAATTGGGGCCTGCAATCGGAGGTCCTTCTTAGCATGTATATCCATGTCCATATGTGAAATCATCTGCCTCAGTCTGCATTACGTAGTGTCCACTTCCGTCATACTTCCTAGTATGAAACACACCAATATCTAGAGCTGGCGAAAGCATGAAAAAACCAATATACAGAGCCAGCAGAAGCATGAAAAACACCAATATATAGCGCCAGCGGAAGCATGCAAAACACCAATATATAGCACTAGTGGAAGCATGCAAAACACCAATACCTAGAGCTAGCAAAAGCATACAAAACACCAATATCTAGAGCCAACGGAAGCATGAATTGCATGCATATATAGAGGCCGAAAAGCAATCATTTCTATGTGTTTGTCTTCTCATTCGTTTCCCATATATGGGTATTTCCTCCTTTGTGCTAGGTTTTGCCAATTGCAGGAGGAGCCTCAACCGACGCAGCAGGATGATTGTAGGTAAGACAAGTAATCTGGTTTTAAGACAGCGCCAGTCGATCCAATGGCTGGCAGCAAGACACGGCAAGTCCCTATTTCTAAGGTATGTCCAGCTGGGACTTAGAGCTTTTCTCTTGTTCATTCCTTCCAAATAATTTTGCTTACTCAATTCTAACTGGTTTGCTCGCTCATTTTCTCGCTCATTTGCTCGCTCATTTTCTCGCTTATTTGCTTGCTCGATTCTAGGCTGATTTGCTCGCTCGCTTTTATGCTGATTTGCTTGCTCGATTCTAGGCTGATTTGCTCGCTCAATTATATGCTGATTTGCTTACTTGATTCTAGGCTGATTTCCACGCTCAATTCTATACCGGTGGTGATTTCCTTGCTCAATTCTCTGCTGATTTCCTTTCTCAATTCTAGGCTGATTTGCTTATATACTGGTTTGCTCGCTCATTTTCTCGCTGATTTGCTTGCTCGATTCTAGGCTGATTTGCTCACTCAATTGTATGCTGATTTGCTCACTCGATTGTAGGCTGATTTCCTCGCTCGATTCGGTGATATCCTTGCTCAGTTCTCTGCTGATTTCCTCACTCAATTCTAGGCTGATTTCCTAGCTCAATTCTAGGCTGAGTTGCTTGGTCAATTCTAGTGGATATCCAGGCTAGTATGGATAGTGAATTGCAGGCTCATATGGACGGTAAATTTAGGATTCTAGGGACTCGGATGTGAAGGCTGGTACAGATGGGGGTTTTAGGGCGCAGTGTGTTAGATAGCCTTATTCGATAATCGTGAGAATAAAATGAATTATTTCAAAATGTATATAATGCAGTTGAACTATAAGAACAGCGCAGTAGTGCAAGTGCTGCTATGCTGGGAGACCATTTGTGTTGGAGTTTGGAATGGGATGGTGCGTTGGAGGTTGGAATGGGATGGTGACTGCGTAGAGGGTAGAGGTTAAGGTAGACAGGAATCTAGGAATATGGCATCAAATGATTTACGTTGGTTAGGCCAAATAAGTTGGGTGTGCGAAGGAAATATAAGAAGATATGAATATTTATGCCATCCCGGAACGGCCTGGGTAATCTCGCAATCTCGGAACGGCCCAGTCCATACCGGTATGGGGGGCTATACCGGTATGGCCCGGGCAATCCTGGAACGGCCCAGTCTATACCGGTATGGCCTGGAATTCCAGAACGGACCAAAATATATATATATATCTCTAAAGCACGATTGTCTCGCATATATATATATATATCACCAAAAGCATGAGTTTCTTGCATATATATATATATATCTCCAAAAGCATAAGTTTCTCGTATATATACTAATAAGCCTCAAAAGCACGAGTTTCTCACATATATATATATAAGCCTCCAAAAGCAAGAGTTTTTCACGTATATATATATATATATCTCCAAAACACGAGTGTCTCACATATATATATATATATCTCCAAAAGTATGAGTTTCTCGCATATATATATATAAGTCTCCAAAAGTATGAGTTTCTCACATACACAAGTCCATATAAACAAGCCCGCCCTTAGTGCTCATCTTCCATGCCTATTACCTACTTCAGTAAACCCACGGCTGGCGAGCATATGTAGCCTGAAACATGCATATGCTGATCTGTCAGACTAGCATGCACAAATCTGCCTTCCGACCAATCAATACATATTTCCTAGCCGTGTCAACCGACACATATTTCCAGGGCTGTACGAACCAACAGAACACGAGAGCACATGAAATCTCTCTTTTCATGGTATGACATATAATGCAGCCAGCCAGTAGTCGGTGGAAGGTCAAGCAGCTAGCACTGAGGTTAGGACTCCCCTAGTACACTCTCGAGATTTCCCCCATCTATATGCGCAGACACAGCCAGGTGCGTGAACTCGTCAGACAACCTGCGGACTCTATGTAAAGTCCTAGCTAATTGCTCTTAGGACGCCCAAAGTGCAGTTATGGGATATCCAGAATCTATGTAGGCAGATACAGGCATAGCTAGGTATGTAAACTCGCTAAGATACAAGCGGACTCTATATGAAGGCATTGCTAATTGCTCTTAGGATGCCCAAACTGCAGTTGCGAGATATCCCCAATCTATATGCGCAGACACAGTTATAGCTAGGTCCTGAACTCTCAGAAACCAGCGGACTCTATATGAAGGCATTGCTAATTGCTCTTAGGACGCCCAAACTGCAGTTGTGAGATATCCCTAATCTATCTATGCAGACACAGGCATAGCTAGGTATGTGAACTCACCACAAACCAGCGGACTCTATGTGAAGGCAATGCTAATTTCTCTTAGGACTCCGCTGAGATATCCTCTATCTATATTTAGATATAGCTAGGTATATGAACTTGCTAGAAATCCAGCGAACTCTATGTAGAGGTATTACTAATTGCTCTTAGGACTCCGCAAGTGCACTCCCAACTCTTGAGATATCCCCTATCAATATGAATAGATATAGCTAGGTACATGGACTCGCTAGCAAATCCGTGGACTTCATAGGACTACCTAGCTAATTACTCTACTACTAGGGGTTGCTAGTTGCAGTGGATAACTACATCAGCAAGGGCGGTTACTACTTTGGAGACTGCTGAGGTCTAGGAACGGCTGGATTGTAGGAGGCATATATGTAGGACAGAGTCCTAGTGGGATCTATAATGGAATGGTTCCGTGAAAGTACAAATATGGCTTATCAGTGTATATAGAAGCTCAAGTTCACCTAGTGCATGCAATGTATTGCTTATACCTAGCTACCTTTATCTTACTTTCCTTCTCTACATGGCTGCATTTGCCTGGCTGCTATTAATATTATTCTCTATATGCACCAAGTAGAGTGGACATGTTGCCTGTTAGGTTGTTGTGCCAGGGCGCACACCTGCATTACAGAGGCATACTGCAGTCTTATAACACCTGGACGTTGGATGATTATTGATTGGCACCTAGGGGCAGAAACAGTATAGAGCTTGAGGGCCCGGATGTACAACATAGGGTACGAGGGTGCTGTTACACAATACTGAACCCTAGGGTGCCAACCTTCTGAGTACAATCTCAGGTCGTGGATTGCATCAACAAGTAGCCGTTATGACGCATAGGGCAATTAGGTGGCCTTAACGGCGCATGGGGTGACTAGGGGTTCAAGGGGTTGGTATAGTCCGTCAGAAGGCCTAGAGGGGTATTAAGGCGAGGAAAAATCTTTCATGATGTTCTTGTGTACTAGGAAGGATCATTTGCTGCTATGTTGATAAGCTTATATATTGTATATGCTGACCGAAATTGAATCTCATGCATTGGATTAAGGCCTTTTAAAAGGTTATCCTTGAAAAACTGGTTGATCTTTGATTGGGAGGTCTTTGTAGAATTAAAGAAGCGTACCAGTCGATACATAATTGAGGTATGGAATGGAGTAAACAAATTGAAGTTTTGGTCTTCCTCCAGAAATATATATAGACGTATTGGGTTGTCTGCACATAGATGAGTAATTGTATCAATATGCTAACTTCCCTTATTGGATTTTGGTTTAATACAAAAAGTTTGAGCCTCCCTATTAGATCCCTCGTTATAGTATGAATTAGAGTAGTAATCAAAATCAGTAGATATAATATCTATGAAATTGACTTCGTCTATATTATAATCTAAATTAGTAGTATCTCTAGTATTGGAGAACCAATGCTTTCGAAATGGTGGTAGTGGCCCATTATAATGAATGCTACTAGGCAGTATTCATTCAGTACTATTTATACAATCTATATTCATAGGCATGGACGTTTGTGTATTTCAGTTCTGCTGAGGTAAGACCTCAGAAGGGTAGGGAGATTACTATGTAGGACGTTCCCAAAGGGAATAGTAATTAACTGGTGTAATCTATCTTATATAATTTGTTCTATCTAAGCTATATAATCTTGATCTGATCAGTATATAGGCTTGCTTGCTGCTGTGTGCTTGATTGTTCTCTGTCTGCTTGATGGATTCCAGAGGGAATCCAGCGCCTATTTATACTTCTCTGAGATCTGATAACTAAGGAAATAAATACAATAAAGGGTAGCACACTAGAAGGTAGTATGCTGTACAAAAGAGGTCATGTGGCCATAGTAATGAGTCACATGGCCAGAACAAAGGTCATGTGGCTATAGTGGTGACTCACACATTTAAAACAAAGGTCATGCGGCCATTCTGAGGGTGTGCTTATATGGTAAGTTCTATGGGATTTCCCATGGCAAATTCCGCATACTATAAATGCTTATAAAGCAGTAGGAAATGGTAGAAGGCTAGTCTTTCAACCGAGAGGCTTAGTTATATAACATAATAGTAATATAGGAAATACAAAAGTATATAAGCAATTATATAAGTAATAAAACGTTCTCCATTACACTTCCCCACATAGAGGGATTTTCTATCCTTACTTCTCTCATTCTGCTAAATTGATTTCCATATGTCCTAAGATCTGATGCATTGTTAATACATTCGCATTAACATGAATATCATTAGTAGTCTCTTGACCCATAATTCGATCTCGTTCTTGTTGAATGAGAGCTCTGGTTTCATCTCTAGTTCATAGTCCTTGTTTTCCTCGAGTTGTTCGTCGTCTCTTAAATGTATTTTCCAAACTTCCAGTCGTCCAGAAATCTTGGAGAATTTCGGTAGTGATATCCTTGGCGTTTACTCAAGAATCATGTTTAGAAGAGTATCCTAGCCATCTGACCTTATATTGTCTTTCTCCCATTCGAGAAGCTGTTCTGAATTTTAATACCTTTTCAACTTCATAATGATCATCTTGAATTGGTCCTAGTTCCTGAATTTGTCTTTGAGGGAACTGAGTAGAATCGTTTTTATAATATGGTTTGAGTTTACTAATATGAAAAGTATTATATATGAGGTGCAGGTCCGGTTGGCTGGACAAGTCTAGGCCATAGTTGTTGCGTTTTCAATTACTAGAAATAATAGGAAATGGGCCTAGCCATCTTGGTTTGAGTTTAGGTGAGACATTCGATATGTTAATGTTTTCTGAGGAAAGCATGACTTGTTGTCCGACTGAAAATTTGCTTGTATTGGGTAGTCGTTTGTTCGCTTGACATACTTGAGTCTTTTTGGCATCATAAAGGTTTTTAGATGTTACTTCATGACATTTGTTTGCTGGTATATATGCATTAATGGGGTATGGAAGTATCGATACGCCAAGATATGTATTAAATCCAAACAGTGTGTAATAGGGGCTATTCTGTCTAGTGGCATTATACCTAGAGTTAAGTTTCAACTATATCTCTGGTAGTTTCTATAGCCAATCAAATTCTTCGATTTTACAGGCTCTTGCAACTTGCAGAATTTCTTTGTTCATAATTTCCGATTATCCATCTGCACATGGATGATATGCGGTGGACAGTTCCAACTTGATTCCTTTATTCCTAGCCCAATCTTGAAAATGTGATGACATAAAAAGAGTGTCTCGATTAAAAACAATACAAAAAGGGTATCCCATAGTTGGGACTACATGAGTATCAAAGGTAGCAGTACATTGTTCTGCTGTGAAATTATCTGAGACAGGAATAAGAAACTTAAATCCTGATTATCTATCGACAATCGTCCAAAGTTATGAAATACAAACAACATAATCTTCTTCAACAGGAATATTCGGATACAAAATTGAATACATAGTGAAAACAGGTGCCAACTTAAGAAAATCCATCGATATGTCTGTCTATGGCTTTCTTGGTACATGTAATGGGGTTACGAGTCTAAGTGGTGCCTTGTTGGAATACTTTGTCAGTTGACAAGTATCGTAACTTCTGATATAGTCCTTAGTTGGTTCTGCAAAGGACTAGTGATCATATTGGTTAGTAAGATATTTCATCGTTTTTTTAATGCCACCATGAGCAGTTGCTTCATGTACATCTTTAATAACTAATTCGAGATAGTTCTTACCTTCGATATTAAAGGTAGAGGGCAAGACAAATCTCCATTGTCCTTGTTAGTTCTTAACATATAAAAAACTATCTCTTATTCTATGATCCTTGCAGCTGACAAAAGTATCATAATAGTTCTTCCAGATATGATATACTCTAATATACACCTGGTATACAGCTTTCATTCCTGTACATTGATCTAGCCAAAGGGTAATGAAATAGTCCTTATTATCTTCCAATCCATTACTGATGTGTTTCTCTTCAATGAGCTTGTTGAGGGTCAGTTCGATCCTTTGATTAAAGTCATTGATAGTAGGTTTCTTCTCTTTATATGTAGAAGCATTATGTCCTGAGAACTTACAGAAATCATAACGCTGTCTGGGAGTCTTGGTGTCCTGAATGAAAGAGGGTTCTGGGTCTTTGTTAATGGCTACTCGCTTTTGAGAACGAGTAGTAACGGCGGCGCTGTTGATTAGAGTTACTTTACTGCTGCTAGCAGTTGCAGCTGGTTGTTGAGGTGCATTCCATGGTTGTTGCGGGGCAACAGGAGTATTTTTGATCTCCTGTTCCATTTGATGGGTGCTTATCTGTTCGGTAGGATTACAGAACTGAAAGTTATGTTGGAGATTTGAGCCTGCTGGCTTATTGGCGTTCCACCTTTTTGCCCATTCTCTAATTTCATGGATAGCTTCATTGTGGCTGAGAGTTTATGGAACTGGATATGCTGGTGTCTGTTGTACTGGTGCTAGTTCCTTATGAGAGTCATTTGCAGCTAAGAGGTGCTCAATATGACTCTAATGGAATTCCTTCTTCTTCTTAAGAACTGAGGCTGACAGGTTATAGTTCATATTACCATGTCCGTGGTGGTTGCAGATTGCATATGTTTTGACAGTGAACATGCGGTTGTTCATTGCATGGGAGCTGCTATGAGTAGGACAGTAAAAATCTCAACAAAAGGACTAGTGCATCCTCTTGTGTTGTTGCCAATTGCTAAGAGCTAGGTCAATAGCAATTTCTTTCGCTTCTTCAGGAGCGAGGGTATTTTATTGAGCGTTTTCTGAAGAGAGAGGCCTATATCTTAGTCCAAGAACTGTTAAAGGTTTGTTCTTGTTTATATTGGGTACTTGGTCATACCCAGTGAAAACCTCTTCTAGTATAGTAGATAGAGTCTCAGTGTCTGAGGACTCTTCTTCCTTAACTATATCATATTCGCTTTCTTCATCCTGAATACCATCAAAGTATGGACAGAAGATATGATGTTCGAGTTCTTCGGCTCTTACATGACATCTGTTGAAATTACAGTCAACATGCTTGAAATTGATAGCTCTGCGAGAAACCATTTCGTTTTGAGTGGAGATTTCTGGTAAGTGGAAAGTTCTTAAAATATTAGTAGAGATGTTACAATTATAGGTGTGGTTAGGAGAATCGATGCTGTTGGAAATATAATCATCCTCGGTAGTGGGAATGTTGGGGTATTTATGCTTTCTTGATAGAGCATCTGCTATCAAATTTTCCTTTTCTGCTATATGCTGAATGTCTGTATCAAATTCCATTAGGTAATCTTGCCATCGCCTCAATTTTTGACTTGCAGGCGTTTGAGTATGGAAGGTTACTAACGGTTTGTGGTCAGTAAGGATAGTGAACTTGTGACCTCTTAATTGTGCTTCAAAAAATTTCAATGAGTCAATAATCGCCAATAATTCTTTTTGGAAATTGGGATAATTGAGTTGTGCTGGATTAAATTACCTTGAGTGGAAGCATGATGGTCTGATGTGCGTTAGTGGTCCTTGACGTAACCACGATCCTAGTCCTACATCACTAGCATCACAGACAAAATATTTTGGTTCAGGAGACTTATTATTCCAGGGTTTTAAAACATGTAGGGAATTCACGAGTTCCTTCAGTTTTTCAAACGCTACGTTATGAG
>WHUX01000357.1:0-38458 GCA_015179025.1 Terfezia claveryi | reverse complement strand
AATCCACATAGACATCTATGGCCTGTATAAGACTATGACCTGCATAAGACTATGACCTTATATTAATATCTAGCACCTGTGTAACAACTTTCAAAAGCCTCTAACCTTGTAAGTTGGAATTTGAGTGTACTACATGCTTTCTGTTGTACGTGGATGTTGTGACACTACTGTATTTCCTAGCATATGGTAAACAGAAATAGAGTGCACAACAGCGAAATACAAATAACTGTGGCACAATAGAAAGTATGTAATACATACAAATTCTAACTTACGAGGTTGGAGGGCTTTTACAAGTCATTTATAAAGGTACTAAACTCAAGTTATTTGTAGTGCAATCCCAAATCTAAGCCTGTTTAGAAAGCAGCTTGTACCCTTCTAGTAAATTCTTAAGTCAGAAAGACCTAGGACATTGCATATATGTGATAGCACTACTACCGAATATTAATAATTCATTTAGAGCCACTGTATCAAGCCCCTGTTGCAGAAGTCATCAAACCACTTAAGTTTGAATCTAAGTGCAATGCAAATATGCTGTTGTCTTGTAGATCTTTGTAATACCTAGTGGTACATGCCACTCACATCAATTTCTTCCCAATTAGGTATGAGACTATTGAGACCATAGCACTGACATGGGTTTGATTTGCCCCCCCCCCCCAAATCTTTAATACATATAAACCTATTCTCCTCAACATCTGCAAAAACATTAATTGCTATTATTGACTATTTGCATTCTGCCACTACTATCATTATACCTTCACATCAACCTCGTCAGAAACTGATGTTCTCACCAATAAAAGCTATCTCCAAAAGATAGTACTAATAAGGTATGTCCTACTTAGCTTAGCAAAGAAACCCCCTTTGGTTGAGCAAGTACCTCTTTGGTTGAGAAAGCCCCTCTTTGGTTGAGAAAGCCCCCCTTTGGTTGAGAAAGCCCCTTTTGGTTGAGAGCCCCTTAGGAGACCCCTTTGGAGTGAGAGCACTCCATTAGAGTGAGAGTCCTCCATTGGAGTGAGAGACCTCCTATTGGAGCGAGAGCTCTCCATAATTGGAGCGAGAGCCCTGCTATAATTGGAGCGAGAGTCTTAGTCCTAGCTAATATTTTCTTAGTATTAATGAAGACCCAACAAAGACATTATATAGAACACAAAGCCGGCATAAGCGGATAGCTCCTCTCCAAAGTGTATTGGAATTAACTACCGATGTTGAGGATATGGAGGAAGAATGGAAGTACCACCCATATCACTATCACTACATAGTAAGTGAGCAAACTATAACTAGCAATGAATTAGAGAACCAAGAAATATACCACTCACAATCCTATTTCCAACCTCTCCGTGCCTCCGCTGACCCAATGCGTCCCTTAACTCAGTAGCTACTCCAAATCTAGCTTTCCTCAATCTGCAAAGTTAAATCAGAGGCAGCAGATAAGACAATAGCTAAGACAACGGCATGCCCGTTTGTAATGAATGGTACTAGACAGTATTCATTCGGTACCGTTTATACAATCTATATCCGTAGCACGAACGTTTGTGTATTTCGGTTCTGCTGAGGTAAGACCTCAGAAGGTAGGGAGATTACTATGTGGACTTCCGAAGGAACAGTAATTAACTGGTTAATCTATCTCATATGATTTGTCTATCTAAGCTATATGATCTTGATCTGATCGGAATATAGGCTTGCTTGCTCTGAGGCTTGCTTGGTTGCTTTTGTCTTCTGTGGATTCCAGAGGAATCCAGCGCCTATTTATACTCCTCTGAGATCTGATGACTAAGGAAATAAATACAATAAAGGGTGGACACCAGAAGTAGTGCGCTGTACAAAAGGGTCATGTGCCATAGTAATGAGTCACACGCCATAAAGATGGTCATGTGCCATAGTAATGAGTCACACGCCTTAAACAGAGGTCACGCGGCCATAATGAGGGTGTCTTCATATGGCAAGTCCATGGAACTTCCCATGGAATTCCGCGTGCTATGGACGCTTATAAAGCAATAGGAGGTGGTAGAAGGCTAGTCCTTCAACCGAGAGCTTAGTTACATAACATAGTAGTAATATAGGAAATACAAAAGTATATAATCAATTATATAAGCAATAAACAACTCTCCATTACACTTCCCACATAGAAGGATTTCCTATCCTTACTTCTTTCCTCTGCCATATTGGTTTCCATACGTCCTAAGATTTGATGCATTGTTAATACATTAGCATTAACATGAATATCCTTAGTGTTTCCTTGACTCATGATTCTATCTCGTTCTTGTTGGATGAGAGCTCGGGTCTCATCTCTGGTTCGTGGTCCTTGTTTTCCTTTAGTCCTTAGACGTCTCTTGAATGTTCTTCCATACTTCCGGTCGTCCAGAAGTCTTGAAGATTTCGGTGGTGATATCCTTGGCGTTTACCCAGAATCATATTTAGGAGAGTATCCTAGCCATCTGACCTTATATTGTCTTTCTCAGTTCGAGGAGCTGTTTTGAATTCTAATACTTTTCAACTTCATAATGATCTTCTTGAATTGGTCCTGGTTCCTGAATTGTCTGTGAGGGAACTGGGTAGGATCGTTTTATAGTAGGGTTTGAGTTTGCTGATATGAAAAGTATTATATATGAGGTGGAGGTCAGTTGACTGGATAGGTCTAGGCTATAGTTATTGCGTTTCCGATTACTAGAAATAATGGGAAATGGGCCTAGCCATTTTGGTTTGAGTTTGGTGAGACATTCGATAGGTTGATGTTTTCTGAGGAAAGCATAACTTGTTGTCCGACTGAAAATTTGGCTGTATTGGGTAGTCGTTTGTTCGCTTGAGATGCTTGAGTCTTCTTGGCTCATATAGGTTTTTAGACGTTACCTCATGACGTTCATTTGCTGGTAATATGCATTAATGGGGTATGGAAGTATCGATACGCCAAGATGTACATTAAATCCAAATAGTGTGGAAAAGGGACTATTCTGTCTAGTGGTATTATACCTAGAGTTAAGTTTCAACTATATCTCTGGTAGTTTCTATAGCCAATCAAATCCTTCGATTTTACAGGCTCTTGCTACTTGTAGAATTTCTTTGTTCACAATTTCTAATTGTCCGTCTGCATGTAGATGATATGCGGTGGACGGTTCCAACTTGATTCCTTTATTCCTAGCCCAATCTTGAAAGTGCGTTACATAAAAAGAGTGTCGCGGTCAAAAACAATACAGAAAGGGTATCCCATAGTCGGGACTACATGAGTATCAAAGGTAGCAGTACATTGTTCTGCTGTGAAATTATCTGAGACAGAATAAGAAACTTGAATCCTGATTGTCTATCGACAATCGTCCAAAGTCGTGAAATACAAACTACATGATCTTCTTCAACAGGAATATTCGGGTACAAAATTGAACACTTAGTAAACACAGGTCTAACTTAAGAAAATCCATCGATATGTCAGTCCATGGCCTACTTGGTACATGTAATGGGGTTACGATCCAAGTGGGCCTTGTTGGAATACTTTGTCCGTTGACAAGTATCACAACTTCTGATATAGTCCTTAGTTGGTTTTGCAAAGGACTGGTAATCATATCGGTCAGTAAGATATTTCATGTTTTTTCAATGCCCCATGAGCGGTTGCTTCATGTGCATTTTAATAACCAATTCGAGATAGTTCTTACTTCGATGTTAAAGGTAGAGGGCAAGACTAGTCTCCATTGTCCTTGTCGGTTCTTGACATACAAAAATCGTCTCTTCTTCTATGATCCTTACGGTTCACAAAGGTATCATAGTAGTTCTTCCAGATAGGACATACTCTCATACATATTGATATGCGGCTTTCATACCTGTACCTTGGTCAAGCCACTGTGTGATGAAGTAGTCCTTGTCGTCTTCCCATCCGTCACTGATGTTTTCTCTTCAATGAGCTTGTTGAGGGTCGGTTCAATCCTTATGTTGAAGTCATTGATGGTGGTTTCTTCTCCTTGCATGTAGAAGCATTATGTCTGAGAACTTACAGAAATCACAACGCTGTCTGGAGGTCTTGGTATCTTGAATGAAGGAGGGTAAATCTTCGTCAATGGCTACTCTCTTTTTAGAAGAGTAGTGACGGCGGCAGTGTTGATTGGAATTGCATTACTGCTGCTAGCGGTTGCAGCTGGTTGTTGAGGTGCATTCCATGGTTGTTGTGGGCAACAGGAGTATCCATGATCTCCTGTTCTATTTGTCGGTTGTCATCTGTTCGGTAGGGTTACTGAACTGAATGCTGGGTTGAGAGTGGGTTGTGTCGGCTTGTTGGCAATCCATCTTTTGCCCATTCTCCGATTTCCTGGATAGCTTCTTCGCGGCTGAGAGCTGGTGGAGTGGATAAGCTGGCGTTTGTTATACTGGTCTAGTTCCTTTTGAGGCTCATTTGCGATAAGATATGCGTAATACGAGTCGTAAGGAATTCCTTCTCCTTCTTAAGAACTGAGGCTGTCAGGTTACAGTTCAAACTGCCATGTCCGTGGTGGTTGCAGATTGCACATGTTTAATGGTGAACATGCGGTTGTTCATGGCATGGGAGCTGCCATGAACTGGACAGTAAAAATCATGGCAAAAGGACCAGTGCATCCTTTTGTATTGTTGCCAATTGCTATGAGCCAGGTCAATAGCAATTTCTTTCGCTTCTTCAGGAGCGAGGGTATTTTGTTGTGCGTTTTCAGAAGATGGAGGCCTATATCTTAGTCCAAGAACTGTTAAGGGTTTGTTCTTGTTTATATTGGGTACACGATCATACCCGCTAAAAACTTCTTCTGGTATGGTGGATAGAGTCTCATCGTCTGAGGACTCTTCTTCCTTCATTATATCATATTCACTTTCTTCATCCTGAATGCCCTCGAAGTATGGACAGAAGATATGGTGTCCAAGTTCTTCGGCTCTTCCATGACATTTATTGAAGTCACAGTCACATGCTTGAAATTGATAGCTCCTGGAAAACCATATTGTTCTGAGTAGAGGTTTCTGGTGAGTGGAAAGTTCTTAAAGCGTTGGTAGAGATGTTGCGGTTGTAGGTATGGTTAGGAGGATCGATGCTGTTGGAATATAATGTCCTCGGTGGTGGGAGTATCAAGTATTTATGCTTTCTTGATAGAGCGTCTGCTATCAAATTTTCCTTTCCTGCGGTATGCTGTATGTCTGTATCAAATTCCATTAGGTAATCTTGCCATCGCCTCAATTTTTGACTTGCAGGCGTTTGAGTATGGAAGGTTACTAACGGTTTGTGTCAGTAAGGATAGTGAACTTGTGACCTCTCAATTGTGCTTCAAAAAATTTTAATGAGTCAATAATCGCTAATAATTCTTTTTGAAAGGTAGGATAATTGAGTTGTGCTGGATTAAATTTTCTAAGTGGAAGCATGATGGTCTGATGTGCATCAACGGTCCTTGACCTATCCAAGATCCTAGTCCTACATCACTAGCATCACAGACTAAATATTTGGGTTCAGTAGATTCATTATTCCAGGGTTTTAAAACATGTGGGGAATTCACGAGTTCCTTAAGTTTTTCAAACGCTGCATTATGAGTATCTGTCTATTCCCATTTCTTTGTTTCTCCTTGCAGTTCTGACAGGGTGCTCGCATACGATGCTAAGTCAGGAATAAATCTGCTGAGATAATTAACGATTCCAAGGAATCCTCTAAGATCCTTTTTTCTTGTAGGAGTTGGAAATATTAATATAGTAGTCCTCTTCTTCGGGTTACATGTAATCCATCTGATGTCAAAACGTGTCCTAAGATTTCCAATCTTGGAGTAAAGAACTGGCATTTGCTTTCTTTGAGATAAAATTTCTCGTCCTGTAGATGTTGAAGTACTTTCTTCAATAATTCTATATGTTCTTCATACGTTTTAGAGAATATAATAATATTATCAATATAGATGATTAAATTTTTATAGACCATGTCCTTAAAAATTTCATGCATAATGCGAACTATGGTAGCTGCTGCGTTACGATCCCTTTATTTCATAACTCTACTTCTGAAATATCCCATGTGACATAAAAAGGTAGAGTGTTGCTCAGATTCTTTATTGTTCCTGATATTAAAAAATCCGTCGGCTAAGTCGAGCTTAGTCCAAATGGGATTCTCTGCTACTAGTTCAATTGCTTCATTAATATCTGGCAATGGGGTGTGGTCCGGTTCGACGGCTAAATTGCGGTCTCGACAGTCATTAACATGTCTGGCTTCTTCCGGTTTGTCTCATTTAAGGATAGTGAACATGACTACAGCATTTGTGTCATTTTCTACTCTATATATGCGACCTGATGCTTCTTCTTCGACTAATTTGTTATGGATTTGTTGTCTAAATCGATGTCCTGAGGGTCGCCATTTTGGTATCCAAGTAGCTCCTGCTTTTGGTTTAATAGAGTGATTAATTTTTCTTAGTGGGGGTAATTCCTGTAGAATTGTCTTGGGAAATAATAAAGGAAACTCCGTTACAGGGTTGAATTGTTTCTGTACCGTAGAAACGGCTGTCACAAGTTCTCTTTCTGAATCAGTTTCTTCCACGTCGCTAATATTTTCCCAATTATTTGGTTCACTATAATCTGTGACTGATTCACAGCTGACTTGTGTATACGCTGATCTTATACCATTCGCCATGGTTCTAGATCCTTTCCATACACTTAGCTGGAATCGAGGAATATTTTCCGGTTAGATAGTAACTAGTTCCTGATGGGCAGGAATTATTGCTTGCACTTTGCTGAGAGCAGGTTCTCCTAGTATCATGTCCCATCCAGTCAAATGAGCTACATAGAACGTTCGTTCTTCTACATAACCTA
The DNA here is from genome assembly GCA_015179025.1 of Terfezia claveryi. Taxonomy (NCBI): domain Eukaryota; kingdom Fungi; phylum Ascomycota; class Pezizomycetes; order Pezizales; family Pezizaceae; genus Terfezia; species Terfezia claveryi. The sequence goes on along the minus strand of WHUX01000357.1, from coordinate 31,684 downwards.
TCCAATCAAGTTTGATAGTACAAGCTTTGTCTATCGTTCCTTTTGAGCCTTTAATTGCTGTACTTAATGATTTCTTCTCGATACTTCTAGTTGGTATTTTGTATAGGTGTACAAATTGAGAATTGATTAAGTCTCCTCCCTTCGTTTGGAGATCAATTAAAGCTAGTGAGGGGTGTTCCTTAGCTCTAATGAATACCTTGCTAAAATCTGGTACCTGTCTTGATAAGGGTTATTCCTTGATTTTATCCTTATTATTTTTATCCCTGGTGGCTATCGGCATAGCTAAATCTTGTGCGGCTGTACGCATGGGTACCTTATTTTTTCGTTTCCTACATCCTTATAGGAGTGTCCAGGGTTCCAACACCATAGACATTTCTTGTCTCTAATTAATTGCATCTTCGTCTTCTGATCCAATTTTTTTGTGATGGTGTCCCAATCTGAGTCCTTCCGATTTTCTGTGTTGGGTTTGGTGTTGGGATTGCTGCTAGGATTAAATCCTGTTTTTTGTTGTTGATTCTGTGTAATGTAGAACGTTATCTCATTGCTTATATAATTGATTATATACTTTTGTATTTCCTATATTACTACTATGTTATGTAACTAAGCTCTCGGTTGAAGGACTAGCCTTCTACCACCTCCTATTGCTTTATAAGCATCCATAGCACACGGAGTTTGCCATGGGAAGTTCCATGGTACTTGCCATATGAAGACACCCTCATTATGGCCGCGTGACCTTTGTTTAAAGGCGTGTGAGTCACTACTATGGCCACATGACCATCGTTTATGGCGTGTGACTCATTACTATGGCCAAATGACCCCTTTTGTACAGCGCACCACCTTCTGGTATGCCACCCTTTATTGTATTTATTTCCTTAGTCATCAGATTTCAGACGAGTTTAAATAGGCAGCTGGATTCCCTCTGGAATCTACAGAAAGACAAGAAGCAACCAAGCAAGCATTCAGAGCAAGCAAGCCTATATTCCGATCAGATCAAGATCATATAGCTTGGATAGCACAAATCATATAAGATAGATTACACCAGTTAATTACTGTTCCCTTGGGAACGTCCCATATAGTAATCTCCCTACCCTTCTGAGGTCTTATCTCAGCAGAACCGAAATACACAAACGTCCGTGCCTACAGATATAGATTGTATAAACAGTACCGAATGAATACTATCTAGTACCATTTATTACATTCTGGTCCCTGAGTGGACCGTGATTTCGATTTTCATTCCGAGTGTGTTGTTGTCGGGATGTATTTGTTGTGGATGGTGGGGCAATATCCTTCTTGGAGGCTTCATATGACTCCGCTTGATGTACGAGCTAATCATATGACTATTCTTCTTTGATTAAAGGAAATAATGTAGCTGACATATATGGCGGCAGGTGATTAAGAAACTTTCTTCTTTTTACTTCCTACGATATTGATTGTTTGCCATCCTTGTCAATCAATTTGATTTGCATTTCAGTGAGCCAGTTGGCGAACTGTTTACTTCCCATGTGACGTCCGTCCTTATATAGTGTGGCTGTCTCCCATTGTTTCCACAAAATGTCCTTACTAGTAGAGGGTATCAGAAAATCCCTTAGCGCTAATATGAAACCAAAGAATGTCGCATTCTTTCCTTTTTCTCTTAGGAACTGATTATAAGTAGTGAGCGCGCTTCCTTCTATTCTGAATCCAACAATTTCCAGAGCTGAAGTGGCTGCTAAATCTATTCTTTTGAGAACAAACCAATGTTGCATTGCTGTAGCCCAAGAGTCAAAATATTGTGAGTCTTGCCATTTTTTGTCTTCTCCTCTTAATTTTTCTGGCATATTAATCTTTATTTCTTTTAAAGTATTCGTTGCTTCATGGTTACCCATTGTAAACATTCCTGTTGTAGATTCCCATTGCTGGTGTTCAACTGATTTTCCTCGTTTGGGTTTTCTTTTAAGAGTTTGACTTGCAACTGACGATGCCTTATCAGAGTCCGAGCTATCATCTCCGCTATCATTGGGGTCTCGTCCTCCTCCTTGTGTTTTCTGCTTCTGTTGGTCTAGTCCTATATCTAGATCATCATCGTCTTCTGGTAATTCTATATCTTCTGGTGGTTAGTTTTTGTCGTCTGGTTCTTTGGCTAACCCAGTCCTCCTTTCTGGTGTCTCAGGTGCTCGACCTTTGCCTTTCGATTCATCTTTTGGTGTTCTCAGGAACGCTCCTAGAAGTTCTTTGCTAGGATTGAAAAAATCCTCCGCGGTATGTGCTGATTCTTCTAGATGAGTGCTGCTCATCATGAATGCCATTATTTCTTCCCAGTTATTTATTACCCAATTCGGTTTCCTTAAAAGTGGAACAACAGGTTTCCTTAATTCTTTACTTAAAAATGCGTTCATTTCTAAGTCTTCTTCTTTGAATGGGTAAGGTGTTAGCCATAAGTAGTGTTTTGCTATTGTTTCCATTAAGAGTCGAGTATCATCAGGATGATACTGTTGGGCATGTCCCATTGAGCAAGTATATTTCAAAATCTCCTCAATTGTTGGAAGATGTCTGTCCCAAAGGTCTTCTGGTGCGAAAGGTAAAGCCATACTAAAATATAGTTTGATTCCTGCTCCACCTATTTCTCCTAATTCTATATCCATGTGCAGATTTATTTTCCCTTCTGTGTTAGGAACTATAAATCTGGTCTTTCTGGGAGTTTCTTCTACTAATTTCTTAATATCTTCGGGTAATCTAGTTAACCGTCTCGACCTCTTTGTCTTCTTACTAAGTTCAGATGCCATTATGTCTGATTTCGTCATCTGTCCGCAACCAAATGCAGCTGGTTATGCCATATAATCGTCGAGTTACTTTTCTTCTTTGGCACTTTTCTGTGCTGATGGTGTGGTGGCTGATGATCCTTATGATCTCCGTTCGACTGATGGTTCTGTTGGCTCGGTGGCTCACACGGCTGGTGAGGCTGGATGTCAAGATCCTGATGTTTATTATGGTTCTGGTTTTTCTTCGTCTACTGGTCTAGAATCTAGTTCTAGTTCTTCCGGCAAGAGTGTCACTTTTTCTGATTAGTTTGTTGAGGTAGACGTTGGGGGCGCAGAAGTATTGGTAGAGATGTCTGGGCCTAAGGAAGGTTCTGATGGAGGTAATTCTTTTCTGGAGGAAATGGCTGCAGTGGAGGCAGCGAGATTTGAGCCTTGAGATTGTGACGCTTGGTTGTTTAGACCAATTATTCCTGGGACCTGGGGGGCCGGTTTTTCAATGGTGTACTGGGTTTACAGGTACAGATGTAATGGCGGTTGCTAGGAGTGCAAGATAAGTTGTCGATCTTATTGGGAAAAGTGTTGTGAACGAGGGTGGGATTGTTTAATGTGGGATACCACTGCCCGTTAGAGCTCTGCTTAGCTTGCTTCTAAGTCTTTTGTTGATGTACTGCAGTTGAGAGTCTGATGTCTCGTTTATTGGATTTTGTTGGCTAGCTAGTTGAATAACGATATCAATTTTATATGTGCACTTGGGTGTCGAATTGTATACACTTGCGTGAGTGTAATAAAGGTATCCGAAGGTTGATCAGGCCTTGGATTTAAGAGTAAAGATTAGGTAAGTGAGTTAAAAAAAATGTAATGAATGGTACTAGACAGTATTCATTCAGTACCGTTTATACAATCTATATCCGTAGGCACGGACGTATGTGTATTTCAGTTCTGCTGAGGTAAGACCTCAGAAGGGTAGGGAGATTACTATGTGGGACGTTCCCGGAGGGAACAGAAATTAACTGGTGTAATCTATCTTATATAATTTGTACTATCTAAGCTATATGAACTTGATCTGATCGGTATATAGGCTTGCTTGCTCTGTGTGCTTGCTTGGTTGCTTCTTGTCTTTCTGTGGATTCTAGAGGGAATCCAGCGGCCTATTTTTACTCGTCTGAGATCTGATGACTAAAGAAATAAATACAATAAAGGGTGGCATACCAGAAGGTGGTGCGCTGTACAAAAGGGGTCATGTGGCCATAGTAATGAGTCACACGCCATAAACGATGGTCATGTGGCAATAGTAGTGACTCACACACCTTTAAATAGAGGTCACGCGGCCATAATGAGGGTGTCTTCATATGGCAAGTGCCATGGAACTTCCCATGGTAAACTCCGCATGCTATGGACGCTTATAAAGCAATAGGAGGTGGTAGAAGGCTAGTCCTTCAACCGAGAGCTTAGTTACATAACATAGTAGTAATATAGGAAATACAAAAGTATATAATCAATTATATAAGCAATGAGATAACGTTCTCCATTACAAAAGGTCTGGGAATAGCTCCTCAAATAGTATAATAGTCTCTAACCTGTTCACTGCCATTTCTATCATATCTCACAGAAGCCCAGTGAACTGCATGATTGAGCAGTTTCACTTTTGGCGTTTGGCTCCTTTCGCCATGCTGATCCTAGTAGAGGTATCATTATCTAGCACTATACGAGATCTTATAGACATTGGGGATTCCAGAGATGTCAATGGTGATGAAACACTACTCCAATTTGAAAACAAACTTATGAGTTGGGATTTATCTAGTATGTCTCGAGATCGAGCCCTGCTAGCACCCTAATACGAATTAGCAATGCATCGAATTACTCAGAAGGGATCACTAAATACCCTCGGTGTCTGAAGTAGTTGAGGTGTAAGTAGTATACTGCGTCTTTTTTGCAAATCTATTTTACACCATAAGAAATTGTTTTCTGAATGGTTAGTAGTTTCACCAGGCTCTATACATATCCTTATGAGCGAGCTTTCTGCTTGTTTCTAGGGGGTCATTGGTGGGTTGGCTGGTCCTGCTGCTGGTGGCTCGCATTCCCTAATAGACCCTATTGTAGTGGGGGAGTCTCTGGAAGAGGCATTGACTGCTGTTGCTAAAGGAAAGTTAATCACAGTATTGAACTTTAAGGACACACCCAAACTGGTACTATCTCTATCAGATATGGTGGAGTCCTTTCGCAGGTCCTGTGTTGAGTTCCTTTGTAGGTCCTGTATTGAAGGTGGGCATTTGAGATTCGGCGCCTTCTCCTTGCCCTTCGTTTTCTTTCCTCAAAGCATTAATATCTCCTTAGCATACATTAGAAGAGAGATTTGGTAGTGCAAAGTATCTTTCTAGTGTACGTTGGAAGAGAGATTTGGATTTAAGATAGGAAGAGTTAGTGAAGTTGTTGAAGTTCGTATAAGGACGAGAAAGAGAGCTTTTATGTCAACTCATATTACCTATTGTAGTTCTATGTGTGTACCAGCAATTCCTATCTCATTACCACATCTAGTCAATCTAGCCGTACTTACAGAGTCTCATGTCTTACACTCCTTATGCTCCCACAAAGTCCCCTCATATACAAGATACCAAAACTCGCAATTTAACCACCTAAATTGACAAATAAACCAAAAGATCTAACTGTAACTTGGAGCTTCAATCATATCCTTAAAAACATCTTTATCATCCACTGCCAGACCCTTCGCTATCAAAATGGAAATAAAGGATCGACTCTATCTTACCCATATCATCTCCATCCCTATCCACATTGTTCCTACCCTTATCTCCATCCTCAACATATGCATCCCTACCCTCATCAGCCCAATTATCAACATTTTCATCTAGATTATCATCATTACTATTATCATCCTCCCCCTGATCCTCATTATCTATGACCTCCTGGACATCCTCACCTTCATCCTTATCATCTGCAACCCTGCCACCCTAATCTTCTTCACCCGCATACTTACCAACCTCTTCCTGTTCCATATCGGCTACAGGTCGAGTGCCTACATTTATTTGTATAATTTTGCAATCAGGTTCAATCTGGACTTACCAGGCCTCGCGCATATTCTCCCAGTCCAAAAAGGTCCCTGTATGGACTATCCCAAGTGTGGAACACCAGAACCCACCACTCACCAAGATTCTGGCATGATATTCCAAATCATGGCATAGTCTGCCAGAACTCTCCTTCTATTACGGGGAGCTCCTGCATCTGGTGCCTCTTCTGAGCCTAACGATACCTGTTAGTACATTAGTCTCAATTCAGTTTGCAATCAACTCATCATGTGCCTCATCATCACTCGGAGTATCTGTACGTGGTCATCATCTAAATTTTAGTATTACAACCTTCAGAGGTGGAGGTTGACCTTTGATGGCTTAGGTAAGCTTGGCAGCTGGGGTACCCTTAGAACCTTGTTTAACTTTGGCAGTCATTTTCCCCTTGGTAGCAGTTATGCCCTTAGTAATAATTTTCCCCTTGATAATCGGTGCCTTCTTGGTTGTTTTCCCTTTGGTACCCTTCAGACTTTTAGTCTGCTTAGTTACTCCTATAGCCCTACCAATTGGTGTGTCCTTAATCTGTAGTGCACTCTTCATACTTTTCTCTTTTAGTAATAGTGTACCTTTACCAGCTGCAAGAATTTTCGCCCTCTTAGTAGATATTGGCATGATATGCTTAGTAGTATATTGGGAGGCCGGTGCACTTGTGAGGGCTGTCATGGGTACAACCGAAGGACCGGGAGAAGTAAAAGGTGTACTTGAGATATTTACCTAGCTCATGGGGTCCAGTTCAATTTGGAAATCTATGAAGTTGGGCCTTGGATATGCCATTATCAAGATCCTGACTAAATAATCCATGGTAATATAGACAAGGCGTCCAGTGATGTCTATAGCAACAATATGTTGGATAATGTATCCTACCAGAATGAATGGGGTAGTGGCTGCTAGTATGCCCACCATAGTGTGTAAACCCAAAACCACCGTAGAAGAGATAGTTGCAGAACTGAATATCCAGCCCCCACATAAGGGGTCTGGACCATGCGTTTTCAGTAATATAATGTGTACCCGCACTATATTTGGAGGCCCTCCCATAGATAGTGCCCAGCCTGCTAGATGTGGTTGATTACACTTGGATGTTGCCAAGGGCCCACCAGCAACCCCTGGTGGGGCTCCTATAAGTAGGACCCTAGAAGGAAGTGGTGAAGCCGGTGTGGTACTAGCCTGCATAGGTCTTATAGCACTGACTAGGGAGGCTAGTCCGATTGGGTCTGGGAGGGCTAAACGCTGTATTTGTGGGGCTGGTGCAGGAGGAGGGGGTGCGGGAACAGGGTAGCTAGTATCAGGCTAGCTAGAGGTCGGCATGTTCATACAGCAGCCTTGTGTTACTCTGCACTGGACTCTATTCTTTCCTTCTGAGATTCTTGGTTACTGGGCATGTAAAGTGGCTTGGCTATTGCTCACCCCATATTCGGTAATCTGCCAAGAGGTTCTATTACAACCTCTAGATTAGCATCTTCGTATACAGCTCGCACATCTGCAATTAACTCCCACATCATTTATCATGATTTTCGAGCCTTCTTGGCGACATCCTGCATTAATTAGTTTAGTGTACTCCGGTACTCCTGCTAGTGGTAATTCATTTGGCCTTTAGGAGCTATTGCTAAGTAGCCAGTGCCCCATTCACATAACTCTGCGAATTTCATTTATCCGGACTCACTACCTGAGTCATTGAAACCCAGATTATCTATAAATTGTCGAGTGCCGTAGTTATCATCACCAGAATTCTCTCCACCCCTATTACTAGCAGTACCTACATTATCGAACCTCTGTTCCTTTAGTGGCATATTGTATTTCCTAAGAATCCTGGTTAATATCTCATATATGCCAGTACAGTACTTTGAGTGTCCTATACCTAAACCAGTATGATTTCTGCTTATGTAGTTGTTCCTATGTATCATATAAATTAGCCCTTCCAAAGTCCTCTCTAAGTAATCTAGTATATAGTCTTACCTTTGACGAGAGCCTTCAATGTTCTATTATAGGGTACTAACTTGACACTGTAAGTACTTTGGAGATGGGGAGGACTAGGGGCTTTCTATAGTCATATGATACCTTTGGTACAGAAATAACAATGCTTAGTATGGAGTATAACAAACTATCCCTATCACATTTTTTGGTTTGCTATTATTCGGTTGTGGACTTACAAGATCTATAGGCCATTCAATTAGGATATATGTATCCTAGTCTAGTTGGGTAGTGGTTACAACTACAAAGAGAATATTATGTTCATGAGTAGTATAGTATTAGGGAACAATGTATCGATACTAATATTAGTCTCGATTAGACCCTTGTAGTACTAATATTTGAAGTAGGAGTTATTTCTTTATATAGAAATCTTTATCGGGTAAGATCTTTGTTCATACTCACTGGGTCTGGGCATGAGACTAGTACTCACAAGCCTCGATTAGACCTTCTATGGACTAGCTTGCGAGTGTGGGAATATGTTAGTCTGGATTAAGTAGTCTGGTTGGCACACTAGGTTTAAGTAGTCTGGTTACATATATAAGCATTCTCTATGAGAGGCTTGTGCCAACTAGACTAATAAACGTGCCAACCAGACTAACAAAAGCCGTGCTAAGATACTCCCATTGCAGTTAGTGACAGGGTGGGTTTAGCTAAGCAACCAGCTAGGGGCTGATTGCGTAGTGCATTCAGGGCCTTGCAGGAGTGACTAGTCCATAGCTGGCACAAGACAACCTAACTGAGATTGAATCAATGCCATTGGGAGCTTTAGTCTCGTACCCAAACCCTCTAAGGTTATGCCACGACAGCTCCATTAGAGGAAATTCTCATCCAACATGGACGATGAATCTCCGTGGGCCAAAATTATTAGGTATATGTACTTACGGAACAGTAAGTGCCCTACAACAGTCGGTGACCAGGCAACTGACATCCAGAATGGTTGCAGGTTTTGTGACTTTGAATTTCAAAAAGCTGGACAGTATGGGAGACATTTGCGAGCCCAACATTCAGAGTCGGCCTCAGCGGCACAGAGTCACAATCCAGTCGAGGACCAGCAAGAGCAGCGACATCCCTATACAATTCCTCAGTATCCAAGACCTCAGGATCCGAGACCTCAGTATCCGTGAGAAGGCCAGCCTGGTTGAAACGAACATGCTCTGTTTCCCCGACGTCCACAGAGGTTCGGACTATACCCGCTAAGCGACTCCGGCAAACTGGGGCGTTGTTGAGTACATACTTGAATGAGTCTTTAGGGGATTTGGAAGTTCGGACTTCTAGTGTGGAAGTCGGAGACGGTATGAGGCCATGAATTATGTCCGGAACAACAGGGTTCTGACTTTTGAAATCTGTTATTAGATGTCCATTGTAGTGTTCAAGGAATCCGGAGAAGTCTATGCTCGTTACACAATATCTGCCAGCAGAGTATGAAGTTGGAAAGATTATTGCGACAATACTTTGAACGATCTGCGGTGGCTTCAATTCAATCCAATAGCGCCTTTCCAGAATGCGTACGAATACAAGCTTGCGAGATTCTTCCATGAGAGCAAAACCTCATTAACAAATATTGATCGTTTTTTCAAGCAAAATCTGCTACCACCAGGGCTTTCAGAGGATGATAGAGTCCATTTTCACTCAGGATATACATGGAGAAATAAAATGCGTGAGATGATTGATCAACCCGGCTGGCAGACAGGAACAGTCGACTTTCACCTCCAAAAGGGCTCTGCATTCTATTATAGGGACCTTGAGGATACTGTGCGATATCTACTTCAGCAACGTGCCTATGGCAAACACCTGGTTTTCGCGCCGATTCACGAATTCGATGAAGAAGGTAACCGGGTATATACGGAAATGAATACCGGTGATTGGTGGTGGAGGACACAAGTATAGAACCTATCCAGCAAATACCAGTGCAGATGCTAACGAGACGCTAGAAGACGCTCCCAATTGGGACATCACTGGTGCCAGTACTTTTAACGTCCGATCAAACTTGCCTTATGAATTTCTCTGGGGACAAGAAATTATGGCCGTTGTTTATGACTATTGGCAATATTCACTCAGAAATTCGGAATCAGCCAACAAGACAAGCGTGGATCCTGATGGGCCTTTTCCCAGTCGGCCCCAAGTGGAACAATAAGATTCCAGGTTTCTCGACCAAAGAGCAGGAATGTGATGCGCTAAGGGTACAACACCAGATTGTTTCACGTATCTTGGCCCCCCTCACAAAAGTATTCAAAGTAAGTATATCATCCTGGATGGAGCCTTGAGGGTCTGTATTAACAACTTTCATAGGAAGGTGGATCGGACATTCTCTGCGGAGATGGCAAGGTTAGGAAGTGCATACCAGTTCTCTCCGCCTGGCTTGCCGACCATATGGAAAATGTCAACATCCATGGTATTAAAACCAATCGTTGCCCTGTGTGTATCGTAAGCCCGCGGGAACTTGGAATTTTCCGAAAGAAATCACAACCCATGCACAATCATGCGGCCTATGAGAATCTCTATCGGGCAGGGGATCTAGAAAGGTATGTAGCTAATGATCATGGATATGGTTAGGGCATAGTTAACATGTAGCTAGGTTAGATGATGCTGGAATAAAGCCCTTTGAGAACGCGCTGTGGGTTCAGCTCCAAGTCCTTGGTATCCAACCACCAGATATGGTCCGTGGCGATATACTTCACAATATTCTTCTTGGGATACTGAAGCATTTAATGGGCTGGATAGAGCAGTTTCTCAAAAAACACAAGCGCTTAGAGGTGTTCGACAGGATCTGGGAACAGATCCCACCATATCCAGGGTATCGACCACCACAGAAGAGATATCGGCAGATTACGATGTGGAGTGGTATGGAAATGCGAAGAATTAATCATGTGATATTGGCTTGCTTCACAGCAGCGCTACATGATCCAATAACAGACACCCCAAGTCTCTCAGCATGCGCCAAAGCAGATAGCAAGCGAGCCATCCGTTGTGTGCGATATATCACTGATTTCTGCCTTTTGGCACAGTACCAGAGTCACACACCGCAGACGATAGGGTATATGGATCTATACCTTCGGAAATTCCACGATAACCTACCTGTCTTCACTGAGTTTCGGGCGACGAACAAGGATCATGAGAACGCAAAGGAGGCTTCAAGGGAGCTTGCAGCTGATCAGCTTTCGGCACGTCAAGCAAAACTAGATGAATATTCGAGCTCAGCGCCACAAAAAGAACGAAAATAGTGACGGAAGAAAGGCAGGAGAGACAACAGGTTATTCAGGATGTCCTGTGTAAGGCCGATTTCAATTTTCCAAAGTTGCATCTGCTATCCCACTATACCACGCAAATCAAAGATTTCGGGACTCTCCCCCAGTACTCCACCGAGGTTACAGAAGCTCTTCATAAGCCTCTGAAAGATGCTTATCGAAGATCTAACCGTGTAAATGCAGCCGAGCAAATACTGTATACCATCACGGTTGAACATGCATTGCGAATGAGGGAATTGAACATGGAGGAATGGAGCCAAGGGTATAGGTTCAGCAGGGCAATTCTTGATGTTATTCGGAGACGATGTGTGGAGGACCTTGAGGAGACGACGATACGGGCAGGGAAACCACAGGGTCCAATCTTACGGGGTAAACAGGCTTCGGATGGTCCAGAAGGTACTCCTATGCAGATGCTTGCAGCAAGGCTGGGTATTGGGCAACTTCCAGAGCGGTTTTTCCAATACCTAAGGCTGAATACACCAGAACCGGTGAATCTGGAAGGGGTTGCACATTTCCCGACGCACTATTATGCGGAGCTCTCAGTCAAGGTACCAGAATTCCAGGGTGAAGGTAAGCAGACACACAATGTCCGGTGGACTGCACAAAAAGCATTTCGCAAGCAAGGTCAGCCCAGGGCTGATTGGGTGTGGGTGCGATGAAAGGGGCGGTCAGAATATTCAAGGGGTGACCTGGATGGAAAAATTGTTGGGAAACTGGGAGGGCTCTTCAGCGTGCGGGATAATATTAACAGAGTCCATGAAGTGGCTCTTGTATCAATACTTAGAGTACGAGGGTCAAGCAGGCCAGATAGGGATGAAGGAATGGTTCGGATGGAAGGGCGGGAGGATGGGAAAGGAATGAATATATTGCACATTACGGACATCGAAGGAATGGCACATGTGATTGGGTTAAAGGAAGGAAATACATGGCTAGTGAACAATCGGATTGATTTCCATATGTGGAATGAGCTATATAGTGAATGAGATGGTGCTTGTAAGTAGATTAACAAGCTTTTGATACCTTGAGTTAAATGGCAAGCTAGAAGTGAGAAGTGTAGAGGTCCAATTGCGGGCTTTTCTGGTGTGGAAGTCATGCAGTATTGTATACAGATGGTTACGAGGGGACGCGTGGTGCCTGGAACCAAGCAAGAAGGTGGGAAATACGGGGGTGTGTGGAAAAGCCAGAACAAAAGGTGATCGTACAAAGTCGAAGAGGTATGCACAGGGTCCTCTCAAAGGTAAGAGGTCGGAGTACGTCCAGGGTGCTCTGGGAGGCGAGGTACCTACAGGCTGCGGTGGGAGCCAAGACATCGGTAAGTTTCATACAGGGTGCCATGAGAGGCAAGAGGTCGGAAGTACCATTCAGGGTGCCCTGGGAGGCAACAAAAGGAGGACGTACAGGGTGCCCTGGGAGGCACCAGTTCGAAGAGGTACCTGCAGGGTGCCATGAGAGGCAAGAGGTCGGAAGAACCATTCAGGGTGCCTTGGGAGGCAACAAAAGGAGGACGTACAGGGTGCCCTGGGAGGCACTAGTTCGAAGAGGTACCTGCAGGGTGCCGTGGGAGGCAAGAGGTCGGAAGGTACGTACAGGATGCCCTGGGAGGCAACAAGAGGAGGACGTGCAGGGTGCCCTGGGAGGCACCAGGTCGAAGAGGTATATAGAGGGTGTCTGGGGAGGCACGAGGTCAGAAGGGTACCTATAGGGCGCCCTGGCAGGCAATACAGGCAATGAAATGAGGAAGGGCGTTAGGACGTCTCTGCAAGGCGTCAGGACGCCATATTTTTCTTCCTGATGTTGCCATCCCTCTATCGTCCAGCTTGCCTTACCTCCATCGTCCAGCTTGCCCTACCTCCGCCATCTAGCTTGCCATGCCTCCGTCGTCCAGCTTGCCATGCCTGCCTCCGCCATCCAGCTTGCCATGCCTCTGCCATCCCCTTTACCATATCTCTGTATCAGCCTAGTCTAAGCTGTACTCCCACCACTTTCATTTGCAGACCAACATAGGGGCCAGGCTCTTGGCCTTGAGTTCACTAGGCACATGGCAAGGTTGGACAGGTCTGTTTAATTATATTTCTGTCTCTTGTGGCATTAGCTCCCATGTACATAAACATTTAGAAATACTATAGATATTTATTATACTTATGCGTGCATGCGTCCTGGATCATTGGTTCACTTCATTCTATGTGCTGGCCTCAGTTGTAGTGAGATTAAAGACACTTCTCTTCACTTCTCTTTATAGAAACCTAAGGTCTCCAGACGAAGTCAGTCACGTGCGTGCAAGGCACCATGTCATATACCGCGCCTGAGGCAGAGGCACTAGTATAAAACAGGCTAGCCTTAAATCTTAGTGAGTAATCTGTAGATCAGCGATTAATCGGTGGAGTGGTCCAAGGTGAGTTATAGTAGGCAGAGACTGAGGCGAGTCGATAGCTGAATGAGTTGTCAGGGTGAGAAACTCGGACCGACTCACCCCATAGCATACACTAGCTCTGGAAAATATTTGGAATTATGATAAGAAGAGAATAACTATGGGAAGAAATAGTAGAAGAATTATTGCAATTGTATGAGTAGGGCATAGAAGTAATACTATAATAAATGGGTCTCATGAGTTTTACAATATTTTGTAGACAGTTAGTATAATACAGGTGGTTATTCCTTTATTCATTATATGGCAGGGAAAGACTAATTGGGAATTATATTATTAAAAGAGAGGTGTAGAATATGAAGCAATATTTATAGTCTCACAAAATAGATATATAGATGATGAGCTTAGATTATAATATACAAAGTAGCATTTTGAGCAATATACATGAAAGGATAGAGGAAATCTATGATGTCTTATTATAGATAGCCATTCCTCTCATGTTGCATAGCGAGTGGTCAAATATGCTCTTAACCACAATATCTACCTAATTTGTTTTTCTTCTAAGTTTATATATCTTCTTTCACCTTTAAATATAGGTTGTTTTTCTTTCCTGCAAACAACCTATGAATGCAACCTCAGTATATACCTATATAACAATCCTATATTAGGTATATTAAAGGTTGAGTTCCTTAATATTATCTAGCAAATATAAGAGCAAGTATTTACAAAGGAGATTATCTATAGTACATAAAGGACAGCCTACTACTAGCCTATTAATTGCGTCTTTCATCCCCTATCAATGCCTCTACATACCAATGTCTTAGCTACTTGTACTACTAGTACTGTTTTAAATACTTCTATACATATAAAGTGTTGTTAGGGGGACTGGACAATTAGATTAGATTAGATAAGGATCCAATCTAATCAAATAATCTCAGGCTAGTAATGTATACTATAAAGTAGATTACTAATAGTGTATTGTTCAGTCTCACTATTAAAGTTATTACCAGTAGCATAAGATTACTGTAATAGGTAAAGTAGTATAGGAGTGCAAAAGGCACTTAGAGAATTAACTAGTGGAACTTTTATATTAATTGTACTCTAACTATGTTCTGAGTTCTAACTATCTGTCTAACTAAAGTGAAATTCAGGGGACTATATATATTTCCAACAGGGTAGTGCTGGAGCAGTACTGAGGCAGTGCACTATCATCTGACCCTTATATGTGATTGAGATCAACATCATCTGATCTTCTAGAGAGTACTTCTACATACGATCTAGTACAAAATAGGTTAAGTCTTAACTTTTGACTTATATATATGAAAGTATGTGATAATATGTGAAAGTATGTGAAAGTATGTGAAATATTAGCAAGGCAGATAGCACACAGAATGTTGTGTATTTTGAGATGCTTGCTGAGTAAGATAATAAATAAGAAATACATTTATGAGGGAGAGGGTTAGTCATAGGGTATGAGTAAGCTACTTCCTTACAGTACTACTATGCCAGCTCTCCCAAAAGGTTGAATTTATAATTCATAATAATCTTAAGCCTATTCAAAAGACTCTCATTCATGACTATATTGATCTTGCGATAGAAAAGGTTACTAAATATCAAGATATTGCTTCTCATATATATACCTTTAAAAAGCTGAGGGATGGGAAAGTGTGGAAAGAGAAGAAAAGCACAAAGTATATTAGTAAAGCTTAAGTTCTAACCTATAAGTATGTTAATAATGAGCTTAAGAAGAATGAAGAAGTAGTAGCAGCCAAGGCTAGAAGGCAGCAGGGAGCAATTGAAAAGAAGTGGATTGCAGAGGAAGAAAAGGTTATTAGAAATGCTGTTAATAAGTGTAGAAGATGGATCTTCAGTAGTATTAGGAAGTTAAGATACCAGTATAGCAAGTGGAATATATAGAGATTATTAAAGTATAGTCTATTGTGAAGACTGCCGTATAGGGGTCAAAAAGGATTAGGAGAAAGCCTACTTATCCTTTTTAATTCAAATAACTACTTAAGCCTAAAGGAGGAGGTATTGAAGGTAGTAATCTCTCTAGAGTAGTTGAGAATGACTTAGAGGACAGGGCAAATAGGGTGGAAGTGTAGTTTAAAGTAGGAGTTGATACGAAGGTTGAGGAAGAGATACATAGGGAGGATTTAGTAGATTCTATGCAAAACCTTGATATTAGTTATTTTGTAGAGGTTAGTGCTCCTACATATCAGCCTGCATTTTACTCATTATAAAACTATTCTCTTATATATCTATCTAACATGAGTAACTAGATGCATAGTTGAGATGCTCTAAGAGCTAATGGTATATTAGTATGGTATTTGGTATGTAGCAAAGGATAGAAGAATAAAGAGGGGTTCATTAGGTATTCTGGAGAGTATATATTAGAAAGGCAGGGTATTGAGGCTTGTGTTTATTTAGGTGAAGTGTGAGGGTAACCATATTGTAGAGTATATTTGTTTCCATAGTTGTACAAATAGCTAGAGTTGGATTGTCACCCTAATGGTTAGGTGTATTATATATTTATATTACAGGAGAGGCCTATAAAAGGTATTTTAGGTATCTGTACTAGATAGTGGCTATATACTATTAGACTTGCAAGGGTAGTACTATTGTCTTTAGATAAGAAATAGTTTAGTGTTTAGTATAGGTACTACCATTTTTGACCTAGTACTGATCTGTGATAGTATAGTAATTCATGTCAACTACTACGACCATGACACATATCCTGAGATACTACAATGGCTAGACTTCCTCTACAGACCAGGTAAATTGTTTCCTGACATACTTGAATATGCTCTATAATATGTATATACTAGCTAGTTAGATAATTCATATGAAGGCATTATATACACCAATCTACTTCGAAATGGATGTAATTGCCTCCTCCCTCTTAGTGTAACCCCGTTACCCATAGATATTATGAATTAATAAGCCTATATAGTGCCAGCACCTTAACTTAGTATCTATATTTATATTAGGATGTAATATATAGGTATAGGGCTATATAGAAAGTCATTATTGTTCAGCATCTATTATGCATAATTTAACTATTTTATTCTTTCGGACTATATCAGCCAGTTTTTTAGAATTTTGATTATCTTTAACCTTTTATATCTTCTACAGCCTCTTTACCTATCTACTTGCCCAACTCCTATATCCTCTATACCCTACGTACTCTCACCTTCTACCTTATATCCTACACATCAGGGTTAATTAGGCTCCTCAATAATTATTTTACCCTATAATTTTCCCTATATATATTATAGGTTTCTTGAAGATTTTTTAACAATATTAATACCCATATATATCTGCTCCTCCTATATATACTGAAGGGGGGTATTGGAAGTCTATAGCCTATACCTGTTACGACTCAGGTAAGAGACCTACCCTCAACAGGGAATATCCTAATACCTAATTATAGCTGCTAACTGCTATAGCCTGATCAACTATACAGATGAGGGTAATGTATCCGAGATGGACGGGTATTGGAGTAAGGAAGCATATGACCTCTGAATGCATTCTTATACATGTACTCTCTTCTATAGATATCCATTAAGTTCTTATATTCGTTATTCTTATGTTGTTATTCGTTGTATACAAGTTTATCTTCTGTATAACAGCCTGACTGCAATGCATTGAAGTTCAGGCTACCTAATCAATGTATGTCAGACTGCAGGGTTCCTAAATAGGAAGCGTCTTCCTATTCTAGGCAACTATCTGATGTCAGTTCTACTAAGCCGTTAAAGGAAGTGTCGTCAGATCTGATAATGAGTTATCAGATCAACGCTTCTATATAAGCTACTGCTTTTACATAGTTAATACAATAAGACTCAAGCAGTGTTCTAAGTCTCATATAGCTTTGCTCTTATCGAGTCTGCTTTCCACTCGAGTTGTTACTGCGTTTATACTTGTGATTTATTTCCGATAACCTCTTTATACCTTCACTGCCGACTTGTATATTCGTAGTTATAGCCCACCTGTAATATTATACTACTTGTCTATAATACTTTATAGATACCACTACCAACACTGATATATCTATGCTTAGAGGACTACTTGGTACTGGGTCTGATGACCATATGGCTGATGATGATAACAATAGTATTGCTCGAGCTCAGCAGCAAGCTGAGGAATTTATTCAATGCTAGTATTCATCTATACAAAGCCCGCCTCCATTATAAGGTGCATGGGGACCTCGTCAGATTGAACCACCAGTATCTATGTCTACTTCGTCAGAAGAGCCCATTATTTGATCAGTTGCACCATCAGTGCCACCACCACTATTTTCAAGTTCCACACAGCCAGGACTATTATAAAAAGGTAAGCAACTAGTGTTTCATCGCCGAACACTAGCACCAGACTCCTCCACAACCATGAAGCTCCTCAAACAGCTAGAGGAAGAGAAAGAAGCAGCCTTACGAGAAGTCCGCAAGCTTCAGGCAGCACAACAATCCAATTCTGCCTTGATTCAGCGAACAGCAGCCAATGTCCAGAACACAGCCAATGCTACTACTGCTGGATAAGCTAAGTTGTCAAGTGATACTAGTGCTGCACTCACTCAAATATAGGATTTAATCCTTAAAGGACAAAATACTCAAGCTGATGAATTCAAAATTGTCCACCACAATATCGGATGGCTAAGAAATCAAGCCGAACAACACTATCTCCTCTACGATCGACGATTTGGAACAATAGAAAACCAGTTCAATGAAATGGAGAATCGGCTTACTCAGCTACAAGAACGGGTACTAGCACCACGACCCATCCCACCACACAATGGCCTTACAGAACGGTTAGAACAAGCAGCAGGGAACCCCCCACTATGACCACCGAAAGTTCCACCAGTAGGACCACTATGAGATCCTACCCCACTACAATCACCCCTAATGCCACTAGCACAAGTTGCAGGAAAGGCACCTCCTCCTACGAAGTTTAAGGGTAAACGAATACAATTAGAAGGCTAGATCCTTCAGATGGATGATTATTTTCTTATCACCCTTACCCAAAATGAAAGTCAGAAGCTCGCTTATGTTGGTTTATGTTTGGAAGGGAAAGCATTGGATTGGTGGAAGGCTAATAGAATAAGTTACACTACATAGGATGAGGTAAAAAGGGCAATGAAGTTGTACTATGGGGATCATTATTAGGGAGACCGATCATATCAAGAAATAACGCAGCTAAAAAAGACAAGATCTATCATTGATTATCTCACAGAAATCGACCGACTCAATACCTATACTAAGATCCCTGACGCCCAGATAATCAATATAATCATCTCTAACCTTCCTCATAACCTCCGTATATCCATGGTTCACTATAAGCAGCTCTGACAACAACCTACTCTCTGGAGACAAAAACTCATTGAGATGGATGTCATTAGTACTGAATTTCAAAGCCGCAACTGCAATCCTCCTCCAACCCAACTAGTATCAAAGAAGCGTACATTCGAGGAATGGATACAAACTTGAAGTGGAGTACCTTCTACCACCAGAACAAGAACAAGGGATATACAAATCCCTGAAGCAATACGAGATATAAGAATGCGAGAAGGAAGATGCTTGTCCTGTGGATATACTGGCCATCAAGCGGCTGAGTGTAGGCATGGAAAAGTCGCTACTGAACCCACTACTAAGGCAAAAAATACCACCAGTACTAGCCAGGCACTAGTATCTACCAACAAGAAGGCACAAACCGATAAATGACAACTTCGAATTATAGAGCTTGGCTCTGAGGAGGAAAAATCAGGAAACGAGTAAGGAGTACCTCACCTACCATTGGACGTACTCCCAGACATTCTCCTCTCCTGACGGTCCGAATTCTCATCGCTGGGGAAGAAGTTGAAGCAGTGGTAGATTGTGGAGCTAGTGCTCCAGTCATTAGGAAAACATTGGCAGTTAAGTTGGGAATTTGGAAAAGAGCTAAGAAAGTTAGGGTTAGGCAAGGAGATGGATCTCGAATTTCTGGAGGAAAATATGTGGTTAATACTAGGTTTGATATATTAGATTCCTCTTCTGGTTTTTTGGGTAAGTTCAAGATGGATACCGAAGTTTTAGATATTGGGAAGAAGGATGTTATTTTGGGTTTGTCTTGGCTGGAAGAAAATGGATTTTCGGTGGATACTCAGGACAGGTGCCTGAGACAGGTCTCTACAGGTTTGATTATTCCATGTTCTGTTAGATGGATTCCTACTATTTCTGTTCTTGAAGTTGAAGAGCCACTAGAGGATGGCGAGATTGTACTTATTATTGACGCACGCGAACGATACTCTCGTTACACATATTGCTTTACCACAGAACAGGCAGCTTAACTTCCTGAACACAAGCCATAGGACCACGAAATCCCTCTCCAAGACCCAACTGCAAAGATACCATTCGGGTCTATCTACAAGACCACATAGGAAGAAGATGAAGAACTCCAAAAGTACCTTGATGAGAACCTTCCTACTACTAAAGTCCAACGATCACGCTCCTCCGCTGGTGCTCCTATCCTATTTGTTCGAAAGAAAGATGGATCCTTAAAACTATGTGTCGATTACTGAGCCCTTAACCATCTCATAGTACCAAACAAATACCCACTTCCTCTTATCTCAGAGTTGCTTGATAGAACTCGTGGAGGTAAATGGTTTACCCGATTTGACCTTAAGAATGGGTATAACCTTATCAGGATTGCATCAGGGGACGAATGGAAGACAGCGTTTAGGACAAAGAAAGGACTGTTTGAGTATACCGTGATGCCATTTGGGTTGACCAATGCCCCCACTACCTTTCAAGAGATTATAGATATGATCTTCAAGGATATGGAAGGATGTATCTGGTACTTGGATGACATACTCATCTACGGAGGTGAGACAGAGGAAGAACATCAACAAATAGTCAAAAAAGTTCTTCAGCAATGCATCCAACATTGGTTAGCTGTTAACCTTATGAAGTCTGAGTTCCATGTCCAAGAGACCTTATTTCTTGGTCATATTTTCAATGGTCAACATGTCCAAATGGATCCCTCCAAGCTTGAAACTATCTCTAAGTGGCCTATTCCTACTAAGAAGAAAGAGGTTTAAGCATTCCTAGGCTTCGCTAACTACTACCGTCGATTTATTGTCAACTATAGTACAAAGGCATGCCCCTTAATTGACTTAACAAAGGATATTCCTTTTAGTTGGGGACACGAACAACAGCAAGCCTTTAATGACCTCCGAGAACGATTCCTCACTGCCCTTATCCTCACACAGTTTGACAGACAACTCGAAACAATCATAGAAACTGATGCTAGTAATCAACCTATTGCTAGTATCCTCTCTCAATACCATGTTGTTATAAGAAGAAAGCAGCTTCATCCCGTTGAATACTATGCCAAAACCCTCTCCGCAGCTTAACACAACTGGCCTATCCATGATAAAGAGTTGTTTGCAATCGTGGATTGCTTCTGGAAGTGGCGAGATTGGGTGGTTGGTGTTCCAGTAAACGTCTATACAGACCACCAAGGGTTATAATATTTTAACACCAAGCAGAAACTCAACTCCCGTCAAGCCACCTAGTACCTCCGCATGTTCGAGTTCATCTACAATATTCACTACAGACCCGGTTCGAAGATGGGTAAGCCTGATGGCCTGTCTAGACGTTCAGGAGAAGAGAAATCAGGCATGGATGCTAGATTTTTTAAAGATGGACAGCTAATGGTACTTGAGGAAAAGGATGAAGAGGAAGCCGAAGATGTTGAAGTGGAAGGAATAGATATGGCCAGATGGCAGAAGAAGGATGGACTATGGGTAGTACCCTCTGAGTTTAAGTTGGAAGTGCTAAGACAGCACCATGATAGTCAAGTGGCAGGATATTGGGGAAGACATCGTACTCAAGAGCTAGTGTCAAGGAATTTTACGTGGGATAAGTAGCAGGAAGATATAGCAAACTATGTGGCAGGATGTACTAAGTGTCAGAAAGCAAAGGCAGATAGGCATAGTAGGCAAATAAAGTTGGTACTAATGCCGACTGGAGAACGACTGTTTAAGGAAATAGCTATAGACTTTGTTGGTGAGCTACCAGAGTCAGAAGGTTTTAATGCAATACTCGTTATCACAGACCGGTTTATGAAAGTACAACACTATATTCCAGCGAAAACTACATGGACAGTATTCGATGTTGCTGATACCTATATTAACGAGATATGGAGACTCTATGGCCTCCCCCGACATATCACCTCTGACCGCAGTCCATAGTTTGCTTCCAGATTCCTCAAGAAGCTTAACCAAAAGCTCAACATAACCCTCCGCCTCTCCACTGCCTATCACCCTCAGACCGATAGGCTTGCTGAACGAGCAGTCCAAACACTTAAGCAGTACCTCTACATCTACTGTCATGATAGGCAAGCTCGTTGGAAACGATGGCTACCCTTAGCCAAGTTTGCCTATAATACTGCCGCCCACTCTACCCATAAGTACTCCCCTTACCAAAGTTTGTATAGCTTCGACCCTCGCACTATTCACCTATCAGATGACTATGAATTCTCCTCTCCCACTGCAGAAGAATGGCTAGACCGAATGACAACTGTGCACAACCAAATTCATGATACCCTCAAGCAAATCAACCACAAAAGAAGTGCTATACACCTCGAGAAGGCACGCAGGTTTGCTATTGACGACTGGGTATTGGTTGACCGCCAGAACCTACGGATACGAGCTGGGAACAACCGTTCCCTTACCAGCAAGTGGATAGGGCCCTACAAGGTTATTGAAGCTATTAGTTCACATGCATACAGGCTCAAAGTTCTGCAAAGCACATGATGGCACAATGTTGTTCATGTTACCCTCCTGAAGCCATTCAGACAATAAAACGAACCACAAGATATGGATGAAGATGAACCAGATATCTTCGAAGTCGAATCCATCGTGGACTCCCACAAGAATAGAGGAATAGTCAAGTATAGGGTGCGTTGGGAAGGATATACAGAGTTTGAAGACACTTGTGAGACCTTTGACAAGTTGGATAACTGCCCAGAGAAGCTCAGAGAGTATCGAGAGAAGTTCCCCAATAAGCCACGTGATGAAAGAGATGTCTGAAGTTTGGACTTACGTCCAGTGTTTTATGGATGAAAACATGGTACCTTTTACCCTCCTACTTGTCGCCTTTTCCCTGTGGGTTTTTTGGCGAGAGGTTTGGTTTTTAACGGCCATGGTATGTATGTATAGGTATACCGGTCTTGTGGAACCCTTGAATGGGATAGGGGTATTGGTCGGGATGGTCAGTACCTATGTCACCATAGTTACCTGAGTTATTACTAATACTTGTCTTCTCCAGGGTCGGAAAGACTTGTATTCAGTTGAGGACAGCTGCCTCGAAATGGGGAGTAATGTTACGACTCAGGTAAGAGACCTACCCTTAACAGAGAATATCCCAATACCTAATTATGGCTGCTAACTGCTATGGCCTGATCAACTATACAGATGCGGGTAATGTGTCCAAGATGGATGGGTATTGGAGTAAGGAAGCGTGTGATCTCTGAATGTGTTCTCATACATGTACTCTCTTCTATAGATATCCATTAAGTTCTTATATTCATTATTCTTATGTTGTTATTCGTTGTATGCAAGTTTATCTTCTGTATGACAGCTTGACTGCAATGCATTAAAGTTCAGGCTGCCTAATCAATGTATATCAGACTGCAGGGTTCCTAAATAGGAAGCATCTTCCTATTCTAGGCAACCATCTGATGTCAGTTCTACTAAGCCGTTAAAGGAAGTGTAGTCAGATCTGATAACAAGTTATCAGATCAACGCTTCTATATAAGCTACCACTTTTACATAGTTAATACAATAAGATCCAAGTGGTGTTCTAAGTCTCATATAGCTTTGCTCTTATTGAATCTGCTTTACACCCGAGTTGTTACTGCATTTATACTTGTAATTTATTTCCGATAACCTCTTTATACCTTCACCGCTGACTTGTATATTCGTAGTTACAGCCCGCCTATAACAATACCCCTAGATCTGCTCTATAAGTCTCTGTCTATAGTACTCTAGAGGCCTCCACTTTATATTTATTGCAGTCTAGAGGTCTCCACTTCTTTCAATCAAAAGGCTTTGTCTACTGTAGTCTGGAGGTCTCTATCTACTGCAGCAACCATATCTGTCAATTCATACAATATTTTAATTATAGCTCATAATGACCTAGCTAGGACCTTGACATCTATTTAGATTTTTGGACTTTCTTCTATATATGACTCCTGAAAGGCCTTCAAGTCTGTTTTATGCATGACTACTAGTATATGGTCTGATACCACAATATCTCATTTCTGCTACAGGATATTCAATATATCATTTGTATACTATATATTATATTTCTAGCTATTTCAATATCTCTGGACCACTGTTCTAGGTGACCACTATTCTAGGTGAAGATCAGGAAGTACACCTTCATTGACCTTATATCTGCTCCCAGTATTATCTTGCTAAAGGCATACCACTTTCATAGCTAGGTTGCTTAGTTATCTGATCAATAGTAAATGGACCAAAGTTACTGAGCCTATGGGATAAGAGGATATATATGGTATAGTGAGTATTAGAGTGGTATAGAGTGAGTGGGTGAAGAGGATGCAGAAGATATAAAAGGTCGAGAAAGATCAAAATACTGAAAAACCAGCTAACATGGTCCAAAAGCTAAAAATGGCAGAATTTGGTACCGAACAATAACAACTTTCTATATAGCCCTATAACTATATATTGCATCCTGACATAAAAATAGATACTAAGTTAAGGTGCTGGCACTATGTAGGCTTGTTAATTCATAATATCTATTGGTGGCGGGGTCACACTGAGAGGGGGGGTGTGATTATATCCTTTTCTAGGTAGATTAGTATATATAATGCCTTCACATGAGTTATCCAACTAGCTAATGTACACATATTATAGAGCATATTCAAGAGTATTAGAAAACAATTTACCCGGTCTGTAGAGAAAGTCTAGCCATTGAGGTATCTCAGGATATATGTTATAGCCAGGGTAGTTAACATGGATCACTACACTATTACGGATCAGTACTAGCTTAAAAACTATACTTTCATAATGGTAGCTTGTCTAACGGCACTAAAGTGCATAGCCAATTACATAGCTTTTATATATGAAATCAGTAACAAATATACTACACTCAAATATATACTAACATAGATATGTCAAGCTTTTTCTTAGTAAGTAAGTAATTTAGACAGGTAAAGTTATATTAGTTCAAATATAATTTAGCTATCTCTAATATATCTGGTATTTAGATATCCTGAGAATATGGAAGTCAGATATCTTAAGCATGTATATTCAGATATCTTAAGTATATAGAATTCAAATATTTTGAGTATAAGAATTCAGATAACTTAAGCATATAGAATTCAGACCTCCTGAGTATTAGAATTCAGATATACTAATTATGTAGAAGTTAGATATCTCGAGCATACGAAATTCAGATATCCTAACTATAAAATAAGTAAGTGGCAAAAGAAACCCTCATAAAAAATAGAGCTTTTGGCTTTTTGGTAGCTTAATAGTATATAGTAGGTATTTACAGTACTCACTCAATATGACTTCTTGTTCTGGATCTTGATCACAATAATTTTTTTTGTTCTTTTTTTTATCCTTATCTCTAAGTATGACTGAAGAGGCCTTTATAGCTACCTCTTTATAGGCCTAATCCTAAACTAAGCTAGTAATGTAATCTATCTAATACAAACAACTTAGAAAGCTTAAAATAAATATCTAATAAATAGACCTTATTATCAAACAATTCTTAGCTAGTAATACCATCCTTTATTAGGAATAGTTTAGAATTATCCTAACTATTCCATAATAATAAAGCTTTAGAGTCACTAAATATATAAATAAACTAATATATTAGAGAGAAGGGAGAAAATTATTGCCTTTTCTAATAGTTATTCCTGACCAAATAATGGCGTTATTTGACTTCCCTAAGCCTATACAAGTAGGTATTTAAACCGGTTGTAGTAACAGCTAACAAAATCTCGCTGGTTTAACAAAAAGTCAAATAAAGGCGTAATTTGAGTTGTTACCCTTGCAAGCCTAGTAGTGCACAGCCACCGTGTAGTGCACACTATCTAAGACATATATATGCACCTGCCTCCTCAGCATTTCCCCAGCCGCAGTACACCCCCTAACAAACAGAATGGTATCAACCTACATTAGTCGAATCATGGAAGCCAGGGCAACACCACCAAGGAGCCCCCGATACAGAAATACCCAAGTATATAGAACAACAGCTGCGAGATGTAGTCAAGCATGCTCTACAAGAGCCAGACGTACCTACCATACGTATTGCAGACCTCTATGGGGTAGAGCGCACCATATTGCGTCGGAGAGTGCTGGGGACCCACCAAGATAGGTCTATAGCTCACCAGATTGAGCAGCTGTTCTCTACGGGTGAAGAGAAGGCAATTGCAGACTATGCTGGAGTCATGGCGGATGCAGGATTTCCTCTGAATCCCGACCTTTTACAGCAGATTGTGCAAGGGATTGTTAATGAAAGGCAAATACCCCAACAAAGTCAAGGGGGGGGTATTGTGGGTCCTCAACAACTTGCCATCAAGCCTCATGACCAGAGGAACCAGCGTATACAACGACAAGGTACAATACCTGCCTCCACCAGCACCTCCGCCTCCGCCTCCACCTCCGCCTCCACCACCCCCCCAATACATATTGTTGGCATCCACTGGGTAGATAGATTTCTTGAACGCAACCTAGGGTTCAAAAAAGTCTATATTCAATACCAGGAGAGAGCAAGAGCAGCGGCAACCAATGATATAGAGTTGCAGGCAGATTTTCTCCGCAAGCTTACAAACCTGGTATGACGGAAGAGGATAGCTCAGGAAGATATTTGGAATTGTAATGAGAAGGGAATAACTATGGGAAGAAATAGTAGGAGGGTCATGGCAATTGTACGAGTGGGGCGCAGAAGTACTGCCATGACAGATGGGTCTCGTGAGTTTTGCAGTGTTTTGGAGACAGTCAGTGCAGGGGGGGTAGTTATTCCTCCATTTATTGTATGGCAGGGGAAGACTCACCGAGAATTATATTATCGGGAGGGGGGGGTAGAACATGAAGCAACATTCGCAGTCTCACATAGTGGATATATGGATGATGAGCTTGGGTTGGAATATATGAAGCAGCATTTTGAGCCATATACTAGGAGGGACGGAGGTCAATGATGTCTTATTGTTGATAGCTATTCCTCTCATGTTGCATGGCGAGTGGTCAAATATGCTCTCAACCACAATATCCACCCAATTTGTCTTCCTTCTAAGTCTACGCATCTTCTTCATATTGAAAAGGTTACTATGAGCGGAGGTATCGCGGTAGTAATTACGGAGGTAGTAGCAGTGGACAGTAGTGCTATGAAGCAGAGAGTGCGAGCGAGCAGAAATGCAAGAGAGCAGATGGTTGAACTATGTCGAGAGTAGACAGTCTATTGAGTCTAATCGAGAAGTGTGTAGAACTAGATACAGGAGTAAGAAGCTCGTATATAATGTTATGAGTTGAGGGTAAAGATCTAGTAAGAAAGTCTAAGTTACATAACCTAAGAATAGTATATCGTGGATATGTGAATGAAGAAATACATAGAGGTATGCGACTGAGACAGTAATATGAGTCAACGAATATAACAGAAAGTCATAGAAGTGGTGATCGTTGAGTCATGACAACTGAGACAAGTAAGCAGTAACCTTAAGTAGTAAAGCAGCATCATGCAACGATAATAGATACTAAGTTAGGAAAGTAAGCGAAGATAATAAGAACATGTGAACAACATGTGAACACATGTGAAAGAAATAATACAGAAGTCCTTAATCGGGTAGCAAGTGTCCACATTGGGTATCAGCATGATATAGAAGTAATCGTAAGAGAGAATGATGTATTGTATGGAAATACTTAACTATATCGAAAGGAAATGATTATTTTTAACACCCCTTCTCACTTGTTATCCCATGATTAATCCTTTGAGATAGGAGAACCGTGGACCAGGAAAGGCCTTTGTGCATATGTCCGCTGGATTGTGTTCACCAGGAATGTGTAACAGCGTGATAGTGCCGGAGTTAACGAGTTCGCGGACGAAGTGGTAAGCAACGTCAATATGCTTTGACTTATCGGAAATTCGAGGATTATGAGACAGGTCGATAGAGCCGTTATTGTCACTAGAGAGGGCAGAGGGAATATCATTGATAGAGAGCTCATTTAGTGCGTTCTGAAGCCAAATTTGTTGTTTAGCAGCAGTAGAACCAGCAATGTATTCTACTTCGGTAGTGGAAGTTGTCACGCATTTTTGTTTTTGTGATCTCCAGCAGATAGTATAAGAGGCGAGCTTGAAGATATATCTTGAGGTCGACCGTCGAGTGTCACGACATCCAGCAAAGTCTGAATCAGTAAATCCTTCGAGTGAAAGAGGTTGTCTGAGTTTGTAAGTCAAGGTAAGATCGCGAGTACCCTTAAGGTAGCGTAGGACTCGTTTAACTGCTCCGAGATGATCCTTCGATGGTTTGTGAGAAAATTGTGAGAGAAGAGTTATAGAGTAAGCCAGGTCAGGACGTATTCCAATAACTGCATACATGAGTGATCCAACGATTTGTTGATAGAGGGAGATGTCGGTAACCTCATCTTCATCTGTGCATTGTCAAAGAGTATAGTTCGAGTCAAGAGGAAGAGTGACGAGGTTGCAGTCCATCATACCGAAACATTCGAGGATCTTGTCAATGTAGGAGGATTGGGATAGTGTGATACTGTGCTTAGAATACTCAATTCGAATTCCTAGAAGCTAATGTAAGTTACCCATATCAGTTAACTTAAACTCTCGTTTGAGTCACTGTTTGGTAGACTTCATAATGGCTGAGTCTATATATCCGAATAAAGTAATGTCATCGACATAAAGGGCGAGTATGATTGTGCCAGACTTATGGACGAAGACGCAGGGGTCAAAGGCACAAGCAGAGAAACCTATTGTCAGGAGGAAAGATGTTAATCGTCCATACCACTGATGAGGAGACTGCTTTAATCCATAAATGGATCGGTTAAGTTTAGCAACATGCCATCAATCCGGGTGCCTTCCGGGAGTTGCATGTAGATAATTTCATTTAAAGAGCCGTAAAGGAAGGCTGCTTTGATATCCATTTGTTGAGGTTCCCATTGGAAGTGGGCAGATAAAGCGATAAGGAGGCGGAGAGAGTCGTATCGGACAACAGGAGAGAAGATTTCATCAAAGTCTGTACCGGGTTGTTGAGAGAAACCTTGAGCAACTAGACGAGCCTTGTACCGATCGATATTCCCATTAGCATCTCGCTTAATCTTAAATACCCACTTGCTTCCAATAATATTCCTATCCTGTAGTGTTGGGACCACTTTCCAAACATCTTGATCCTTCATAGCTTCCAACTCATCGTTCATAGCCTTTCTCCATTTTTCTTCATTAGGTGAGTTAACAGCCTGTTTAAAGGTTCGAGGTTCATCACCATATTGTAAGACTAAAGCGATCAACACTTTATCTTCTTCATTATCCTCATCAAAGACTTCGGGTGGGTCTTCGATTAATCTAGAACGACCATCAAACTGTATCTTTGTACCGATTATGGGGACGATAGGAGCTTGTGCAGTTCCGAATTTTATTGGCTTGAAAACAGCTCGACCTGCCTTAGTAATGGTTGTAGGTCTAACTATTTTTCCACTAATGATTCGGGTAAAGTTTCTATCATTGGAGTCATCGGGTAAAGATTGTCGAAGGTCTTGAGGAAGTGAAGTAAGTGGTGAATATTCATCTCGATTTTGAGGTGGAGGAGGTAAGTGAACTTGTGGAGTTGGTTTGGATATAGGTCCAGGAGCTGGTGGAGGAGGTGATGATATTGCAGTTGATGTTGGAGGAATAGGTGGTGAGGAAGTAGTTGTGTCCGATGTTTTTCAGTCGGATGGGAAAAGTCATTCCAGGGAACCATGCTTTATGAACGAGTGGGTGTCCTTGAAATACCATTCTTCTGCTTGTTTTGGATTTCGTATACACCATTGTTGCCAGAGATATTCATTTGGGAATTCTGGCTAGTGTATGGGATTACTTCAAGTGGAGAAGCAGAAGAGAAGCAGTATTCATAGTTGGTGACCGTGATGGATTAGTCGAGTTAGATGTAGGTGGAGGTACCCCTTCTGGAGTTGTACTCGGTCCGAAAATGACATCTTGTGCTCGAACTATATAAGTATGCTTTCTAGAAGGTACATGGACCTTATAGATAGCTGTGCTATTAGTATAACCAATGAATATACCTTTCTTAGCTCATGGTAGGAGTTTACTGCCTGCAGGTCGTCGTTCCTCAAGTATGTGTATATAACATTCCTTACCGAAGGGTTGAAGGTGAGAGATGGTAGGTTTATTGCCGTGAAAGACCTCGTAGGGAGTCTTCCCTTTGACAGTACTATGAGGTGACCGATTTCGGAGGTAGGTCGAAGTTGAGCATGCTTCAGCCCAGAATCTTTTGTCCATATTCATCAACATAGCCCTCATCATGTTCTGTATTGTTCGGTTGAAGCGTTCAGCTACACCATTAGATTCATGAGAGTAAGGGGGCGTTAGTTCCTGCACAATGCCTTTTGACTTAAAGAACTGTTCAAGATCTTTGTTAACATACTCTCCACCATTATCAGTATGAAACCGTTTAACATGGTGTGATGTTTGCTTTTCAACCAAGGTAACAAAGTCTTGGATTGATTTGGTTGAGTCGGATTTCTGTTTAAGGAAGTAGACCTAAGAAGCACGAGAGTAGTCATCAATGAGTGTGATGAAGTAGCTTGCTCCACCGAAAAAGGGTGTGGGGAGTTTACCACTAAGATCTGAATGAATAAGTTCGAGAATATTGGAGGCACGAGATGTTGTAGACTTAGGGACAGAGTGAGTAGATTTGGCGAGTATGCATGGCTCGCAATGATAGTTATCAGGGGGTGTTGGGAGAATATCACCGTCAGAGTAGAGTTTTTATGCTTGAGGACAGTAATGGCTTGATGACCGAATGACTGATACCAGTGATCGATTGTTTTTCGAGAGGAAGAAACCAATGCCTTTTATTTGACTCAATAATAAACGGGAGACGTCCAACAAATTCCACCATAAATAATACAGAATCATTGCCTTTCTTCGTAACATGAAACCCGGAGTCCGTAGAAAAAGTGGAAAGACGAGATCGAACAGCATTCCAAGAAAACAGTGAGTGACCAAGAGAAGGAACATATCGAACATTAACAAGACGAACAGTGGAAGTAGAGCCATTAGGGAGTAGACAGTTGAGAAGGACTGTCCCTTTTCCTTTAGCTTCGAGAAGATTATTGCCTGCTCCTTCTACAGTTCCACTATCCTCTGAAAAGTTCTCGAAGTGTCCTATGTCGTTGGTCATGTGAGCATTGCACGCTGTATCGAATTTCCAGATGGTTTTTCGGGATGGGTTACTGACGCTGAGAGCCTCGTCCTTGGAGCTACCAGAGCTACCAATGATAAGAGCCTGTTCCTTCTTGTCTTCCTTCTTTTTATCCTTCTTCTTATCCTCGTTTGACTTCTTCAACTTCTGGCACTTCTGCCATGTATGACCTGTGTATTTACCGAGTTGATGCTTCTTGCAGTAGGTGCATTCCACATCGGAGTCCTTATTCTGTTGTTGTGATTGCTGCTGTTGAGGCTTGCCTTTCTTCTTGAAGGAGGCAGAGAGAGCAGTATCCCATTTTTCGATTTCGGAACCAACAGAGAGGAGTCGTAATTTTGCATCGGTATATATAAGGTCAGACTTAGTTGAGAGGTTGTCGACTATATTAGAGTGATGTTCGACGAGGAAGGAGAGGAGAATGTCCCTTTTGGCTTAGTCCTTATCAAGGAAAGTGCGAAGGGATTTCGATATTCATCTGAAGAGCCAGTGAGAGAGTAAAGTCGAGACCACTCAGTCTCATATTGCTCAATGAAGTTGGCAAAGGAGGTAGTAGGAGTGTAGGTTGAGGCTAAGGTAAAGAGTATGCGTAGTTGATGTACGAAAGAGAATGGAGTATCACGGTAATACTGGTCTTTGAGATGAGTCCAGATTTCATGTGGTGAATCAAACTTAGAGACGACCTTCAGTATAGGTTTGCTGATAACCTGCATTAGCATGAGGATAGCTTGATTTTCCATAGCTGCGAAGAGTTCTTTCTCTTCTTGTGTCACATCTGTCGCAGGTTTAAGTCCTTCAATAACAAATTCCTTACAACCCATGCCTCTCATAATCATCTTGACAGTATCAGCC
>WHUX01000356.1:0-38475 GCA_015179025.1 Terfezia claveryi | reverse complement strand
CTTGGCTGCATCAATTATTGCCTCCGTGTCCTCCTTGAGCTTTTTTGTTAGCTCTTGCTATTGGATTTCTAAAGTTTCCTTAATGGAAACTGTTAGCCTCTTAACTGCGTCTTCTTGCCCATCAGTTTGTCCTTTTAAGGCAGCTACTTCTTCAGTTACTTGCTGTCGCAGTAACTTAAGATCATCATAAGTAGCTTTCGCACCATTGAATACGATTGTGTGAGCTTCTTGGGCTTGTTTTAGAAAACTAGCCTGGGCATTTAAACCTTCTGTAAGGTTCATGATTTCGGCTCGTTGCCGTTCGAATTCTGTGGCTCCATCACGAACTATTCTAGCCAATAATTCGTCATATTCTTGTTGGCTTAGTCCTGTTCTAGAGGGTCGAATTGGTCGTAGTGGAGGTTGTGCGGGATGGCATTGGGAAGAGGCATTGCTGTTTGTTTGTCGAGGTGGTCTTCGGGAAGGTAGGCCAAATTGATCGATTAATCTAGGCAGGAATGATTGTAGTTCATCTGGACTATATATGGGATATCTGGAGGATTCTATCCCACGAGATAGAATATCCTCCATTGGGATGTCAATGAGATCATCTTCCATATCAGTATCTGACTGTGGAAGATTGTGAGGTCTTTATGTGATGGCATGGGGTGTGACATCTGGGAACGTTAGGGGTTGGTAGGGCTGGCGAGGCCCTCTTGGTGTCTGTGAACTAGACATGATTTGAGAGTATATAGCAAATAAAATGAGAATCACTGGCTACAAAGTAATGTCACAGAGGCCCTATTGACTGATAGCGCTCTTGCAACTATTAGGATGGCCGTAGTTTGCTGCCACAACGATATCTATTCCGCAACACAGAATATTAATCCTATAGCAGTAAAGTTCAATCCAACTATAGTCCCTCACGACGGATCTTATTTCGCAACACAAAATAAATCTTATGTCGCTTGAACGTAAAGTTAACTCAAGACTTAGAACTTTGTAGGCTTCGTGTACTCAAGGTGCTCTTGCTTTCGAATACTTGCTGGTGGTAGAATAAATTCAACCGGAACTACTTGCACTATTTATATCCCTCGGTGTTCGTAGATATTCTTATGATAAAAATATTTTATAAACGCGGGCCTACCTGTCACCTTGGAATTTCTTCCTAAGTGTTATGCCATCCACACCTTTGTTAACGCAGTTGCTATCTGTACTCGTTGTCACAGGTTACTAACCCAAACGTAGAGAATATTCCCATGTCTGCATGTTATACGTACTTCACTTATAGCTCGCTTATCCCATTTAAGAATTCTTATCCGAGACAACTAAATTCAATTTCAGATATGTTACCAATCCCCGATACTATCGAATTACCATTCAACAATATCCGAAGGCATCTAATTATGTTTCCGGCACATCAGAAACGATTGCAGTTTGCCTTTGCGGCCCCCGACGCCGCCGATAACTTAAAGGCAAACTGATAGTTAACGGCGCGCCGTAGACGATAGTTGTCCCCCCGACACCGCCCCCTCAGAGCCCGCGCCGGTACGCCTATGTCTTAGGATGTGTGTCACGGCGCCACTGCGCTGTGGGAGTCCGCCCCACGTCTGCCTTCCAGAGTTCGTGTCAGGGCTCTCCTCATGGCCCATTTCCCGCGCGGCGCTACCATACCTTGGGTGGCCGTTCCCACGTCCACCTCCAATAGTCTTTGTCAGGGCTCTACTCCGGTTTGTGCGCGTGCCTACCAAGAGTCCGCACCAGGACGCCACTTCTCCCTGGCTGCGTCAAAACATTTACTGCTTTTCGTTCGGATATTTTTCAAGAACCAAAATAAAAAAATTGTCGTGCCAGTGACCCTAGTCCCGTTTTCAGACCCTTGGCATCACGACGCATCCTAGCGTACCCTCTGGTGTCCCGAAGCCTTGGCTTGCAGTCGAATCCACGACCATGTGCGCCATGCTGCGTGCTCCCGTCCCATGCACCTCTTGACAGGCTGCGCCGTGACTCTACCTTTCCTTACTCTGCCCCTGTCGCTACCGGCCTCTCGGCGCCCACGCCTTGCCCCGTGGGGTCTGGCCTGATGATCCTGGTACGTTTCCCCTGCTCCTGACTAAAATATCTGTGTCCTATTCTTTCGCGCTAAATCCCTATATAACTCCTATCCTCCTCACAATCGTGCGCAATCAGCACCAAACATTACTGCAGTGCAGCGTCTTCCAACTCCTGCTCTGTATCCACCTAACGTGCCAACCAGACTACTAACACTCTATGCTTCCAACCCTTCTGATTATAAATAAATTGTCTCTTTACATCCGCCAAAATATATTGCGCACATCTATTCATTTCGAACCCTGACCTTCTGTGTCCAACCTCATCCCCACATTCGACAAAAAAATATATGCACCACTATAATGTTCATCTTTATTCCTTCTGACTCTGCATCATCCGTGTCCTACAACCCATCCTCTGAATTCCCATCCTCCGCCTCGCAGTTATTGTCATCATCGTCCTGCAGATCAGCATCTGACTTATCATTATCTTCCGAATCTTCACACTCATCTTCGGCCTCTTCATCACCATCTTCGCCGGGCTCAGTACCAGCATCCTCACTGTCGCCACTAGCACTTTGCGCATCTTCGACCTCCTCTGTCGACCCATCATATCCGTCATTTGCCGGACTGCAACTGTATTCTAGCTCGTCGTTCTCGGCACGCATGATTGGCACATCGTTCTCCTCACTTACTGTGTCTGGCAACGTTGGGGACCCTTCCTCGAAATACCCACATGGTATTAGATGTGTTTGTTCTGCCTTTTTCAGATCTTCCGCTAGCTCCTTAGCGTATTCGTCCAGTTCATCATTGTCAATACTATAGGATTCGGCTTGTTCCCATCGAAGTACTTTCCCATGCACCTGGCAGTGCCCAAGAATCCCTAACCGAATTATCTTCAACAGACTTTGCTCCAGTGTTGTCGGGAGACCCTCCCACTGCTTTAACATTCGATTAAAGGCTACTGCCAGGCTGTTAGCGTTTAACTCCTAACAACCATGGTCCCATACTTACAAGAGGAATTCGTATAGTTGAAAAACTCCCCATCTTGGAATGCCCACTCTCATATATCAGTAGTGCATGTCGCAGTGTCGCAAAAATCAGGCAGATGAATGGACCACTGATTCGGCTTATGAACGTCGGGTCTTGGTTTCCGAGTTTCTTTACCCCATCAAAGAAATTCATATGAATGAATCGTGCTCCTTCGGTCGCTCTGAATCTATGACCCCACCCCTTCGATCATCCCCAGATTCTCAGTGTCTGTCGACTCACATTTTCCCTATGAATTCACTTACTTCCCGTTTTTCACGTTGGCATGTCAAACGATCCTTATCCAACAACCAACTGACCCTCTTCCGAATGTACTCCGAACTGCAGTTTTGGTCAAAGTCGTAGAGTTTTGCGACATGACGCTTCGCTTCATAGACGAGATGCGATCTTGTACGAGATTGGATACTCCGTAGCTGGATAAGGATTGTCAGCGTCTTCTCCAACATTTGCTACGACCTCTCTTACATATGCGTCAATCTTAGTTGTGCGCTCTTCATCCACTCCGCACTCGATTTCAGCTTCCTTCCATACCTGTGCCAGAAGATATTCCGTACGATCAGCGTCTGGCAAAGGCTCCTCAAAAAAAGTGATCCTCTCGATGCGATTTGCGGCGTTACACACAACGGCCTTTGTTATTCCGTCAAACTGCGTGAAGCTCCGATTTCGCCGCGAATTTTCTTTGGCCCCTGTCAGTCACTTCTTTGGTCTGTTCAGTCTATAATCGTCATCGTGGACATCTATTTCGATGCTAGGTGGTGATGACGATCGTGGTTGGTTTGTGTCCGAACTGCGCCACTCGCAGATGGACTGAGAGGTGCCTTGCCCAGACTGTTAAGATGTGGTTCAAGTACATTTTGTAAGTACATGTCAAGCATATTCTTGTAGAATGGTTTGTTTACCTTTCCACTTTGCACAATGGTAGAACTGGAATTCCCTTGACTTCCCGTACCTCTATGTCGACCCCCAGCGGACCCATAGGATTCATTGCTGGATGGTAAATCCTGTCACACTCATCTGTAAGTACTGGTTTCCTCAATCTTGCTGATTCTCCTACCTCCGGAAAATTGATTGTGGCCTGAAAAGTCGACGAAACCTAATTAACTCACTCGATCAATTAGATACAATTCACGCAACTATGGAACACTTTCACTTACGGGACTACTGGTGGATGCCTGGCCCTTGCCGTTCGATGTTAATCGTCTAGTGGAAGACTTTTTTATATTGGCATTGACGGATTGCCACTTGGTTGTGTCGTCTTTGAGGTCGCAGCTTGCAGCCCGCTTGCGGGTGATTTGCTTACCTTTTCCCTTTGCTTCTGGCTTAGTCATTGACTTCCGTGTTGCTACCATCGTGAGCTGCTTTGTCTGCAAGAAGCCGCCTACCACCTCAGTGGATATCGTGGTCGTCTTAAATCCGCTGATGTATACTAACAATATTTCTCATTGTCAACACCAGCTTGGATTCTAATAGTCCGCCCACAGCTTTTCTCAATGGTACACCAAAAAAAAAACAAAAAAAAACAACTATTATGAAACATGGCATATAATTCATGACACCCACCATGCGGCTCATACCCACAAAAATCTCCGAGCGTCCAAAAAGGACCTTCTGAAACATCACCATGACACTCACAATCCTTCCTTGACCCATAAAAATCCCCGACCACCCTGATGTCTCATATTCCCCCAACCTTCCCTAAAAAAATAAAAAAAAGACAGATTGCGCATACATGCGTTACATGACGTCCAATCAATGATACCCACAATCTTGCTTGTCAAACACTTGAAAATCTCAGTACGTAACTATATGAAAATCCAAATGAAAAATTGAACAAAAAACCCTCATTTATCACCTCTCACTAGAAGTAGCTCTAACTATACCCTTTTTGTCCCTTGCCTTTCACCAGTCTCCCTTTAGTCGTTGGTCCCTTCCCTCCACCGCCCCTCAACAGTTCCTTTCACACCCTTCCATTTCGTTCTGCTTCATCCCTATCATCACTACTACCACTATCAACCGGCTCACCAGCGCCCACCTCCTCCCCCTCGTCCACCTTCTCCTCCTCCTCCTGCCCTCCTCCTCCTCCTCGCCCTCCTCCTCCTCCTCCTCGCCCTCCTCCTCCTCCTCGCCCTCCTCCTCCTCCTCCTCGCCCTCCGCCTCGCCCTCCTCCTCGTCGTCCTTCTCCTCCAGCCTACTAGCCTCTTAATCTTGACCGCAGTCATTTTGACCATTTTCTTTGATCTTGCGGTCCCTTGAGCTGTCCTTTTGCCACCCACCACATACCGTTTCCCTGCTTTTGGTCTTGATGAATGTTGGAGCCTCCTCTTCATTGTCATCACCCTCATCAAAGTTCTCAATCTTCCTAGTAGATTTTTGTCCACCTTGAGGTTTCACAATCCCCTTACCTTCCCCCACTTTCCCCTTCCCACTTTTGGTCTTGATGTGTTTGGGAGCCTCATCATCGTCGTCTTCAAGGTTTACAACGTCCTTGGACGTTCGTGTCCCTTGAGTTCTCACAAACCCCTTACCTGCCCCTACATTCCCCTTCCCACTTTTTTTGATCTCTTTGGGAGCCTCCTCTTCCTCCCCATCGTCCTCTTCAACCTGCTGCTTCTTGGCAATACTCTTCTTCTTCAATGTTTCCGTCCCTTGAGTCGTCTTCATTTTCACGGATCCCATACTACCCTTACCCGCCCCCATGCTATGCTTAGACCCCCTTAATGTCTGTCTCGGTTCCTCTTCCTCTAATTCTCCTTCCCCACCCCATCTTATCATCCTTCTTCCCTTTACACCCTTCGGTGGTGGACCCCGAGTGGCTTCTTGCATCTTCATTTTCACGGATCCATACCCTTACCTGCCCCCATACTACGCTTAGACCCCCTCAATGTCTGTCTCGGTTGCTCTTCCTCTGATTCTTCTTCCTCGACCTCATCCTTATCATCCTTTTTCCCTTTCACACCTTTTGGTGGTGGACCCTGAGTGGCTTCTTGCAACTTCCTTTTCCCGGATCCCATACCCTTCCCCGCCCCCACGCTACGCTTAGACCCCCTCAATTCTCTCGGTTCCTCTTCCTCCGATTGCTCTTCCTCGTCATCATCCTGGTTATCCTCCTGCTTCCCTTTCACACCTTTTCGTTGTAGACCTTTAGCAGACTCTTGGGTCCTACCTCTCTTAGGTTGAGGCTTCCCAGTCGAAGTATCCAACATCACTGTGTTAGTCTCTTGCGGGGCTGTAGGAAGGGGTGTCACATCACGAAAGATTTTTCCACGCCTCAACGCCCCTCTAGGCCTCCTGACGGACTATACCAACCCCTTGGACGCCTGGTCGCCCCATGCGCCGTAACGGCCACCTGTTGATGCGATCCACGCCCTGACGTTGTACTCAGAAGGTTGGCGCCCTAGGGTTCAGTATTGTGCAACAGCGCCCTGGCACCCTATCTTGTACATCCGCGCCCTCAAGCCATTACTGTTTCTGCCCCTAGGCGCCAATCCATAGTCATCCAACGTCCAGGTGCTATAAGACCATAGTATGCCTCTGTAACGCAGGTGTGCGCCCTGGCACAACAACCTGACAGGCAACATGTCCACTCTACTTGGCGCACATGGAGAATAATGGTAATAGCAGCCAGGCAAACGCAGCCAGGCAGAGAGGGGCAGTCAGGCAAAGGCAGCCAGGTATAAGTAATACATTGCATGCACTAGGTGAACTTGAGCTTCTATATACACTGATGAGCCATATTTGTACTTCCCCCGAACCATTCCATCATAGATCCCACTAGGACTCTGTCCTGCACATATGCCTCCCACAATCCAGCCCTTCCCAAACCTCAGCACTCTCCAAAGTAGTAACCGCCCTCGCTGATGTAGTTATCCACTGCCACGAGCAACCCCTAGTAGTAGTGCAATTAGCTAGGCAGTCCCACGAAGTTCAAGATTTGCTGGCGAGTCCACGTACCTAGCTATGTCTGTGCATATTGATAGGGGATATCTCGGGAGTGCACTTGCGGAGTCCTAAGAGCAATTAGCAATGCCTCCACATAGAGTCCGCTGGTTATCTGGCGAGTCCACATACCTAGCTATGTCTGTGCATATTGATAGGGCATATCT
This sequence comes from Terfezia claveryi, assembly GCA_015179025.1. NCBI lineage: Eukaryota > Fungi > Ascomycota > Pezizomycetes > Pezizales > Pezizaceae > Terfezia > Terfezia claveryi. The sequence goes on along the minus strand of WHUX01000356.1, from coordinate 31,292 downwards.
CGGGAGTGCACTTGCGGAGTCCTAAGAGCAATTAGCAATGCCCTCACATGGAGTCCGCTGGTTTTCTGGCGAGTTCACTTACCTAGCTATGTCTGTAATTGATAGGGGATACCTCAGGAGGGCACTTGCGGAGTCCTAAGAGCAATTAGCAATGCCTCCACATAGAGTCCGCTGGTTTTCAAGCGAGTTCACATACCTAGCTATGTCTGTGAATATTGATAGGGGATATCTCGGCGGAGTCCTAAGAGAAATTAGCAATGCCCTCACATGGAGTCCGCTGGTTTTCTGGCGAGTTCACGTACCTAGCTATGCCTGTGTCTGCGCACATAGATTGGGGATATCTCGCAACTGCACTTTGGGCGTCCTAAGAGCAATTAGCAATGCCTTCACATAGAGTCCGCTGGTTTCTGGCGAGTTCACGTACCTAGCTATGCCTGTGTCTGCGCACATAGATTGGGGATATCTCGCAACTGCACTTTGGGCGTCCTAAGAGCAATAGTCCGCTGGTTTCTGGCGAGTTCACGTACATAGCTATGCCTGTGTCTGCGCATATAGATTGGGGATATCTCGCAACTGCACTTTGGGCGTCCTAAGAGCAATAGTCCGCTGGTTTCTGGCGAGTTCAGTACCTAGCTATGCTTTCTCTGCGCACATAGATTGGGGATATCTCGCAACTGCACTTTGGGCGTCCTAAGAGCAATTAGCAATGCCTCCACATAGAGTCCGCTGGTTTCTGGCGAGTTCACGTACCTAGCTATCTATGCCTGTGTCTGCGCATATAGATTGGGGATATCTCGCAACTGCACTTTGGGCGTCCTAAGAGCAATTAGCTAGGCCTTCACATAGAGTCCGCGGGTTGTCTGGCGAGTTCACGCACCTGGCTATGTCTGCGCATATAGATGGGGGATATCTCGAGAGTGCACTGGGGGAGTCCTAACCTCAGCGCTGGCTGCTTGACCTTCCGCCGACTACTGGCTGGCTGCGTTATGTGTCATACCTGTGAAAAGAGGGGGTGCACGTGCTCTCGTGTTCTGTTGGTTCGCGCAGCCCTGGAAATATGTGTCGGTTGACGCGGCCGGGAAATATGTGTTGATTGGTCGGAAGGCAGATTTGCGCACGCTGGTGTGACAGATCAGCACATGCATGTTTCAGGCTACATAGGCCCGCCAGCCGTGGGTTTACCGAAGTGGGTAATAGGAGCACTGATGGCGGCTTGTTCATATGGACTTGTGCATGCGAGAAACTCATGCTTTTGGAGACTTATATATATATGCGAGAAACTCATGCTTTTGGAGATATATATATATATATGCGAGAAACTCGTGCTTTGGAGATATATATATATATATGCGAGAAACTCATGCTTTTGTAGACTTATATATATATATGCGAGAAACTCGTGCGTTAGAGATATATATATATATATGCGAGAAACTCATGCTTTTGTAGACTTATATATATATATGCGAGAAACTCATGCTTTTGGAGATATATATATATATATGCGAGAAACTCGTGCTTTGGAGATATATATATATATATGCGAGAAACTCATGCTTTTGTAGACTTATATATATACATGCGAGAAACTCATGCTTTTGGAGACTTATATATATATATGTGAGAAACTCGTGCTTTGGATATATATATATATATATGCGAGAAAATCATGCTTTTGGAGACTTATATATATATATGCGAGAAACTCGTGCTTTGGAGATATATATATATACATATGCGAGAAACTCATGCTTTTGTGCTCTCGTGACCAGACTCTTAGTGCCTACGCTGTAATTATTTTAGTGCTACGGCTAAGAGTCTGGTAGTAACCTACTCCGAAATTGCCACGCTAGTTCCTCCAAGCTCGGAGGAACTAGCATGGAAACTATGCAATACGCTAGTGGCTTCGGAGCAGAATATGTAATACTATATAGAAAAGTATTTGTTTTTGAATGGAAATTGATTTTTGAACATCTCAACAAAAACATTCCGGAAAACTGCCGGAACACTGTTCTCGGTCCTAGACTCTTGTAGATACTTGCTCAGCGCCTTATATGCTTGCTCCGGACAATATTAGCTTACTCGTTGGTGTCTCATATGCTTGCTCCAGGCAACATAGGCTCGCTCAGTGCCTTATATGCTTGCGCCGGACAATATTGGCTTGCTCGGTGGTGTCTTATATGCTTGCTCTAGGCAATATATCCTTGCTCGGTGCTTCATATGCTTGCTCCGGGCAATATATTCTTACTCAGTACCTTATATGCTTGTTTCGGGCAATATAGGCTCGCCCAGTGCCTTATATGCTTGCTCCAGACAATATTGGCTTGCTCAGTGGTGTCTTATAGGCCTGCTTCGGGCAATATATTCTTGCTTAGTGCCTTATATGCTTGCTTCAGGCAATATATGCTTGCTCGGTGCCTCATATTACTCCGGGCAACATATGCTCGCTCAGTACCTTATATGCTTGCGCCGGACAATATTGGCTTGCTCGGTGGTGTCTTATATGCTTTCTCTAGGCAATATATCCTTGCTCGGTGCCTCATATGCTTGCTCCGGGCAATATATTCTTGCTCAGTGCCTTATATGCTTGTTCCGGGCAATATAGGCTCGCCCAGTGCCTTATATGCTTGCTCCAGACAATATTGGCTTGCTCGGTGGTGTCTTATATGCTTGCTCCAGGCAATATATTCTTGCTCAGTACCTTATATGCTTGTTCCGAGCAACATAGGCTCGCTCAGTGCCTTATATGCTTGCTTCGGACAGTATTGGCTTGCTCGGTGGTGTCTTATATGCTTGCTCCAGACAATATTGGCTTGCTCGGTAGTATCTTATAGGCCTGCTCCGGGCAATATATTCTTGCTCAGTGCCTTATATGCTTGTTCCGAGCAACATAGGCTCACTCAGTGCCTTATATGCTTGCTCCGGACAGTATTGGCTTGCTTAGTGGTATCTTATATGCTTGCTCCAGACAATATTGGCTTGCTCGGTGGTGTCTTATAGGCCTGCTCCGGGCAATATATTCTTGCTCAGTGCCTTATATGCTTGCTCCAGGCAATATATGCTTGCTCGGTGCCTCATATTGCTCCGGGCAACATATGCTCGCTCAGTGCCTTATATGCTTGCGCCGGACAATATTAGCTTGCTCGGTAGTGTCTTATATGCTTGCTCCAGGCAATATATTCTTGCTCAGTGCCTTATATGCTTGTTCCGAGCAACATAGGCTCGCTCAGTGCCTTATATGCTTGCTCTGGACAGTATTGGCTTGCTCGGTGGTGTCTTATATGCTTGCCCCAGACAATATTAGCTTGCTCGGTAGTATCTTATATGCTTGCTCTAGGTAATATACGCTCACTCGGTGCCTTATAGGCCTGCTCCGAGAAATACAGGCTTGCTTCTATAAAGCCTATATTGCCCGGAGCAAGCATATGAGGCACTGAGCAAGCATATATTGCCTGGAGCAAGCATATAAGGCACTGAGCAAGAATATATTGCCCGGAGCAGGCCTATAAGGTACCGAGCAAGCATATAAGACACCACCGAGCAAGCCAATATTGTCCGGCGCAAGCATATAAGGCACTAAGCGAGCATATGTTGCCCGGAGCAATCTGAGGCACCGAGCAAGCATATATTGCCTGGAGCAAGCATATAAGACACCACCGAGGAAGCCTATATTGTCCGGAGCAAGCATATAAGGCACCTTCACTAAGACCAACCCATTAAAATGTAGACCTGAGCCCGGAGCAGCTTTCTAGCTTTCTAGTCAAATAGGTTACTTAGAATAGCCAAAGTAAATGCTGCTCCGAGATCAAGTTACTGCCTCAAGACTATAATATAGTAGATAGTTGATACTCATAACCCCTCCAACTAAGACCAACCTATTGAAAACCTAAGCTTTCTAGCTTTCTAGTCTTATAGGTTACTTAGTATAGCCACAGAAAATCTTGCTCCGAGATCAAATCGCTGCTCCAAGACAGTAGATATCCTTGCTCTCATGACTAGACTCTTAGTGCCTCTGTAAATCAAGAGTCAAACCAAATCCTATCCGACTCTCAAAACTAAAGATAATACCAAATCGAGTCAAACTAAATCCTGTCCAACTCTCAAAACTAGAGATAATACATTCTTAAATGAACGAAATCCCGAACGAATGCTTTGGTAGACATTTATTCTGCTGTTGTCGTTATGACAATTGTGTATGCTTATGAAATATGCAGCTCAAAACAACGCTAGTAGCTCCGAAAACAGGCTATGCACGCACTAGCATCTCCGAGCTCAAAACGCTCGGAGATGCTAGCATGTGCAGTTTCGGAGCAGTTTAGTACCAGACTCTTGCAGATAAAAGTTATCACCGCCAAGAGTCTGGGACCGAGAACAATACTTTTGGAGACTTATATATATATATGCGAGAAACTCATGCTTTTGGAGACTTATATATATATATGCGAGAAACTTGTGCTTTGGATATATATATATATATATGCAAGAAAATCATGCTTTTGGAGACTTATATATATATATGCGAGAAACTCGTGCTTTGGAGATATATATATATATATGTGCGAGAAACTCATGCTTTTGGAGACATAGAGAAATGCATGCATGCACGGGCAAGACTAATATATATGCATAGGTGAGAAACTTATGCATTGGCAGCTTCTAGATCTACATGGAATCAATCTATAAGCCTCAAAAGCACGAGATTCTCGCATATATACTAATAAGCCTCAAATGCACGAGATTCTCGCATATATCTATAAGTCTCCAAAGCATGAGTTTCTCGCATATATATATATATAAGTCTCCAAAAGCATGAGTTTCTCACATATATATATATGTATCTCCAAAGCATGAGTTTCTCGCATATATATATATATATCTCCAAAGCACGAGTTTCTCGCATATATATATATAAGTCTACAAAAGCATGTGTTTCTCGCATATATATATATAAGTCTCCAAAAGCATGAGTTTCTCGCATATGTATATATATATATCTCCAAAGCACGAGTTTCTCGCATATATATATATAAGTCTCCAAAAGCATGATTTTCTCGCATATATATATATATATATCCAAAGCACGAGTTTCTCGCATATATATATATAAGTCTCCAAAAGCATGAGTTTCTCGCATATATATATATAAGTCTACAAAAGCATGAGTTTCTCGCATATATATATATATATCTCCAAAGCACGAGTTTCTCGCATATATATATATATATCTCCAAAAGCATGAGTTTCTCGAATATATATATAAGTCTCCAAAAGCATGAGTTTCTCGCATGCACAAGTCCATATGAACAAGCCGCCATCAGTGCTCCTATTACCCACTTCGGTAAACCCACGGCTGGCGGGCCTATGTAACCTGAAACATGCATGTGCTGATCTGTCACACCAGCGTGCGCAAATCTGCCTTCCGACCAATCAACACATATTTCCCGGCCGCGTCAACCGACACATATTTCCAGGGCTGCGCGAACCAACAGAACACGAGAGCACGTGCACCCCCTCTTTTCACAGGTATGACACATAACGCAGCCAGCCAGTAGTCGGCGGAAGGTCAAGCAGCCAGCGCTGAGGTTAGGACTCCCCCAGTGCACTCTCGAGATATCCCCCATCTATATGCGCAGACATAGCCAGGTGCGTGAACTCGCCAGACAACCCGCGGACTCTATGTGAAGGCCTAGCTAATTGCTCTTAGGACGCCCAAAGTGCAGTTGCGAGATATCCCCAATCTATATGCGCAGACACAGGCATAGATAGCTAGGTACGTGAACTCGCCAGAAACCAGCGGACTCTATGTGGAGGCATTGCTAATTGCTCTTAGGACGCCCAAAGTGCAGTTGCGAGATATCCCCAATCTATGTGCGCAGAGAAAGCATAGCTAGGTACTGAACTCGCCAGAAACCAGCGGACTATTGCTCTTAGGACGCCCAAAGTGCAGTTGCGAGATATCCCCAATCTATATGCGCAGACACAGGCATAGCTATGTACGTGAACTCGCCAGAAACCAGCGGACTATTGCTCTTAGGACGCCCAAAGTGCAGTTGCGAGATATCCCCAATCTATGTGCGCAGACACAGGCATAGCTAGGTACGTGAACTCGCCAGAAACCAGCGGACTCTATGTGAAGGCATTGCTAATTGCTCTTAGGACGCCCAAAGTGCAGTTGCGAGATATCCCCAATCTATGTGCGCAGACACAGGCATAGCTAGGTACGTGAACTCGCCAGAAAACCAGCGGACTCCATGTGAGGGCATTGCTAATTTCTCTTAGGACTCCGCCGAGATATCCCCTATCAATATTCACAGACATAGCTAGGTATGTGAACTCGCTTGAAAACCAGCGGACTCTATGTGGAGGCATTGCTAATTGCTCTTAGGACTCCGCAAGTGCCCTCCTGAGGTATCCCCTATCAATTACAGACATAGCTAGGTAAGTGAACTCGCCAGAAAACCAGCGGACTCCATGTGAGGGCATTGCTAATTGCTCTTAGGACTCCGCAAGTGCACTCCCGAGATATGCCCTATCAATATGCACAGACATAGCTAGGTAAGTGAACTCGCCTAGCGGACTCCATGTGAGGGCATTGCTAATTGCTTTTAGGACTCTGCAAGTGCACTCCCGAGATATCCCCTATCAATATGCACAGACATAGCTAGGTACGTGGACTCGCTAGCAAATTCGCTGTAGGACTGCCTAGCTAATTGCTCTTAGGACACTCCCGAGATATCCCGTATCAATATGCACAGACATAGCTAGGTACGTGGACTTGCTAGCAAATTCGCTGTAGGACTGCCTAGCTAATTGCTCTTAGGACACTCCCGAGATATCCCCTATCAATATGCACAGACATAGATAGGTACTGGACTCGCCAGCAAATCCGTGGACACTGTGGGACTGCCTAGCTAATTGCTCTACTGCTAGGGGTTGCTCGTGGCAGTGGATAACTACATCAGCCCGGGCGGTTACTACTTTGGAGACTGCTGAGGTCTGGGAATGGCTGGATTGTGGGAGGCATATGCGCAGGACAGAGTCCTAGTGGGATTTATGATGGAATGGTTCGGTGGAAATACAAATATGGCTCATCAGTGTATATAGAAGCTCAAGTTCACCTAGTGCATGCAATGTATTACTTATACCTGGCTGCCTTTGCCTGACTGCCCCTCTCTGCCTGGCTGCGTTTGCCTGGCTGCTATTACCATTATTCTCCATGTGCGCCAAGTAGAGTGGACATGTTGCCTGTCAGGTTGTTGTGCCAGGGCGCACACCTGCGTTACAGAGGCATACTGTGCTCTTGTAGCATCTGGACGTTGCATGACCATGGATTGGCGCCTGGGGGCAGAAACAGTATACAGCTTGAGGGCGGGGATGCATAAGATAGGGCGCCAGGGTGCTGTTCCACAACGCTGAACCCTAGGGCGCAAAGCCCCAGGGTACAGCGTCACGGCATGGATTGCGTTAACAACTGGCCGCGGGGCGCGCGCTGCGAGGGAGCGGCGCCCGGGTGACAACAGTCTTCCGCGCTGCGCCGTTAACTGTCAGTTTGTCTTTAGAACATCGCGGGCGTCGGGGGCCGCAAAGGCAAACTGCAATCGTTTCTGATGTACTAGCCTCTTTAGCAACCACACGTTTTCAGAATCTCAGTAAAAGCCTTGCAAATGAAATTAAGCAAGCCCCAATGGCATCAGAACAACACTCAGTTCTTAGAACCTCTAGCAGACTTTCAGGCCATGACCCTGAATTTAGTCCTCTCAAACAGAATCCTAGTTCTAGAACCACATCTAGACAATTATCTAAGGCAGATGAGGAAGAAGAACTCGAACAGGATGATGATGAGTTAGAAGAGTATCAAACCCAAGAAGAAACTCCTAAACCATCAACTCAAGGAAAACGTCCAGCAGTAGTTGTTCAGCAACCTACTCCAATCAAGCCTTAGTAATCCTTTCAGCCTGAACCCAAAGATCAAAATGAATTATTCAATATGATTACGAACATGTCTGCATTCTATTACCAGCATAAACCAAGAGCTAAAACATTTAGTAATGATTATGAAGGATTTATTCAATTAATCAAAGCTACTTCAGAATTAGCTCAGGAACTCAAGCAACAAAATATTCCAGGACAATTTCCGATCACGCCAGAAAAACCAGCAAGACGTGGATCAGATCATTTAGAAATTCCAACAGCACTACAGAAAACTAAGGAAACTCACCCGAGCTTCCTATCTCATGCAAAAAAGGAATTCTGTGAAACCTTTTTACCTAAGAATCCTTTAGATATTTTTCGTGGATCTAGTTCCTCCTCTCAATACCCGAAACCACGTTCTCCAGTCTTTCCTCCTCCAAGAAGCCCTTCAGCCCCTCCTGGATCTCGTATAAGCACTAATACCAAAACTCAGACAACCTTATTTCAGAACCCTGCTAGTACTACTACATCTAATACTATGCCACCACTTCAGCAACCTCAAAAGTTCCTCCACCTACTCTTAAGCCTCTACAAACACCTAGCAAAACTCCAGCTAAGGTTAGATTGTCAGCTCCTCCTAGATCTGGTAACCCTGATGATTCAGATGTATTAGACTCTGAATCATCTGAAGGAAATAACAATCGAATTCCTATTGACGCATTAGAAGATCTCAAAGCATGGATACTACATCAAGTTCAGTCTTTGGAAGCAGCAAACTTAAAGCTCCTAAACTCAAGATGAATAATGGAGCTGGAAAATGGAAAAAAGCAGCTACCTTTGACAACTGGGTAGATGATGCTAAGGATCTTTTAGATGTGGGAGACCTCGATCCAGACTCTAGAGAAGCTATGATTTGGCTCGGTTGGCACTTAGAAGGAGACGCAAAAGTTCTACACAGTTCTACCGAAAAGACGATAAAACTAAGAACAACACAGTGGCTCAATTCCTTATAGAATTTCGGAAATTCTGCATTCCCTTTACCAGCAAAGATCAGCTTTGGAACGAATTCCAAGCTATCAGACAGATGCAGAATGGACGCACTAAACCTATCCAACAAGTTGCAAATAAGATTAAGCAGATGCAACTCCTTCTTATAAGATAACGGATTGGCAGTGTTACCATCAATTGTTGGAAGCTATGGACTCTTCCTTACTCCATAAAGTTAGGGCTTATATTAATGAAGATATGGATTGGAACGAGATGATTGAACTCTGCAGTAAGCATGATTCAGTTATGCACAACTTCCAAGCCTCAAAAAAAGATCATAAGCCTAAAAATGGTCAGAAAGTGCGTCAACAATCTCAGACACATCAGACAGGCTTTAATCCTGGACCTTCTAAGACTACGTTCAATAAGTCTAAGTCTTTCAGCAAGCCTGCAACCTCACCCTCGACATTCAAGAAGCTAACTCCAGAAGAAAAAGTTGAGCTAGCCAAGAAAGGTGGATGTTTCTATTGTAGGAAGTTAGGACATCAAGCTACTAACTGTCCAGCCAAGAAGCAACAAATTCGAAGTGCCGCAGGCACTATTGAGCACGCAATTACAGAAGTTAATCACCCAGATAAGATTACTTCTGCAGCTCAATTCATTCAAGACCAAGAACCTCCTGCTCTACATACAAAAGGAAAATCAGTAACACCTGTCATTGATGCAGCAAAGGAACACCTCCTAGTTACTACGAAGATCAACAACCAACCTGCAAAGACTTTAGTTGATCAGCAAACTGCAGGTGCCGACCTCATTAGCAGCAAATTCTGTACCTTGCATAATTTCCACCTGCAGGCACTAAAAAAACCGATCACCTTGCAGATGACTATGAAAGGATCTAAAGGATCTATTAGCCATTATACTAAGGCAAATTGTGACTGGTTGGGATGGTCAGAGCAACGAATTTTCTATGTGGCTGCACTCAAAGATTGGGATGTAATCTTAGGGTCTCCATCTCTAAGACATACTAAAGCAGTGATCAACATGGGTAATATGAGTGTTACTATTCAGCCCCCTGGACATTCTCGATTTACACTAGCCCATGGACAGTCACACCAGTAACGAAAAATACTAGAAAAAAGGAGATTAACACTAATCTCCCGACCCCTGCAAAAACCCTTGTTACTCACTTCCCAGACCCACACACACCTCAGAAAATTAATTCAGCTGCAACAACCCTGCAACCTCATCACAATGTCTTTGATGAGTTCCCTGACGTATTTCCAGCTACGAAAATACTAGACCTACCTCCACTAAGAGAAGGAATGAACCATATGATCGATTTGAAAGATTCAAATACAGTATGGAAACCAAGACCAATTAAGCCTAAAGAAAAATTCCTCCCTCAGCTATTGGAAAAACTCAGAGAAGAAGAGAAGACAGGATGGTCTACAGGTCTAATGACACATTTACATGTGCCATGTTTGTGATTCCCAAAACTGATGACCCTAGCAAAGCAAGATTTCTACATGATTTAGTAGCACGGAATACTATACAATTATGAAACCAAGTCTTATCCCAAGTCAAACATTGATTAGGAATATAGTGGCACGACACCCCTTCAGGACCAAAGTGATATCAGCAATGCCTATCATGAGATCCGAGTCATAGAAGCACATGAACCAAGAACTGCATTTAATACACCATTTGGTGTATTCAGAACACGAGTTATGCAACAAGGAGACTGCAACGCGCCGGCTACTTTCCAGAACGCTATGAACAACTTGTTTAAAGAAGAATTAGGAATCTCTGTATATGTTTACATTGATGACATCTTTATTTTTAGCAAAACCTATAAGGAACATTTAGAACATGTTCGAAATGTTCTAAAGAAACTTAGGAAGCACAAGTTCTATGCTAGCAGAGAGAAATCCCAATTTCTTCCTGACGTTTTACAATGTCTAGGACATGTAATTACTAGAAGAGGTATATCTCCTATACCTAAGTCAATTACTAAATTCTAGACTGGCCTACTCCTCAAAATCGAACGCAACTTCAGGCCTATCTAGGCATGGTTAATTACTTTAGTAGCGTCATTCCTCATCTTGCAGCACTTGCAGTACCACTAACGGAAATGGCTGGATCTACCGCAACATGGGACTGGACCCTACTCACACCACTTCATTTAGATTAACGAAAGCAGCCCTATCTGCAGATCCGGCAGTCAAACCAATCAACTATAATCAACTGATCCAATCTATCTCATTACGGATGCGAGTTTAATTGGAACTGGTGTATGGTTAGGACAAGGACCCACTTCCTCACTAATTATCCGGCAGGTTTCCACTCTCGAAAGTTTAATCCAGCACAAGAAAACTATTCTACTTTCGATAAGGAACTCCTAGCAATTGTGACGCACTAGAGCACTTTAGAAGTGAGCTTAGTGGATGTACATTCACTATCCTTACAGATCATAAACCACTAGTCACTTTCCCTTTCCAACATGACCTAACTGGGAAACAAGCTAGATGGCAGCAAATTATACACCAATTTCAGTGTACAATTCAGCACCTCAAAGGAGACAAAAACGTGATAGCAGATGCTCTCTCTCGAGTGTTTATAAACCTATCACTTGTTCCTACTCTCTCAGATTTTATTCCACACTCAATCGATACTCCTCAAACTCCTCATACCTCTAGATTTCCGCACCCTCCTTCTATTCCTTCAGGCTTTATTCCTACAAACGGAAGGTCGCTACCAGCGGATTCTACGCCTCCAGTTTACCTACAACCACCTCCTCCAGCTTTTATTATGTCTGTTGCAACTACAAGATCACAAAGCAGAGACAAAACCAAAACCAAATCCGAATCTCCAAGGCCAGGAAGTGGACCCTTAGTTAATAATGAGAATACCCCTCCTAAGGCAACATCTGCTCCTCCAGCAAACCCTCCAGTTATTCCAGATAACAGTATGGTAGAAGCTTTGCTCTCTATGGTGGTTAACAACTCTGCCTTTAAGCAAAGAGTTATTACTCTTCCAAAACACAATCCGGCCAGTAAAGACTCCGTCAATGCAGCTAGATTCAGGGCTAAGCACGCACTTATGCACTGGACTGCATGCAAAGATGAGGGCTGTTACTATCATCGATCAGCTCTCATAAATCAGAATAGGACTCCTCATAATAACCACTGCTCATATTGTGATAAACGTGGTCATTATATCTATATTTGCAACATATATCAAGCTGATCAGGATTACTTTCAAGTATCAGCCAAAGTAGCAGAAAACTCGTCAACTACTCAGTACCCTCCTCCAGCTTCACCTCTTCTGTCACCAACTTCACCTCCAGAAATGACTCCAGAAACCTCTCCAAAGTCTACTGGATGGACTCAACTTGGGAAGGGAAAAGACAAGGCAATTCTCGATCGAGAATTCTCATCAGACGAAGACCTAACTGATCTCAAAGATTCTATTTATCGTTCTACTATTCCTATCACTCCTCTAGCCCCTCGAGATAAATCTCCCTCTGTCTCTTCTTATGCTAGTGATACTATCTCTATTCCAAGCGTCAGCTCGAAGTTACCTACACATCAGTTTATTGTTCCCTATTACCTTCCCAAAGGACCATTTAAGATTGAGCATACTCTAGCATTCAATTCCTCTACTGTTCCAGACCCAGATATGATTCCGGACCCTTATACCCTCCTCCCTTTTGGTGATGATATGCATTGGCAATGGTTATCTCATAATTCCTATAACAACCTGGTGGAACAAGCGTTGGCATTAGGACGAAGCACTTCTGATATTCCTAATCTTATTCCTACTTATGCTCAGTAGGGAAACCTCCTTACTGAAGGTTATAAGGCAGATCCTGCATTTTCAAAGATTATCTCATCTCCTCTCCGCAATGGTTATTGTACTCGTCATGGTATTCTTTACTATACTTACAATGATCAAGCTGTCTCTGCATCCCTAATACCTGGTTATGCAACCTTCATATCAAGAATATCCTCCTCGAAAAATACCATACATCCCTTGGTCATCCTGGATTTACCAAGATGTATCACGCACTCAGCAACAACTTCTTTTGGCCTAAGATGGGAAGAGATATCCGTTTGTACTGTCAGACATGTGCTACATGTCAAACAACAAAGAACTCGACTCAAAAGCCTTATGGCCTTCTCAATCCTCTTCCTATTCCTAGTAAGCCATTTACACATCTTATTATAGACTTTCTTGCCCTTCCTTCTGTTAAACTCAGCTCCTCCAATGTAGTGGTGGATCACGTTTGGAGAATAGTATGTAAACTTACCAAGTATACTATTATCATCCCTCTACAAACTGGATATACTGCCAACATGTTAGTCAACAACTACATGAATCATGTATATCCTTACTTTGGATATCCAGAAGATATTGTTATAGATCAGGATATTCTCTTCAACTCTAGTGTTTGGAAGTCATTCTGCCTTATCAACAATATTCATCAATCCATGTCTACTGCCTACCACCCAGAATCAGATAGTCAGTCTGAGATTGCTAATAAAGCAATCTTAACTATCTTGAGAGCCAAACAGGAAGAACATGGCAGCAGCTGGATACCAGCTATCCCTCTCGTCATGGAAGCTATCAACAATACCATAGATACAACTAGGGGCACTACCCCTCATACTCTCATCTTTCGATTTTCTCCTACTTATCAAGATACTCCAGTTCATTCCAACATTCCTACACCAAGGCCAGATGGTTTAACGCAAGCTTTATGGTCTGCTGTGCAGGAAAAGATGAACACTAGTCGAGTTGAGATGACTAGGCAAGCTAACAAAAAGAGAAGAGCTAGTCCTGAGTATAAGATTGGTGACCTTGTCAAAATTGATCATTCTGCATTCAGTAGAGAATCTCAGTACTCTAAGTTGGAACCTATCTTCCTCGGTCCCTACAAGATCCTCGCCATCTATCCAGACATCGACAACTATACTATCGAAACCTCTCTTGCCCTTTCTGAACATATCAAAGTCCATACTTCTCTCCTTGCACCATGCCATGTTAACTCTGATAACACCTTCCCAGCAAGGGCCTTACCGAAGCCAGGTCCTGTCGAACGGGATGTTCTAGGCCCAAGGTATGAGTTTGAACGTATTATCAAACACGTTGTGAAAAAGAATGGTAGTACTTTGTACTTCATCAAGTGGCAAGGTTGGGGAAATGAGGATAATACTTGGGAACCGGCAGACAATATCCCAGCTGATGCAGTGCAAAAGTATTGGGAAAACTTGTTATTTGCAGGTAAGCAGATTAAGAAGCGTAGGTATAGGCATGGGAACAAGAAATAATTTCTTTTAGTTTCATTTAGGTTTGATATTTTCGATATTTTTTTCCTCCTATTAATTCTGTGGCCTATTTTCTAGTGAAGGATTTTCTTAAGAAGGGAAGGATGTAAGGAATAATTGTTTTTCTCCTTACTATAAGTCTTGTTTGAACGTTGGAATCTCTTTGGCTATTTTTAGGATTTTCCTTATCTAATGTTTAGGACGTATTTTACTTGTTTAGGTATTTCCCTCAGTTGGATTAGTATATAGATTACTCATGTATTAGTGTTGTCTTTCTTTAGCACATTATCTCTTTCCTTTATTGCTGACTCATTACTGACATGTCTTATGTAGTCAGCGAGCTAACCACTTTCTTCTGTTCCAGTTGCCTATCTTGTTCGGCAACTGATGTCATGTCTTATTCTCTATTCTATTGTTAGCCTCATTTCTATTACTTTCTCTGGCGTTATCTATGATACAGAACGTATCTAGAATGATCCATCTTGTATCCATTATGATCAGGTATCATAATAAGTCTTGATGATTGTCCTTACATGAGTTCGTTTAGACTCATAGCCTCAGAAATCTAGTGTCTATTAAAGACCTTATTTCCGCGGCCTCTAGATAGGACAGGATCTCTTTCAGTACCATCTAGTCGAGCAACATCAGAATATACAAGCTACACCGGTAATATTCTTTCTCCAGATCTCTGTGACTCTCCCGAACACCCCCCAAATACACCAACAGCCAGCTGCTCTTTGGGACTCCTGTATAGGACCTAGACAGTATGCTTAGCTGCCCAACCATGTTGGTAGAGCCGTATTCATCTCAGGAACACCTCTACTAACTTGGCCCACACTTACACCTACAAAGTTCTAAGTCTTGAGTTAACTTTACGTTTAAGTGACATAGGATTTATTTTGTGTTACGAAATAAGATCCGTCGTGAGGAACTACTGTTGGACTAAACTTTACTGCTATAGGATTGATATTCTGTGTTGCGGAATAGATATCGTTGTAGCAGGAAATTACGGCTGTCCTAATAGTTGCAAGAGCGCTATCAGTCAATAGGGCCCCTGTGACAGTCAGCACCTGCAGTTTGCTGATCAACTAAAGTCTTTGCAGATTGGTTGTTGATCTTCGTAGTATCTAGGAGGTGTTCCTTTGCTGCATCAATGACAGGTGTTACTGATTTTCCTTTTGTATGTAGAGCAGGAGGTTCTTGGTCTTGAATGAATTGAGCTGCAGAAGTAATATTATCCGGGTGATTAACTTCTGTAATTGCATGCTCAATAGTGCCTGCGGCACTTTGAATTTGTTGCTTCTTGGCTGGACAGTTAGTAGCTTGATATCCTAACTTCCTACAATAGAAACATCCACCTTTCTTGGCTAGCTCAACTTTTTCTTCTGGAGTTAGCTTCTTGAATGTTGAGGGTGAGGTTGCAGGCTTGCTAAAAGACTTAGACTTATTGAACGTAGTCTTAGAAGGTCCAGGATTAAAGCCTGTCTGATGTGTCTGAGATTGTTGGCACACTTTCTGACCATTTTTAGGCTTATGATCTGTTTTTGAGGCTTGGAAGTTGTGCATAACTGAATCATGCTTACTGCAGAGTTCAATCATCTCGTTCCAATCCATATCTTCATTAATATAAGCCCTAACTTTATGGAGTAAGAAAGAGTCCATAGCTTCCAACAATTGATGGTAATACTGCCAATCCATTATCTTAGTAAGAAGGAGTTGCATCTGCTTAATATTATTTGCAACTTGTTGGATTGGTTTAGTACGTCTATTCTGCGTCTGTCTGATAGCTTGGAATTCGTTCCAAAGCTGATCTTTGCTGGTAAAGGCAATGCAGAATTTCTGAAATTCTACAAGGAATTGAGCCACTGTGTTGTTCTTAGTTTTATCATCTTTTCGGTAGTAACTGTATAAAACTTTTGCGTCTCCTTCTAAGTGCCAACCAAGGCAAATCATACCTTCTCTAGAGTCTGGATCGAGGTCTCCCACATCTAAAAGATCCTTAGCATCATCTACCCAGTTGTTAAAGGTAGCTGCTTCTTTCCATTTTCCAGCTCCATTATTCATCTTGAGTTTAGGAGCTTTAAGTTTGCTGCTTCCAAAGACTGAACTTGATGTAGTATCTACGCTTTGAGATCTTCTAATGCGTTCAATAGGAATTCGATTGTTATTTCCTTTAGATGATTCAGAGTCTGATCCATCTGAATCATCAGGGTTACCGGATCTAGGAGGAGCTGACAATCTAACCTTAGCTGGAGTTTTGCTAGGTGTTTGTGGAGGCTGAAGAGTAGGTGGAGGAATGTGTTGAGGTTGCTGAGGTGGTGGCATAGTATTAGATATAGTAGTACTAGCAGGGTTCTGAAATGAGGTTGTCTGAGTTTTGGTACTAGTGCTTATGCGAGATCTAGTAGGGGCTGAAGGGCTTCTTGGAGGAGGAAAGACTAGAGAATGTGGTTTCGGGTATTGAGAGGTGGAACTAGATCCACGAAAAATATCTAAAGGATTCTTAGGTAAAAAGGTTTCACGGAATTCCTTTTTTGCATGAAATAGGAAGCTTGAGTGAGTTTCCTTAGTTTTCTGTGGTGCTGTTGGAATTCCTAAATGATCTGATCCACGTCTTGCTGGTTTTTCTGGCATGATCGGAAATTGTCCTGAAACATTTTGTTGCTTGAGTTCCTGAGCTAATTCTGAAGTAGCTTTGATTAATTGAATAAATCCTTTATAATCATTACTAAATGTTTTAGCTCTTGGTTTATGCTGGTAATAGAACCCAGACATGTTCGTAATCATATTGAATAATTCATTTTAATCTTTGGGTTCAGGCTGAAAGAATTGCTAAAGCTTGATTGGAGTAGGTTGCTGAACAACTACTGCTGGACGTTTTCCTTGAGTTGATGGTTTAGGAGTTTCTTCTTCCGTTGGATACTCTTCTAACTCATTATCATCCTGTTCGAGTTCTTCTTCCTCTTCTGCCTTAGACGATTGTCTAGATGTGGTTCTAGAACTAGGATTCTATTTGAGAGGACTAAATTCAGGGTCATGGCCTGAAAGTCTGCTAGAGGTTCTAAGAACTGAGTGTTGTTCTGATGCCATTGGGGCTTGCTTAATTTCATTTGCAAGGCTTTTACTGAGATTCTGAAATCGTGTGGTTGCTAAAGAGGCTAGTACTGAATAACTAGTGCTGACAGAAGTATGATGGCGTTTTTTCTGGAATGACAAGGGAGAACAGTGACTGACTGATTCACAGGCCTTGTTGAGCTCGGGTTCTGGAGTAGCTAGAGTAGCTAAAGGAATTGACTAGAGTGTTTAGACAAGGTTCAAGAGGAACTAGGAGTGATCAAGCCCTAGCAAAAGAGGAGGAAGAATTTTAAAGCTGGTTTGCAAGTAAAAAAAATGTAAGTGTGAGCGAAGTTAGTAGAGGTGTTCCTGAGATGAACACGGCTCTACCAACGTGGTTGGGCAGCTAAGCACACTGTCTAGGTCCTATACAGGAGTCCCAAAGAGCGGCTGGCTGTGGGTGTATTTGGGGGGTGTTCGGGAGAGTCACGAAGATCTGGAGAAAGAATATTACTGGTGTAGCTTGTATATTCTGATGTTACTCAACTCGATGGTACTGAAAGAGATCCTGTCCTATCTAGAGGCTGCGGAAATAAGGTCTTTAATAGACACTAAATTTCTGAGGCTATGAGTCTAAACGAACTCATGTAAGAACAATCATCAAGACTTATTATGATACCTGATCATAATGGATACAAGATGGCTCATTCTAGATACGTTCTGTATCATAGATGACGCCAGAGAAAGTAATAGAAACGAGGCTGACAATAGAATAAAGAATAAGACATGACATCAGTTGCCGAACAAGATAGGCAACTGGAATAGAAGAAAGTAGTTAGCTCGCTGACCACATAAAACATGTCAGTAATGAGTCAGCGATAAAGGAAAGAGATAACGTGCTAAAGAAAGACAACACTAATATATGAGTAATCCATATACTAATCCAACTGAGGGAAATACCTAAACAAGTAAAATGCGTCCTAAACATTAGATAAAGAAAATCCTAAAAATAGCCAAAGAGATTCCAACGTTCAAACAAGACTTATAGTAAGGAGAAAAACAAGTATTCCTTACAAATATAAGGCTTTAGAAACATAAGACCAACTCATCGAACAAATATTAGCCCCCCTAATCCAAGTTTTTAATGTGAGTTTCCATCCATCTAGCAGACGTTCTAGGGCTATCGCTAACTCATGAAAGGCCAGCGGATATGAGATAGTCTGTGGGGATAAAAACATCTGGTACTGTATCCCTATTTTATCAGCATGGCTTGCAGATCATATGGAGAATATTAATATTCATTGCATCAAAGTCAACTGGTATGCAATTTGCATAGCGAGCTGAGATTAGTATGGATTGTAGCCTAAACGACTGTATAGTGACTCTGATCATGCTACCTATGAGCATCTTTGGGATGCTAGTGATAATAATACATAAGTTGTAACTGGATAAATATTGCTAGAAGAGGTAACTAATTTAAGTATGTGCCAAACAGATTAGCTAAAGCAGATATTAAACCAATTCAGAATGCACTTTGGGGCCTCCCAAATGTCCACCCACCAACAATAGTCTGAGCAGATATACTTCATAATATACTTTTAGAAGTCCAAAAGAATATTATGGATTGGGTGCAAGGGTTTTTGGGGAAACATAAATGCCTTCCCGTTTTTGACGAAATATAGGGCTGTTTACTACTATATCTAGGGTTTAACCCAGCATAAAAGCAATATTGCCAAATCACAATGTAGAGTGGTACGGAAATGCAAGGGGTAGGAGGAGTAATACTTGCGTGTTTTACAGCCGCCATGTATTGAGAGGAGGACACCAGTCGTCTACCACCTGCTGCTCAAAGTGATTTGATAATTGCTATTCAAGCTATTGGCGCCCTATCGGATTTCTGTCTAATTGCTCAATATTGAAGTCACATACCGGAGACTATCAAATATATGTCTAAGTACCTGGAGGATTTCTACAAGTACAAATATGTCTTTGCAGAATTTCGTGCTTCTAAGTTAGATCACAAGCGAGCTAAAGGAGCGTCTAAAGATATGGCTGCTTCTCAGGCTCGTCAAAGTATGATTTCCAGTTATTTTGAAGTCACTACAAGGAAGAAGGCAAAGGAAGTATCTGTAAATCAACAAGAACAGCAAAACTTGGTACAGGAGATTCTAGGTCAAGCGATATTCAACTACCCAAAGTTGCACTTGCTAACACATTATGCTGAACAAGTTGTACGTTTTGGAATACTACCCCAGTTTTCTACCAAGATTACAGAGGCCCTTCATAAGCCTCTAAAAGACACTTATTGCCACTCGAATAGAGTTGACGCCAGTTCGCAGGTTCTAGATAGTCATATGAGGGAAGGTGCATTTAAGATGTTAGAGTTGAATTTGTATGTGTGGGATAAGGAGTTAAATTTGGGAAGTAATATTAAGAGCCTAGTGGAAATGTTGGAGAAAAGCAACCCTGATAAAAAAGTGAAACCCGGAAATCCGGTATTGCGAGAGCAAAAGCAGGCTCAAAGTGGTAGTCTGGAGACGCTCACAACTCTAGCGAGCATACTGAGGATACCGAACTTGGTGTCGAAGTTCCAGAAGTAAATGAGATAAAATGGTAATTCAGAGGGAATGGGAGGGGATATTGGGTTGATAGGAAGGTACCGGAGAGAATACTTCGATAGCATTGCGGTTCTAGTTCAACAATTTCAGGGGGATGGCACCGAAATACATTACGTATGATGGACTAGTAATCAGGGATTCCGAAAAATAAGAGATATGCTAGCGGATTAGGTTTGGGTTCGGCGGAAACCAAGATATGAAAACTCCAATGGTAAACTGGATGAGAGGATGGTGGGGAGGTTAAAAAGGCTGTTCAGGGTATGGAACGGGATACAGGGTGAACATGAGGTAGCATATGTAAGATTAATGTAGGTAAAGGGTCTAAAGAGACCATATAGTGAGTGTCACGGGGGCCCTATTAACTGATAGCGCTCTTGCAACTATTAGGACAGCCATAATTTCCTACCCCAACGAGATCTATTCCGCAACAGAGAATATCAAACCTATAGAAATAAAGTTTAGTCCAATAGTAGTTCCTCACGAGGAATCTTATTTCACAACACAAAATAAATCCTATGTCGCTTAAACGTAAAGTTAACTCAAGACTTAGAACTTTGTAGGCTTTATGTACTCAAGGTGCTCTTGCTTTCGAATACTCGCTCATGGTAGAATAAATTCAACCAGAACTACTTGCACTATTTATATTCCATGGTGTTCATAGATATTCTTATGATAAAAATACTTTATAAAACGCGGGACTACCTGTCACCTTGCTCTCGTGACCAGACTCTTAGTGCCTACGCTGTAATTATTTTAGTGCTACGGCTAAGAGTCTGGTAGTAACCTACTCCGAAATTGCTACGCTAGTTCCTCCGAGCGTGGAAACTATGCAATACGCTAGTGGCTTCGGAGGAGAATATGTAATACTATATAGAAAAGTATTTGTTTTTGAATGGAAATTGATTTTTGAACATCTCAACAAAAACATTCCGGAACACTGCCGGAACACTGTTCTCGGTCCCAGACTCTTGTAGATACTTGCTCAGCGCCTTATATGCTTGCTCCGGACAATATTGGCTTACTCGATGGTGTCTCATATGCTTGCTCCAGGCAACATAGGCTCGCTCAGTGCCTTATATGCTTGCGCCGGACAATATTGGCTTGCTCGGTGGTGTCTTATATGCTTGCTCTAGGCAATATATCCTTGCTCGGTGCTTCATATGCTTGCTCCGGGCAATATATTCTTGCTCAGTACCTTATATGCTTGTTCCAGGCAATATAGGCTCGCCCAGTGCCTTATATGCTTGCTCCAGACAATATTGGCTTGCTCGGTGGTGTCTTATAGGCCTGCTCCGGGCAATATATTCTTGCTCAGTACCTTATATGCTTGCTCCAGGCAATATATGCTTGCTCGGTGCCTCATATTGCTCCGGGCAACATATGCTCGCTCAGTGTCTTATATGCTTGCGCCGGACAATATTGGCTTGCTCGGTGGTGTCTTATATGCTTGCTCTAGGTAATATATCCTTGCTCGGTGCCTCATATGCTTGCTCCGGGCAATATATTCTTGCTCAGTGCCTTATATGCTTGTTCCGGGCAATATAGGCTCGCCCAGTGCCTTATATGCTTGCTCCAGACAATATTGGCTTGCTCGGTGGTGTCTTATATGCTTGCTCCAGGCAATATATTCTTGCTCAGTGCCTTATATGCTTGTTCCGAGCAACATAGGCTCGCTCAGTGCCTTATATGCTTGCTCCGGACAGTATTGGCTTGCTCGGTGGTATCTTATATGCTTGCTATAGACAATATTGGCTTGCTCGGTGGTGTCTTATAGGCCTGCTCCGGGCAATATATTCTTGCTCAGTGCCTTATATGCTTGTTCCAAGCAACATAGGCTCGCTCAGTGCCTTATATGCTTGCTCCGGACAGTATTGGCTTGCTCAGTGGTGTCTTATATACTTGCTCCAGACAATATTGGCTTGCTCGGTGGTGTCTTATAGGCCTGCTCCGGGCAATATATTCTTGCTCAGTGCCTTATATGCTTGCTCCAGGCAATATATGCTTGCTCGGTGCCTCATATTGCTCCGGGCAACATATGCTCACTCAGTGCCTTATATGCTTGCGCCGGACAATATTAGCTTGCTCGGTGGTGTCTTATATGCTTGCTCTAGGCAATATATTCTTGCTCAGTGCCTTATATGCTTGTTCTGAGCAACATAAGCTCGCTCAGTGCCTTATATGCTTGCTCCGGACAGTATTGGCTTGCTCGATAGTGTCTTATATGCTTGCTCCAGACAATATTAGCTTGCTCGATAGTGTCTTATATGCTTGCTCTAGGCAATATATGCTCACTCGGTGCCTTATAGGCCTACTCCGGGAAATATAGGCTTGCTTCTATAAAGCCTATATTGCCCGGAGCAAGCATATGAGGCACTGAGCAAGCATATATTGCCTGGAGCAAGCATATAAGGCACTGAGCAAGAATATATTGCCCAGAGCAGGCCTATAAGGTACCGAGCAAGCATATAAGACACCACCGAGCAAGCCAATATTGTCCGGCGCAAGCATATAAGGCACTGAGCGAGCATATGTTGCCCGGAGCAATATGAGGCACCGAGCAAGCATATATTGCCTGGAGCAAGCATATAAGACACCACCGAGGAAGCCTATATTGTCCGGAGCAAGCATATAAGGCACCTTCACTAAGACCAACCCATTAAAATGTAGACCTGAGCCCGGAGCAGCTTTCTAGCTTTCTAGTCAAATAGGTTACTTAGAATAGCCAAAGTAAATGCTGCTCCGAGATCAAGTTACTGCCTCGAGACTATAATATAGTAGATAGTTGATACTCATAACCCCTCCAACTAAGACTAACCCATTGAAAACCTAAGCTTTCTAGCTTTCTAGTCTTATAGGTTACTTAGTATAGCTACAGAAAATCTTGCTCCGAGATCAAATCGCTGCTCCAAGATAGTAGATATCCTTGCTCTCATGACCAGACTCTTAGTGCCTCTGTAAATCAAGAGTCAAACCAAATCCTGTCCGACTCTCAAAACTAAAGATAATACTAAATCGAGTCAAACTAAATCCTGTCCAACTCTCAAAACTAGAGATAATACATTCTCAAATGAATGAAATCCCGAACGAATGCTTTGGTAGACATTTATTCTACTGTTGTCGTTATGACAATTGTGTATGCTTATGAAATATGTAGCTCAAAACAATGCTAGTAGCTCCGAAAACAGGCTATGCACGCGCTAGCATCTCCGAGCTCAAAACGCTCGGAGATGCTAGCGCGTGCAGTTTCGGAGCAGTTTAGTACCAGACTCTTGCAGATAAAAGTTATCACTGCCAAGAGTCTGGGACCGAGAACACTGTCACCTTAGAATTTCTTCCTGAGTGTTATGCCATCTACACCTTTGTTAATGCAGTTGCTATCTGCACTTGTTGTCATAGGTTACTAACTCAAGTATAGAGAATATTCCCATATCTGCATATTATACGAACTTCGCTTATAGCTCGCTTATCCTATTAAAGAATTCTTATCCGAGACAACTAAATTCAATTTCAGATACGTTACCAATCCTCGATATTATCGAATTACTATCTGACAATATCCGAAGGTATCTAATTATGTTTCCGGCAATATTCACTTAATAGTGTCTAGTGTCCATTGAAAATAATTTTCAACTGCACATAACTCTATGAATAGAGAACCATAGGTCACAGGTAGATTACCATTGGAAAGGTATCAATGCATATAAGATTATAGAATCTTAGTTTATCTCAATACCCAAATTATTCACAGAGTTATTACCAATAATAAGTAAACCTCCTCGTGGACCTATATGACAATATTAAAAGTCTTATATCTCCGTGAGTTTAACACCGATTATGAAACGGATTGCAGAAATGGAATCAGGAAAAAGAGTAGGCTTAGATAGAACCTTGAAGCATTAAAATCAGAGAACTTTATATTTTAGCCCTACCTTTGTCCTCTGTCCTAAGTATTAAAAAATGCGTTCAAATACTCTCTCTTAAACCATAAATCACATACACATGCATTATTCATTCCTAATTACATTCCACCATATGTCAAATCATGTGCTTTATACTTACATAGATTAAGTATTTCCATATGCTTTTCACATGCATAACTCTATTGTTAGTTATATTATTCACGCTCAAAAAACTCTATTTTAGCTCTATTCACATGCTTACAATACATGTTAAACTATATTCTGAGTTATACTTCTGTTAAACTTTATTGTTACAAACTCAAATATATTGAGTATATTGTAATTATGTTGAACGTATTTAGCATGCTCTGGCTTATGCTATAGCTTGCTGGCATCGTGTGTATATAGGAGGGGAATTCCCTTCCTTCAGAGATCATTAGTTCACATCAGTTTACACATCAATCTCATTCACTCCTACATTCTATAATATATTCTCATCAGCAAGTAAAAAGTGGCATCGGGACACCAGATGGTGTCTCCAGGAGACAGGGTTGTCTCTTGTGTCATTTGTGACTTTTATGTCTCCTGGGTGTCTCCTGAGTGTCTCCTATATGTCTTCTGGTGTTTCCCAGTATCTCCAGGAGACACTAGGAGACATTCTGCCAATCGTGGAGACATATCTTGTCTCTGGTGGCATTACTGTCTCTAGAGACACTAAAGGCAAACTATTTTCTTTCCTGATGCTTCTATATATTCTACGTTTCTAGTGCACGCTCTACAGCGTCCTCT
Source organism: Terfezia claveryi (assembly GCA_015179025.1). Taxonomy (NCBI): domain Eukaryota; kingdom Fungi; phylum Ascomycota; class Pezizomycetes; order Pezizales; family Pezizaceae; genus Terfezia; species Terfezia claveryi. Next base: position 6,704 of record WHUX01000356.1, on the reverse strand, counting down.
ACAGTATCCACAATGCGCTCTATGTTCTCCAGAACGTCCTCCACCAGCCTATTAGATCTATTCCCAAGTTTCTCCTTTATTGGATACTTGGTTGAATTACCGCTGCCTATTAGATATAGAGTATATCACATATACCTGTATTTCAACACTGGACGCACTCCCTTATAGTGTTACCAGACGCACTTTGGTCTAAAGTACGCCCTCAGTCCTTCATTTTTTTAGTTATTTTTACTGAATTATTTTCCTTAACTTTAGGGTAATAATGAGCAATTCAGGTTAACGCCAAGACTTCAGGGTAATAGCTAATATAGCTATTATATATATATGCATATAGTCAGTATATTAATCTGAGTATAACTATTGAACCATTAATCAGATACTTATGAAACTTGAACCGTAGCTCCCTTAAGGGTCTATGAACGTTCCATAAGGGTCTTAACTATGAGGGATGATTATAAACTAATCTGAGGTTCATACCCGTTTCATATACTTAACTCCTATAGATAAGTATTAGAAACGTTTGCAGCACACTACTAAGAGTGTACCTAGAGTTCATATAGGTTCTAGGGTCGTTTTATAAGGGCCCAAGTACCTTTGGTAGGGCTGGATGTCAACTAGTGACAGTGCCTCCCCCCTTAAAGTTCTTGTCCATAAGAACCTAATTCATCATACAATCGGAATTATTATTACTACTAACAACAATGGATAGGGCTTGAGGACCAGTCCTTATGTACGAGAGCTAAAACATAGCTGCGTACATCTCTTTGCACCCTTGGGACAATATGGCATAAGAAATACAGGTAAAACAAAAACGTAAAGATAATTTAAAAAACCTAATGCCTAATAATAAGAAAAAAAGAAAAATCCACACAAGATAACATCAGGGTCCCGAGGCTTACGAGGATTATTCAGATGGAATTTTCGAATAAAATAAGCTACTCCATCCTTCAGGTTCTCATATGGTTCCCATGTGTTATCATTAGGAGAGTAACCCTTCCAAGAGACTAAATACATTATCCGTCATCTCATATGGTTCCCATGTGTCATCATCATGACTATAACCCTTTCAAGAGAATAAATACATAACCTGTCCCTTTCTGAGCTCACTAGTCCTAACTTTTTCCACCTGGTATTCCAATTCTTCGAGGTCAACAGGAGGGGGTGTTGGTGAGAGTCTGCCAGCAATCGTATTATGGTGGTAGGGTTCCAATTAACAAATATGAAAAACTGGGTGAGTTTTGCCTATACTTGGGGGAAGCTCTAACTTATAGACATAAGTGCCAATAAGCCTTTTAATTCTAAACTTCCCTTGTAACTTGTAGTCAAACTTCTTGGTCGGACACCTTATTTTAATGTTCTTTACATTAACCATGACCGAATCTCCCACTTTGAATGTTGGTTCCTTCTCTGCTACCTTGAGATTGTAATATTTAGACATCCGGTCTTGCGCTGCCTTCATGTTCTCCCTTATAGCCTCCCTCATTACGTCCAAGGTTTCGACTGTCTTGACTGCCTCAGGGTTATTTGGTTCAGTTGAGGCTTTGGTTGGGTTCAAGAAATTATTTTCTGGGTGTTGAGCATATGCGGCAAAGAATGGTGTGAGTTTGGTACTACAATAGACAGTATTATTATAACAGAACTCGGCAAATAGTAATAACTTGACCCAGTTATCCTGATCCCAATAGCAATATGTCCATAGATAATGCTCAAGGGTCTGGTTAACTCGTTCGGTTTGACCATCGGTCTGGGGGTGATATGCCGAGGACTTATCCAACTCAACTCCTAATAACTGCATTACCTCCATGCAAAACGAACTTGTAAACACCGAATCCTGAACTGAAACAACTCTCTTTGATAATCCATACAGCCTCCAAACCTCCTTGACAAATATCCCAACCAACTCTTTTTGCTTCTGGTTCTTTAAGGGAATGAAATGTGACATTTTAGTAAACCTATTGACAATAACCCAGATCTGATTATACCCTTTGACTGGTGGTAAATCAGTAATGAAATCCATTGAAATGTGTTCCCATGGCCTATAGGGGATTGGAAGAGGTACGAGCTTGCCATATTTCTTGTGTCTTGCAATCTTGTTTCTTTGGCAAGTGTCACGGGGTGACATCCAGCCCTACCAAAGGTACTTGGACCCTTATAGAACGACCCTAGAATCTACATAAATCTAGGTACACTCTTAGCAGTGTTGTGCAAACATTTCTAATACTTACTTATAAGAGTTAAATATATGAAACGGGTATGAACCTTGTAGTGGTTTATAATCATCCTAGATGGTTAAGACACTTATGGAACATCCATAGACCGTTGAGGGAGCTACGGTTCAGGTTTCATAAGAATCAGATTAACGGTTCAATAGTTATACTCAGATTAATATGCTGACTATATGCATATATATGCTAGCTATATATTGGCTATTACCCTGAGGTCTTGGCGTTACCCTGAATATTGAATTATTACCCTGAACTGCAGGTAAATAATTCAGTAAAAATAAATAAAAAAAATGAAGCTATGAGGGCGCACTTTAGACCAAAGTGCGTCCAGTAGCACTATAAGGGAGTGTGCCCAGAACAAAGGCTAAAGGTAGGGCCAAAACATAAAGTTCTCCGAATTTAATGTTTCAAGGTTCTATCTAGTCTTACCCTTCGTCCTAATTCCATTTCTGTAATCCTTTTTATGATCGGAGTTAAACCCATGAAGATATAAGACTTTTAATATGGTCATATAGGTCCATGAGGAGGTTTACATATTATTGGTAATAACTCCGTGAATAATTTGGGTATCGAGATAAACTAAGATTCTATAATCTTCTATGCGTTTATACCTTTCCAATGGTGATCTACTTGTGACCCACAGTTCTCTATTCATACAGTTATGTGCAGTTGAAAATTATTTTAAATAGACACTAGATACTATTGTACATATTGCCGGAAACATAATTAGATGCCTTCAGATATTGTCGGATGGTAATTCGATAGTATTGAGGATTGGTAACGTATCTGAAATTGAATTTAGTTGCCTAGGATAAGAATTCTTTAATGGGATAAGCGAGCTATAAGCGAAGTATGTATAACATGCAGACATAGGAATATTCTCTATGTTCGGGTTAGTAACCTGTGACAACAAGTGCAGATAGCAACTGTATTAACAAAGGTGTGGATGGCATAACACTTAGGAAGAAATTCCAAGGTGACAGGTAGGCCCGCGTTTTATAAAATATTTTTATCATAAGAATATCTATGAACACCGCGGGATATAAATAGTGCAAGTAGTTCCAGTTGAATTTATTCTACCACGAGTTAGTATTCAAAAGCAAGAGCACCTTGAGTACACGAAGCCTATATAGTTCTAAGTCTTGAGTTAACTTTACATTTAAGTGACATAGGATTTATTTTGTGTTGTAAAATAAGATCTGTCATGAGAAACTACTATTGGACTAAACTTTCTGTTATGAGAAACTACTATTGGACTAAACTTTACTGCAATAAGATTGATATTTTGTGTTGCAGAATATATATTGTTGCAGCAGGAAAATATGGCCGTCCTAATAGTTGCAAGAGCGCTATAAGTATAGGGCCCCCGTGACATTACTTTGTAGCTAGTGATTCTCGCTATATTTTCTATATACTCTAATCATATCTAGTTCACAAACACCAAGAGGGCCTCACCAGCCCTACAAACCCCTTACATTCCCAGTTGTCACACCCCGTGCCATCACACAAAGACCTCACAATCTTCCACAGTCGGATACTGATATGGAAGATGATCTCATTGACATCCCAATAGAGGATATCCTATCTCGTGAGATAAAATCCTTAAGACATCCCATATATAGTCCAAACAAACTACAATCATTCCCTCCTATCTTAATCGATCGATTTGGCCTGCCATCCCGAAGACTACCTTGTCGAACAGCTAGTAATGCCTCTTCACAATGCCACCCCGCACAACCACTACTACATCCTATTCGACCACCTTGTACAGGACTAAGCCAACAAGAATATGATGAATTATTGGCTAGAATAGTCTGTGATAGAGCCACAGAATTCGACCGACAACGAGCTTAGATTATGAACCTTATGGAAGGTTTAAATACCTAGGCTGGTTTTCTAAAACAAGCCCAAGAAGCTCATAATATCATGTTCAAAGGGGATAAAGCTACTTATGATGATTTGAAGTTACTGCGACAACAGGTAACTGAAGAAGTAGCTGCCCTAAAGGGACAAACAGATGGTCAAGAGGACGCAGTAAAATGTCTAATAGTTTCGATCAAAGAAATGTTAGAAATTCAATGGCTGGAACTAACAAAAAAGCTCAAGGAGGATACAGAGACGATAATCGATGCAGCTAGAGTAGAGTTTAGTAGTATAAAAGCAGATATGGGCAAGCTGAGTGATTGAGCACAGAAAGTGATTAAACAAGAACAGGATGATCATATCTACAGTTGTGAGACTAATAAGGAATCAGTAGAAGAACTCTCTCGCTGAATTCAAACTCACAAATGAAAGCTCAAAGACCTGCAAAAGCAGCCACTTGGCCAACAGCGCCCACCCAAACGAACTCGATCAATTGATAATGATATAGAAGATTTCATCATCTGCGTCACTTGGACAGGTCCAGTACCACCCTAACCTCCTCCACCATCTCCATCTCCACAAAAGAAAACCCGAGTTCTTTCTAACAAGAAAGAACTCCGAAACCTCCCCCTACTACCGAAGTTCATTGGAACTTCAAGCAAGCTAAAGAAATTCCTAATGAAGGTAGACAATACATTTGAACGCATGCTGCTGACATATTCTACTCATAGTGAAAAAATCTTGTTTGTAGCGGATCTATTAACAGGAGGTGCAAGCACTTGGTATTACGCTAATCAACACAAGCAAACACCTGATGCCAACTCCGGATAGGTTGAATGGAACACGTTTAATGTCTTTAAACGCGAGTTCATTAACGCACACCAGAATCAACATGAGAAGCGAGATGCAAAGGTCTTCCTTCAGAAGGAGTTTCTGAAGAAAGGTAAGTTGATAAAATATTTCATAGCTTATGTCAAGGTTCACCAGTTGGTAGTGGAACTACTACGAGAACAGGTCTAGGAGCACTTGATTAGTGCTATTTAGCCTTAGACTCGGGCCCATATGGTCCAAGTTAGTACTGACAAAGACATTCTCGATAAAGTGCCAGCAAGTACAGAAATGTGCTTTCAGGCAATTGCTAATGCCAGGTCTCAGGTTGAGTATGAAAAGGTTAGGGAGGCACATGCACAGAACCAGTTCCATCAAAAAGAACAGGCTGCTGGTGCGAAAAAGGAGGTCCCAATACTCTCAAGACTGCTGAAAAGAAGTCCGAAAACCTGAAAGACCAAATTACCAAGCCAAAGGAAAAAGCAAAAACCAAGCTTGATGCTAAAGCTAAATCCAAGTCAGATACTCCTTCTAAGAAAGCCAAAGAGCCTGGCCAAGATAGCGTTACATATGCTATGAGACAGGCTTGGAAGAAGGATGGATAGTGCATTAAGTGTGAGGACAAAACTCACATGATGGGTGACTGTTCAATCAGTTGGAAGGTTACGGATGAGACAAAGGCAAAGGGAAAGGGAAAGGGAAAGGAGGAAGCTAAGAAAGTGGCGACAGTGTCTGCAGGAGTGGCTGTAGTAGCGCCACTTGAGATCCAGTTTGGGCATATTGTTAGTGAGGATGAGTTGGATTATGGGGAAAACTTGGACTGTTAGGGATGCGGGCTATCTAGTACGTCAGGTCTGATAGTCTCGCAGGATTGGTTTTCTATTTGTGTTATAAGGAATGGCATCTTTGGTGGCAGTTGGAAGGAGAAATATGAAGGGCAACCAATGGATATTGACCCTGTTTTGATTAGTTCTGTTTCTCACAATTTGTCTTCTTCTGCTATTTCTTCTCTTTCTTTATTAAATAAAAACGCAAAAAAGGGACAAAAAGAAAAGCTGATGATGAGGTGGCTCCTCATATTGGCACACTCGAAAAAAGATCACGAAAGGTGGCGGTGCCAGTATTTCATTGGATGGAATTAAGGATCTCTCTTTGGCAGGAAAATCGGGTGCAAGGTATTGAAGCATGAAGGACTGAAATTTCTTATCTCTGTTAAGTTATCTTGGATGTACAGAGGAAATAAACATGAAATTTCTATTAATGCTTTAGTTAATACTGACACAGAAGCCACAATTTTTGATTCTTCTTTCGTTGAACAGATAATACTACCTTGGGTTAAGAGGGAGAAAAGACTGAGATTAGATAGTGCCGACGGCTCGATTCTCAAGAGGTCTGGTACAGTGCAGGTTCAAACCTGCAGATGGAGGTCCCTGATGCAAGATCTGGAAAAAATAAGACCCTTGACCTGGTAACTGAGGTTGCGTGCCTCTAACAGGTCTTCCACTCATTTTGGGGATGGATTGGATTAAAGCCAATTGTGATAAGCTACGAGTACCACTCCTTATGGACTCGAGCTAAAAAGATGTTAGAAATTGAGGAGGTTACTGATTTCGCAACTTGGACGAAGTACTTGCAGAGACTCAATATGTCGAATTAATTGAAATAGGGGAATGGGATTATCAGAAGTTGTTAATAGAGATATTCGCAAGGTTATGAAAATAACAGTGACTGAAAATATCCATGAACTTGCTGATGGATTGCCAATACAGTACAGGGATTTTGTAAAAA
>WHUX01000355.1:0-38497 GCA_015179025.1 Terfezia claveryi | reverse complement strand
TCCTGATTCTGGTACTTCAGCCTTTCATCCCCCCTTTAGGGAGATCTCCTGATCTCCTGGTCAGTACATCCGGCTTACCCCAGCCTTCCCCGGCCAATACCTTATCTTGAAGTTAAACCGAGAGAGGAATTCCGACCACCTAGCCTGTCGGCGATTTAGCAATTTGGTGGTTGTGAAGTACTCTAGGTTCTTATGGTCAGAGAGGACCTCGATAACCCCTTTGCCGATTCCAGGTGTGGTCTCCATTCCTCGAATGCTCGCACAATGGCCATTAATTCCTTATCATAGATTTCGTAATTACACTCCGCCGGGGAGTGCTTTTTGGAGAAATAGGCCACTGGGTGAAGGACTCCATCGTCATACTGAGACAATATCCCCTCGGAGACATAGTCGGAGGTATCAGTTTCCACGATACATTCGCTGTCTGGGTCGAAATGGGCCAGGATCGGTGCTAAGCAGAAGGCTTCCTTGAGGTTCTGGAAGGCAGATTGGGCTTCTGGATTCCAGTCGAAGCGCCGGTCTTTTTGGTCAGGGCGGTGAGGGAGGCTACGATCTTCGAATATCCAGGATAAAGCGCCGGTAAAGTTGGCGAACCCCAGGAATGCCTGGACATCCTTGAGATTCGCTGGGATTTGCCATTCCTGGACAGCGGTAACCTTGGCAGGGTCCATCCTGATACCTTCGGTGGTGATGATTAACCCCAGATACTTGACCTCCTGCACATGAAACTCGCATTTCTCCGGTTTCAGGTATAATCCGGCCTTCTCCAGCTTCTCTAACACCTGCCTCACATGGATTTTGTGTTCCGCTAGGGAGTCCGAGTATATGAGGATATCGTCCAGGTAGGCTGTGCAGAACACATCGAGGAAGTCCCGCAAGGTGTCATTGATGAAGTGCTGGAAGGAGGCAGGGGCATTAGTTAGGCCAAAGGGCATCACATTATAGTCAAAATGGCCATATCGTGTTCGGAAGGCAGTTTTCCACTCCTCCCTCTCGGCGATCCGTACCAGGTTGTAAGCTCCTCTTAAATCCAGTTTGGTGAACCATTTGGCCTTGGAGAGCCTGGCTAATGTCTCCTGGATTAGGGGTAGGAGGTACCTGTTTTTAACCGTTATCTCGTTTAGGCCCCGGTAATCGACACACAACCAGAGAGAGCTGTCCGATTTCTTCACGAAAAGCACTGGGGCACCCGCTGGTGAAGAGCTATGGCGAATGAAGCTCTTGTTGAGGTTTTCCTCCAAGTATTTCTTCAGGGCCTCCAGCTCCACCCGGGACATTCCGTAGAGGGGCCCATAGGGGAGGGTCTTACCCTCTACCAGCGGAATTGTGTGGTCATATTGTCGGTGGGGCGCCAGCTTCTCCGCGGCTTTTTCCGAGAACACATCAATAAACTCGTGGTATTCCTCCAGGACCATGGCCTTCCACTCCTCCTTAGGTCGCATCTTGTTGATTTCCAGGTTCACCTCATGTATAGAAAGGGCATGCGCCTTCAGCTTATGTCTCCTTGTGAGGTAAGCGAAAGCCCCTGCCCCAATAAAGCTAATATTCAGGGGCTTTGGGGGAGGTTGAAGAGGGGGAGTAGGGGGAACGGGGGGAACAGGGGGAGCAGGGCAGTGAGCAGCATTGATGTGCGCGGGCTGGTGTACCACCTGGGTTGGGTGGATTATTGGGGGTGGTAATGACATAGCCCCGTGACGGTGATTTTGGACCTCCACAGTTTGTTCTGCAATAATGGCTGTTGAATTGCAAGGTGTAAGAGCCGAAGCTGACTGACACATCATGCATTCTGAGCCAGGGGATCCCAAGGACAATTGGATATTTTAGTTTGGTCACGAACATTGGGAGGTCCTCCGAATGGTCTCCAATAGCACTGGGCAGACACGCGAGATGGGTAATAGCCCCAGAAGAGATAGGGCGGCCGTCAATGACATCAAGAAGGCGGGGGTCTTTAGCTTGGAGGTTGGTATGGAGTTTTTACTGACGAAGGTCTGATCAATGAAGGCTATCCCCGAAGCACCACAATCTATGAGAGCTGATGTTACCACTGTTTTACTATTGAATTTAACAGTTATTGGTACTACAAAATGCTCGCCAAACAAGCAAGATTCATTAACAGACATAGATGCAAGCAAGGAAAACGCAGACAAAGATAAATGACCCATGATAGGTCCCTTGCTAGTGTCAGCAACTAGGCAAGGGACTCCGCTTTTCTCGACTCCTCTGGGGTCTCGGACACCGCATGTATGGCCAGGGAGCGATTCTTGCGGAGGGGACATGCCGCGATAAAATGGTCCCCCTTTCCACATGCAATGCACAAACCCTGAGTGCGGCGACGGTCCCTTTCCTCCTGGGTAAGACGAGGTCTACCTGCTGACAGGTCCATGGGGGCAGCCCCACCCGCTATCAGGGAGGGGTGTGCAGGCTTGTTGACTGGTGTGGGTTGTTGTTATTGGGTGCGTGCTGTCAGAAATGGTGTACGGGGAGTCGAGGTCGGGAGTGTCTTTTGGGGGGCTCTGAGTGCTGCTGTCTGCTGTTCCACCCAGCTAGCTTGTTCAATAAGTCCCTCCAGGGTCTTGGTCGGTGGGCAGTAAACCAGAGCCTTTTTCAGCTCGAAGGTAAGCCCATCTTTGAACTGATCGAGCTTGGCTTCGTTATTCCAATTGAGCTCTGCTGCTAGCCTGGAGAACTCAGCGACATAGGCTGACAGTTCGTTGTGTTTTTGCTTGAGGTCTCGCAGGGCCCTGCTGGCGGTTCCTTTAGGATCCGGGTCTCCGAAGGCTCGGTCCAGGATTGCCATTAGTGCTGGGATGTCTACCAGATCAATCCCCGTGGCCTTGACGAAGGGCTGTACCTGGTCCATGGCCTTACCCTCCAGTAGGCCATAGACGTATGAGAGCTGGTGGTGGACAGTGGGGAACTTCGCCGAGTCCCCAGAGAGTTTTATCTGCACAGAGTTTATCCATGCTCGTAGCCGGCCCCGGTCCCCATTAAACTTGGGCGGGGTGGGTAGGTCTTGTGTTTTCTGGTTTTTTGGACCATCGGTCAGGTCCAAAGCGCGAGTCAGTCTCCGGATGGTTATCCTATCCTCTGCTGCATCTTCTCGGAGGAGGGTTATTTCATCTTCAGTTTCTCGGATTCGCCTTTCGGCTTTCTGAAGGTCCGCTCCTTGTTGTTCGCCGATGGCATAGGTATCTGTGAATATCTCGATCACAGTTCATCAGTATGCTGATAGTTCTGTCCGGTCTGATGGGATCGGAGTCGCCCTCCAGGCTGCAAATCTATCGGTGGGTAGTGGAATGTTCGCGGACATCGTACCGGTTGGTCTGAAAGATCCAACGTAGTGTAACGAGGGCTCTGGGGGACAAGGCGACCAAGGGGTACGCCGGGGAAGTGGCAAGGGGCAATCGCACACGTAGGAGCGCTACGTGTGTGATCGGGGGAAAGGCTAGGGTAAGACACACGTAGGAACGCTACGTGTGTGACCAGGGGAAGACTGAGATAGGGGCAAGGGCAAGAGGCAAGAGGCAAGAGGCAAGAGGCAAGAGGCAAGAGGCAAGAGGCAAGAGGCAAGAGGCAAGAGGCAAGAGACATGAGATACGCGGAGGCAGTTGCCGCGTGTGTCAAGGGAGGCAGCTGTACTGCAGAGTTGTTTGTTTGAGACAAGGATGTGCACAAGGGAGGTGCACAAGCGCTGGGGGAAGCAAGGTCCTGTATTGGGTATACAAGACGTTGGATGGGGATCCAACGAGAGGGCGGAGAGAGCAAGCTATATATACAGGCTTCCTTCCTGGCCAAGGCCACCGGAAGGAATAAGGTTCCCGAGACCCCTTATCTCGGGAACAGAGATAACAACGATATCAACCAACAATAACGAGAGTTGGACGGAATCCCGTCTGACTCTCAAACCTAGCTAGGAAAGGACGGTTGTGACATCGTCCTCCTCCTTGCATTTTCTGCTTCTGTTGGTCTAGTCTTGTGTCTAGATCATCATCGCCTTCTGGTAATTCTATATCTTCTGGTAGTTGATCTTTGTCGTCTGGTTCTTTGGCTAACCCAGTCCTCCTTTCTGGTGTCTCAGGTACTCGACCTTTGCCTTTCGATTGATCTTTTGGTGTTCTCAGGAACGCTCCTGGAAGTTCTTTGCTAGAATTGAAAAAATCCTCCGCGGTATGTGCTGATTCTTCTAGATGAGTACCGCTCATCATGAATGCCATTATTTCTTCCCAATTATTTATTACCCAATTCGGTTTCCTTAAAAGTGAAACGACAGGTTTCTTTAATTCCTTACTTAAAAATATGTTCATTTCTAAGTCCTTTTCTTTGAATGGGTAGGGTGTTAGCCATAAATAGTGTTTTACTACGGCTTCCATTAAGAGTCTAGTATCATCAGGATGATACTGTTGGGCATGTCCCATTGAGCAAGTATATTTCAAAATCTCTTCAATTGTTGGAAAATGTGTATCCCAAAATTCTTTTGGTGCGAGAGGTAAAGCTATGCTAAAATATAGTTTGGTTCCTGCTCCACCTGGTTCTCCTATTTCTATATCCATAGGCAGATTTATTTCCTCTTCTGTATTAGGAACTACAAATCTGGTTTTTCTGAGAGTTTCTTCTACTAATTTCTTAATATCTTTAGGTAACATAGTTAACCGTCTCGACATTTTAGTCTTCTTACTAAGTTTAGACGCCATTATATCTGATTTCATCGTCTGTCCACAACCAAATGCAGCTGGTTATGCGATACGATTGTCGAGTTACTTTTCTTCTTTAGCACCTTTCTGTGCTAATGGTGTGGTGTCTGATGATCCTTATGATCTTCGTTCGACTGACGGTTCTGTTGGCTCGGTGGCTCATATAGCTGGTGAGGCTGGATGTCAGGATCCTGATGTTTCTTATGGTCCTGGTTTTTCTTCATCTACTGGTCTAGAATCTAGTTCTAGTTCTTCTGGCAAGAGTGTCACGTTTTCTGATTGGTGTGTTGAGGTAGATATTAGGGGCGCAGAGGTATTGGTAGAGATGTCTGAGCCTAAGGAAGGTTCTGATGGAGGTAATTCTTTTCTGGAGGAAATGACTGCAGTGGAGGCAGCGAGATTTAAGCCTTGGGATTGTGATGCTTGGTTGTTTAGACCAATTATTCCTGGGACCTGGGGGGCCGGTTTTTCAATGGTGTACTGGATTTATAGGTACAGATGTAATGGTAGTTGCCAGGAGTGCAAGATGAGTTGTTGATCTTATTGGGAAAAGTGTTGTGAACGAGGGTGGGATTGTTTAATTTGGGATACTACTGCCCATTAGAGCTCTGCTTAGCTTACTTCTAAGTCTTTTGTTGATATACTGCAGTTGAGAGTCTGATGTCTCGTTTGTTGGATTTTGTTGGCTAGCTAGTTGAATAATGATATCGATTTTATATGTGCACTTGGGTGTCGAATTATATACACTTGCGTGAGTGTAATAAAGGTATCTGAAGGTTGATCAGGCCTTGGATTTAAGAGTAAAGATTAGGTAAGTAAGTTAAAAAAAATATAATGAATAGTACTAGACAGTATTCATTCGGTACCATTTATACAATCTATATCCGTAGGTATGGACGTTTGTGTATTTCGCTTCTACTGAGGTAAGACCTCAGAAGAGTAGGGAGATTACTATGTTGGACGTTCCCGAAGAGAACAGTAATTAACTGGTGTAATCTATCTTATATAATTTGTGCTATCTAAGCTATATGATCTTGATCTGATCGGAATATAGGCTTGCTTGCTGCTGTGTGCTTGCTTAGTGCTTGCTTTCTATCTTGTAGATTCCAGAGGGAATCCAGCGGTCTATTTATACTCCTCTGAGATCTGATGACTTAGGATATAAATACAATAAAGGGTGGCATACCAGAAAGTGGTGCGCTGTACAAAAGGGGTCATGTGGCTATAGTAATGAGTCACACGCCTTAAACGATAGTCATGTGGCCATAGTAATGAGTCACATGCCTTAAACAGAGGTCAGGCGGCCATAATGAGGGTGTCTTCATATGGCAAGTGCCATGGAACTTTCCATGGCAGATTCCGCGTGCTATGGACGCTTATAAAGCAATAGGAGGTGGTTGAAGGCTAGTCCTTCAACCGAGAGACTTAGTTACAAAACATAGTAGTAATATAGGAAATACAAAAGGTATATAATCAATTATATAAGCAATGAAACAACGTTCTCCATCACAAAGAGGAATGGAAAGTAGAGGAAGTGCTGGACTCGCGGAAGAGGTACGGGCATCTGCAGTACAAGGTTAAGTGGCTAGGGGACGAGGAGGCTACCTGGCAACCTGTGGAGGACTTGGAGAATGTATAGGATTTGGTCACCCTATTCCACCAGCAATACCTAAGGAAGCCTCGCCCAATGGAATAATGTTGTGTCTCTTGAGAGTCATATGGTAGGGCCTGTCTGACTCTCGTTCTTCTCGCTCTTTTCGCTCTTCTCTTTCTTCTTGTTGTTTGGAGTTGGAATCCTTGTCGTTGCCTTTGTTGTTGTTTCCTGTGTTGATTTTGCCGGTTGTCGTGCCCAGGCCTCCTAGTTACTGGAGCTCCAGCCTAAAGAGGGGATAGTGTCATAACCGAGTCCTCAGTTGCCCTCGCCATCACCTGCGATCGCAGGTGATGGGTCATTGCCATTGTTGTCTTTGTCATCACCTGCGATCGCAGGTGATGGGTTGTCATTATTGTTGTCCTCGGTATCACCTGCGACGCAGGTAATGGGTTATTACCATTGTTGTCTTTGTCATCACCTGTGATTGTAGGTGATGGGTTATTGTTATCATTACCTTGCTTGGCTTCCGAGATAGGGAAGCTTATTTCCCCCATTGCCCTAACCGAGTTATGTATATATAGAGCCTGTCCCTCGTACTGTCATTGGATCCCCATCTAATGTCTTGTATATCCAATACAGGGCGTTTCTTCTCTCCATGTTGGTGCATCTCCCTTGTGCACCCCCTTGCCTCGCATCGACTCTACAGCCCTGCTGCCCACCCCGCGAACCTTCTGTCCTTGCCTTGCCTTACCTTGTCTCTGCAGCCCTGCTGCCTCCTACTACTCTCGTATGCCTCTCTCGCCCTCGCCCTTGCCCCCCTCCTAGCCTTTCCCCTAGTCACATACGTAGCGTTCCTACGTGTGTGTTACCCTAGGCTTGCCCTTGCCCCGGTGTACCTCTTGGTCGCCTTGTCCCCAAAGCCATCATTACAAATTGCCTGGCAAATTGGCTAGCAAGTTGGCTAGAGAATTGGCTAGTAAACTGGCTAGCGAATTAGCTAGCAAGCTAGCTGGTGAATTGGCTAGTAAACTAGCTAGTGAATTGGCTAGCAAGCTGGCTGGTGAATTAGCTAGTAATGTGGTAATAATTCTTATATCAGATAAGTACTTTATCTTGGATATAGGGTTTTTTGCTATAGTAACTTATTTTAATAGCAAAATAACTTTATAGATACTGTATGTAGAAGTATATTACACTATCTTTGCTTCTATTACTCTATCAGTGAGTTTACTATTTGTATAGATATGGTAGTAGACAATTTCCCCAAAAGGCCTAAAACACCCTCGCTCTTTCTGAATATCTATCTTTAGCCCAATCATCTGTAGTGGAGCATCTCTATTTAGTAATACATATAGAATTCGATTTATAATAAAGGTAGCATACTTCATTGCTAGAGACTAAGTAGAGTTTGGCATTTCTTTCAAATTAATGGGAACCATTATTATGATAATTTTATTAGTCCTCTCTGCGACTGCATTTGTCTCACTATAGTAGGGTACTGTAGGTTTTTCACTAATTCCTTATATTGTAAGCTATTGCTAAAACTTGGTAGATTTAAACTCTCCTCTACAGTCAGTCTATAGTGATTGGATTTTTATGCTAGTAAGATTGGCAAAGTATGATATCATTTATTGAAGGGCTTTGCCTGCATCAGATTTTGAGGTAATGGCTTAAGTTGTCATAAATTGTAAGAAATCATCTATGAGTGTAATCATATATTTTCGATAGTAAAGATCTTCTATAGGTATAGGCCTACAAAGATTAGAATAATTGAGCTAGCCTGGTCTAGATAATCTGATATTATATGCTATAGACTAGAGGCGAGTCATTTTAGTTGTAATACATGTTTTGTATTATTAAGTATAATAGCTGAGATGCTTAGGTGCCTTGGATATTTTTCTAAGTGCAAAAAAGAGAAGGTGCCCATACTTGAAATACTATCTCATAGCTTCTTACTTTATCAAGTGAATTTGAGGAACCTCTAACCAATATATATTATTTACTGTTATGAGTGGGATAACTTGATCTTGAAATATTAGAGTATTTTGAGTGTCTAGAGCAAGTATTGCTTCTTACTAGTAGATCTTTACTATACTTATAAGGTTTCGAGGAAAGATTGGCATATAGAGAACGTTGTCAAGAGTCATTTTTCCAATTTTTACTGACTTCTTATAAGTAGAGTAAATGCTTCCTCCCCTAGTTCAAACTAACTGATGATGTTGGTAAGGGTTAATAAGCTCGGTCTTATTATTAGTAATGTAGACAGATGTGTATATATCTGCAAACTAAGAGTTGATTGATACTGCTGTCAAATCGGTAGTTAATATTGCTATCAAATTGGTAGTTATCATATAATAGAAAGTATCCTAAATTTCACTAGACTGAGTGATATGGGCTACTAGAGAAGTGCTATTTCTTAAGGCATCTTGTCTCTTAGTTCTGCAATCCTTCTCTTTATGAGATGTTCTAAGCCATCTTTTACTTTTGCAATATTGATACTTTACTGGTAGGTTAGTAATTGCAAAGGCTGAAGCAGACTCTTGAGCTGTATCTCTTCTTAGGTAAGCTTCAAAGCAATCTGATAGCTTACAAAGTCAGAGTACAATATTAGCATAAGAGGGAGTAGTGGTTCCTCTTATCAAATTTATGATAAGATTCTAATATACTGAAATATGAAGGAGTGTAGATAATAGTATAGTTGCTTTCTATCTATTATAGCTAATAAAGCTCTTGATGGTGCCAGTAAAATTGGAGGTATTGGAAAGAATGGTAGCTACATTGACTAACAGGAGGTTCTATTTATTTTTGAACTTCATGATATATAAAGTTAAAGTGTCCTTTCTATTATTAAAATAAAGATTAGTAATTACAAGAACCAGTATAGATATGTATGTATGAGTATAGCCTTCATAGTGTAATTTCAGGGTCCCCTAAGTATTAAGTACATTAGAGAAGATACAAATAAGTAATAATGGTTCTAAATTGCAATTCGCCATAGTAGTAGCTAGAGTTTTGTCAAAAAGCTGTTGATATATATTTATTAGTAGTTTAGGGGCTACACTCTCGACATAGTCTATAGCCTTATCAAGATCAGCAAGTTGAAGAAGTATTATTACTTCTATAGACTATGAGCTATAATTGTTTTTATCTTTGAGGTTCTTGGTAGCCTTTGGTGGCTTGAATGGGGTATACGAGGTAGTGGCTGATGCCATTTTGGATATTATTACTAAACTTATGAATAGTATTGATTAATCGAGAAAGATGTATAACTACTATATAATAAACCATGCAGTGATTGTACTGCAATATATATGGAGGAGAAGAAATGTGTATAATAACAATAATACCAACTCATATAGAAGGGCAGATAATATCAGCTTAAATATATCAATAATAGCACTAAGTATACTAATCACGAAAAATAGTAATATTAATGAAAACTTTTTGTTCTTCAGCATTTTTGCTTGATTCAGCCTTGCCTTTTACCCTTGATCTGGATTTGGCCTTGCCTTTTATATCCTGCTTCTTACTTAGTTGGCAATTATTCTTTAACATTCTGGAATGAAACCTAAAGTAGTTTTAATAATATATAGGGGTCATGGTAAGCAGACTTAATTTGAGTACAAGTATCATAGTTCCAAATGTATTGTGCTATGGTCTGGCACATTTTTGTCTACTAGGAATCTCGTAATACTAGTTCATAGGTGGCTACTTAACTAGTATTACAGGTGGGCTATAAATATAAAAATACTTTTAGAGTAAGCAGACTTTTAATAGGGAAATAAAGTATAAACATAGTGTGTACTATGGACTCAATAAGAGTAGAGCAATATAAGACTTAAAATACTGCTTGGGTCACTTGGGTTTTATTTTATTAACTATATAATTGCAACAGATTATATAGAAGTATTGATCTGATTAGGACTTATCAGATCTTGATGAAACTTCTCTTATATTATAATATATTATATTTAAGCTAATATATATGAACTAAACTTAAAAAAAAAAAAAGAATATAAAATTAAGTAATAAAAAGTAATAGAAATATATAAAAAATATATATTTTTATTGTAAAGTTTTTTAATATTTAATTAATAATATACTACATATATTTATATAGTCAATTACATTATTATAGTTAATAATTATAGTAAAATTTTAGTTTTAATAGTAGTATCACTTATGGCGTAACAATCGACAACCACGTGATGATCGACACGGGCTCCCCAGTAACATTGCAATATCTCTATCAATAAATGCAATATCGATGCAGTAAGAAAAATGAATATAGGCTAAAAACACTCGAAAAACCCAAATTTTTCATCTCCAGCCCAATCCGAGCTACTGTGAACCCTCTATAGCACCTGAACCCTCAATACCCCATAAGACCACCCCTCTAGTATAACCACCCACCCTACCCTCCCCACGCCGCCCACGACAACCACTACTAGCCGCCATAGGTTCCCTAGAGGTCCACTCTGTAAGCCTTATTAGTATAGACTCAAGCTGCTTACTGTATATAGAACTACATGTACTACAAACTGTATTGCTCAGTATAACTTTTGCAAGCTAGCCTCCTCGATATTGAATTTCAGCTATTTTGAGCGATTCAATCAAGCTATATTTGTGGTACTGCAATCTTAATATCTTAGGGTGTTCCTCTATGCAGTTTTTTAAGCTCAGTATGTTCCGTAGCCCCTGCACCATGCAAATCTCTGACCAAGCTCCATATATCTCGATATGCAGCCTTTAAAAAAACTCAAGGTTTTAGCAATGATAATACTAAGCCTCTCGCATTCAATATAGGCTTAGCCGAGGCCTTTGAAGGTCCTTGAGCTGCTTCTACGACTGGGGCTTCACCTCTGTACCATTTTTTAGTATTTTGAGGGTTTAGGAGTTCGTGCACATCATACTAGCTCTAGAATTGAAGTTCATCAATTTCACGAGCTTCAATTGAGCCATATTTGCCAAAGCGCAAGGTAGACGCCTTCACTATATACCTGTATTCAGTGCTAGCTCTAATACTAACCCTTCTACGTTGCTGGTGCAAGTCTGTGGTACTACTGGTGCCCTTGCCATAGTAGTACCCAGACCCCCCCTCTACCGAACGCATCTCAGCTACCTTCACCCCCCCCAACTTGGTCAAGACCTCTTAACTTCCTTCAAGTTGTTGTGGATACTCCTGCATCATCCTAGTTACAAGCAATCCTACACAGATCATAAGTTCCTCTACAATATCAAGATATCCGGCGGAGGCAGAAAAATATACCCAAACCCTCAAAATACTTAACAAAGGCACAGAGGTGAAGCCCTAGTCATAGAAGCAGCTCAAGGACCTTCAAAGGCCTCGGTTAAGCCTATATTGAATCCGAGAGGCTTAGTATTATCATTGCTAGGACCCTTGAGCCTGAATAGGCTGCATATCGAGATATATGGAGCTTGGTCAGAGATTTGCATGGTGCAGGGGCTACGGAACATACTAGGCTTAAAAAACTACATAGAGGGACACCCTAAGATATTAAGATTGCAGTACCACAAATATAGCTTGATTGAATCGCTCAAAATAGCTGAAATTCGATATCGAGGAGGCTAGCTTGCAAAAGTTATACCGAGCAATACAGTTTGCAGTGCATGTAGTTCTATATACAGTAAGCAGCTTGAGTCTATACTAATAAGGCTTATAGAGTGGACCTCTGGGGAACCTATGGCGGCTAGTAGTGGTTGTCGTGGGCGGCGTGGGGGGGGTAGGGTGGGTGGTTATACTAGAGGGGTGGTCGTACGGGGTATTGAGGGTTCAGGTACTATAGAGGGTTCACAGTAGCTCGGATTGGGCTGGAGATGAAAAATTTGGGTTTTTCGAGTGTTTTTAGCCTATATTCATTTTTCTTACTGCATCGATATTGCATTTATTGATGGAGATATTGGAATGTTACTGTATGTGGCAGGGGAGCCCGGTCGATCGTTACGTGGTTGTCGATCGTTACGCCATAAGTGATACTAGTATAAGTTTTATATTTAAATAGTAATATAATTATAAGTATATAATATACTACTAGTATTAAAGTAAAACTAGTACTTAATAATTATATTTTATTCTAGTAGTTATACTTTCTAATATATTATAAATTTGATATAGTTAGATAGTAATAAATTTAGTACCTTATATAATAAGGAACAAGTATATAATATACTTTAAATATAAGTATATTATATATACTAAATACTATTCTAAAAATATATATATTATTACTCTAGTATTGTTTTTATACTAGTATAATGTAGGCTCTGGGGAACAAGGTGACCAAGAGGTACGCCGGGGCAAGGGTAGGGCTAGAGTAACATACACATGTAGGAATGCTATATGTATGACTAGGGGAAGGCTGGAACAGGGGATAAGAGCAAGAGGCTGAGATATACGTAAGCAGTTGCCGCGTATGTTGGAAGGAGGTAGCTATGCTGCAAAGTTGTTTATGAGGTCAGGGGGGTGTACAGAGAAGGTACACCAGTGTAGGGGAAGCAAGGTCCTGTATTGGGTATACAAGATATTAGATAGGGATCTAATGATAGTACGAGGGCAAAGGACTTTATATATATGAGCCGCTAGCGCAATGGGAGAAATATGCTTCTCGAGATCCCTATCTCGGAAGCTCAGCAGGATAACGATAACCTATCACCTGCAATCGCAAGTGATGACATAGACAGCAATGACAATAACCCATCACCTATGATCGCAGGTGATGCCAAAGGCAACAATGACTATAACTTATCACCTATGATCACAGGTGATGACAAAGACAACTAAATACACGATTGTGACACTATCCCCCCTTTAGGGTGAAGCTTCAGTGACAAGGAGACTTTGGACATAACAACTGGCAAAATTAATACAGAAAACAATAACAATAATAAGAACAAGGATAAGAACCCTAACTCCAAACAACAACAAAGACGCAAAGTCATGACATTAGTCAACTGGGCAAGGCTTTCTTGGGTATCGTTAGTGGAACAGGCTAACGAGGTTCTGTATGTTTTCCAAGTCCTTTGCAGGTTGCCAGGTAGCCTCCTTGTCCCCTAACTACTTGACCTTATACTGAACTCGTCCATAGTATTTCTTTAAGTCCAGTACCTTCTCAACCTCCTACTCCTCTTCACTTGTGATCACCACTGGAGGAGGTGAGGGGTGCTTTTGCCTGAGAAGGGGATCATTAGTGGCTGGCTCGATCTTCAAGACATAAATGACCGGGTGGTGCTTGATATCCTTAGGAAACCTCAGCCAGTAAGCATGAGTGCCCATAGCTACCAACACCTCGAACAGGCCCAATAACTTGTAGTCGAGCTTGTGGGATGGTCATTCCATCTGGAAGTGTCTGCTAGATAGCCACACTTAGTCTACAGGCTCATACCTCGGTGCTGGTAGTTTTGACCCATTGGCATACTCAGCTTGTCTAGCTTGAGCATATCCCAACTCAACTTTTAGAGTGAAGTGCAACTCAGCAATCTCTATAGCAAACTCCATCAGCAAGAAAAAAGTCGTATCGGGATGCCAGGTGGTGTCTCCAGGAGACAGGGTTGTCTCTAGTCTCTTTTGTGTCTTTTATGTCTCCTAGGTATCTCCTGAGTGTCTCCCATGTATCTCCTAGTGTCTCTTAGTATCTACAGGAGACACTGGGAGACATTCTGCCAATCGTGGAGACACACCTTGTCTTCAGTGGCAATACTGTCTCTAGAGATACTGGAGATAAACTATTTTCTTTCCTGATGTCCTTAGCTAGGGTGTTCTCCCTAGCCTTCTGCAGAGGTGCTAGCGAGTCTACGAAACGAGGGTGCCAGCCATAATTGGCCAGGAATAGGGAGGTCTTCAAAGTCTCTGAGAAATGATTGTTAGCAGTGAACTAACAGGTTGCCAGTAGTGACACCTAGTTGTTTTGCTGGTAATTGACATATGCTCTGAGGTACTGCTCCATGATAGCATTCATTGGTTCGGACTGACCATCTGTCTGAGGGTGATATACTGTAGAAAGGTATATGTTGATACTCAGGAGTTCGCAGAGGACCTTCCAGAAATCTGACATGAATTGAAGACCACAGTCAGAGACAATCGATTTGGGGAGGCCATGGTATCGGAATATATTGTTGAGATAGAGGCTGGCTAATTCCAGGGCAGAGCAGGTATCCTGGCAAGGTACAACATACCTTATCTTGGTTAGTCTGTCTACTACCATAAAAATGGCATTAAACCCCGAGTCTTCTAGCATCCCAGTTATGAAGTCCATATTCAGGTGTTGCCAAAGTCGGTCTAGGATCTCTAAGGGTTTTAGAGTCCCATACAGGGCATAACAGATAGGTTTTGTATGCTTGCAGATATGACAGTTCCGTATGTACTACTCCACCTCCTTCCATTAGTCAATCTACGTATATTGTTTGGACAGCAACTCAAACATCTTAGCTACCTCAGGGTGACCCGTAGCCAAGGTGTCATGGTGCTCCTTAATCAGCCTTAACCATATTCCATTGTCCGCGGGTATATAGAAGTAGTCAAGGTTGTAAAGGAGACTGTCCTAGATACTACATTCAGCCAGGGAGATCTTGGTGTGCTGATACTATCCAGACCCTACTGCGGCGATTATATCCTTGACCACGGGGTCCTCCGCATATGCCTGTCATATCTGCAGAAAGAGGTCGGCTCCAGCACTAGCATCAGTGGGAGTATTGGCCGCTAGGTCGAGATTTTTAGGTTTTAGTACCACCTAATTCTGGTACTTCAGCCTTTCATCCCCCCCTTTAGGGAGATCTCCTGATCTCCTAATCAGTGCATCCAGCTTACCCCTAGCCTTTCTAGGTCGATACCTAATTTTAAAGTTGAACCGAGATAGGAACTCCAACCACCTAGCCTGCTATCGGTTCAATAGTTTGGTGGTGGTAAAATACTCAAGGTTCTTATGATTGGACAACAACTCGATAATCCCCTTGGCTGACTCTAGATATGGCCTTCACTCCTCAAATACTCGCACGATGGCCATCAGC
Organism: Terfezia claveryi; assembly: GCA_015179025.1. NCBI lineage: Eukaryota > Fungi > Ascomycota > Pezizomycetes > Pezizales > Pezizaceae > Terfezia > Terfezia claveryi. The sequence continues at coordinate 23,188 of WHUX01000355.1, read as the reverse complement.
TCCTTGTCATAGATCTCGTAATTGTACTCAGCTGGGGAGTGCTTTTTTGAGAAGTACACTACTAGGTGCTAGTGGAGGGTTCCATTGACATACTGAGATATGATTCTGGTGGAAACATAGTCGGAGGCATCCGTTTCTATGATATACTCACTGTCGGGGTCAAAGTGGGCCAGGATGGGTGTTGAATAGAAGGCTTCCTTAAGGTTCTCGAAGGCTGATTGGGCTGCAGGATTACAATGGAATCACTGATTCTTTTCCAAGCCCTTTGTTTTTGTTAGTGCTATCAAGGGTGCCACGATCTTTGAATAACTCAGGATGAACTGGCGGTAGAAATTGGCAAAGCCCAAGAAGGCCTGTATATCCTTGAGGTTGGTAGGGGTTTCCCAATCCTGGATTGCTATGACTTTGGCAGGGTCCATCCTAATACCTTCTATAGTTATGATCAAGCCTAGGTACTTCACCTCTTGGACATGGAATTCACATTTTTCGGGCTTAAGGTATAGCCCAGCCTGCTCCAGCTTCTCCAATACCTAACTGATATGGATCCTGTATTCTGCCAGGGAATCCGAGTATATGAGGATGTCATCTAGATAAGCTGTGCAGAATACATCCAAGAAGTCCTGTAGGGTGTCGTTGATAAAGTGCTGGAGAGAGGCCGGGGCATTAGTTAACCCGAAGGGCATAACATTGTACTCAAAATGCCCATACCTTGTCCGAAAAGCTATCTTCCACTCTTCACCTTCTGCAATCTGTACTAGGTTATAGGCCCCTCTCAGATCTAGTTTAGTAAACTATTTTGCCTTAGATAGCCTTGCTAGGGTCTCCTAAATCAGAGGCAAAGGGTACCTGTTCTTTACCGTTATTTTATTTAGGCCATGATAGTCTACACACAACTGGAGAGATCTATCCAATTTCTTAATGAATAGTACGGGTACACCAGCTGAGGAGGAGCTATGGCAAATAAAGCTCTTGTTGAGGTTTTCTTCTAGGTACTTCTTCAAGGCTTCCAGTTCTGCTCGAAACATTGTATACAATGGTCCATATATCAGAAACGATTGCAGTTTGCCTTTGCGGCCCCCGAGGCCCACGATATTCTAAAGACTGTTGTTGCCAGGGCGCTGCTCCCTCGCAGCGCGCGCCCCACGGCCAGTTGTTAACGCAATCTATGCCGTGACACTGTACCCTAGGACTTTGCGCCCTAGGGTTCAGCGTTGTGGAACAGCGCCCTATCTTGTGTGTCCCTGCCCTTCAGCCACATACTGTTTCTGCCCCCAGGTGCTAATCCATGGTCATGCAATGTCCAGGTGCTACAAAAGCACAGTATGCCTCGGTAACGCAGGTGTGCGCCCTGGCACAACAACCTGACAGGCAACATATCCACTCTACTTGGCGCACATGGAGAATAATGGTAATAGTAGCCAGGCAAATGCAGCCAGGCAGAGAGGGGCAGTCAGGCAAAGGCAGCCAGGTATAAGCAATACATTGCATGCACTAGGTGAACTTGAGCTTCTATATACACTGATGAGCCATATTTGTATTTCCACTGAACCATTCCATCATAGATCCCACTAGGACCCTGTCCTGTGCATATGCCTACTACAATCCAGCCGTTCCCAGACCTCAGTAGTTACCAAAGTAGTAACCGCCCTCACTGATGTAGTTATCCACTACCATGAGCAACTCCTAGCAGTAGAGCAATTAGCTAGGCAGTCCCACAAAGTCTACGGATTTGCTGGCGAGTCCACGTACCTAGCTATGTCTATACATATTGATTGGGGATATCTTGGGAGTGCACTTGCGGAATCCTAAGAACAATTAGCAATGCCTCTACATAGAGTCCGCTGGTTATCTGGTGAGTTCACATACCTAGCTATGTCTGTTCATATTGATAGGGGATATCTCGGGTGTGTACTTGCAGTGTCCTAAGAGCAATTAGCAATGCCTCCATATAGAGTCCGCTGGCTTTCTAGCGAGTTCATATACCATTGGCAACCTACTAGTGGTCAGCCACTGTCTTATGTCCATCCCTGCAAGCACCCCTGCAAGCCCCCTCCGAGGCGAACCATATGATATACCTAACGCAGCTGTTGCAAGTTCTATCTACAATTATGGAAACAATCACGCTCTACAACATGGTTACCCTTATATTCTACCAAAATCAACCAGATATGCAGAACCTATCCATTCTAATATATCTACCCCGTGACCCCCCCCCCCTCCTTTCTTCCAACCCTATATCATAAATATCATGCCAATGAGCTCATAACTCCACGGAGGTCTTAACCATGCATCTAAATCGATGTTAGATTAATTTGGAAAAGGAAGGGTGTGATATGATTGAATGGCAGTATAATTGGTAGGGGCACTAACCGCAGCAAAATGATCAATTTCGAGATTTCTCATTGAATCTACCAAATCCTCCTCATCAATGTCCTCATCAACCCGTCGGTCAACCCCATCAGCCTCCGCTTCAGCCTCCTCCTCTGCTTCATTCTCAACCACTATAGAAAGATCACCACCTGCAATATCCCTCCCTTTGGGCTTTAAAGGTCGCTTTGGCCGAGGAGGGTATGGTGGTCTTTTCATACCGGTAGACCGCTTCTTACCAGTAGCTTGCTTAGTAGCAGCCCATGCAGTATCAATGTCAGCGCATTCAGCTTGCCATGCAGGTATTACAACCTCCGTATATCTCTTGAGGTCAGCTTTCCACTGCTTCTCAAGCATATCTCGTAGAGCCTTTCTCTCATCTGCAATTTGCTTCTTTTCCGCTGATGCCTGCTGCCTTGCAAGCTTTTTTGCCTCTTCCTCCGCAACCTTTTTAATGCCATCATTGACATACTGGTGTGTCAGTACTCGAGCTTCCCCAACACGCTTTTTTCCTTTCTTTGTTCGGCGTACCTTCCCATCTCGGAGCTTGCTAAGAGTGTCAGCACGAGGGGCAATATCTCTGTGTTTTGCAACCTTTTCACCAGCAAAGTCAATAAGCTCAAATACCCACTCCTTCTCATCTGAATCTAATTTTGACCGAATGATATCTTCAACTCGTTGGGAGAGTGCACGGAGCCGACCAGGGGTATCAGATACTCGAATTTCATTGGCTGAGATAGCGTGACTGTCTGAGACATTGTAGGAGGGGAGGGGTTCAATGAAATCACGATCGATTGGCCAGCAGCGGGACTTTCGCCATGCTCCAAGAAGACAATCGGTAGTATAAACCTCATTTCGAGTTATTTCAAGGATTTCAAGAAATGATGGTTTTGAGAGAACTTGAAGCGGGTTTTGTCGAAGCCACGAACTGAGGTTTCTCTCATACACCCTCTGCAGGACTCCGAAGCAACCTACATCAAGGGGTTGCAGGAGATGAGTAGACTTTGATGGAAGGCAAATCATATGAATATTATGATCCAGTGCATACCGCACTACCTTCCATGCAATATGTGAAGAATGGCCATCCACAATAAGACAGCGAGGGCCTTCAACCCGAGTATAAGGTTCAAAGTGCTCAACCATATACCCCAAACCCAGCTCATCATCCATATATCCGCTTTCAGAGACTGCAAACGTAGCTTCCACCTGTAGGCCCCCTTCTGGATAGTAAGATTGCCGATGGGACTTTCCTTGCCATACAATGAAGGGTGGAATAACCTTCCCACCAGCACTGACGGTCTCCAAAACACTGCAAAATTCACGAGAACCTTCAGTCATTGCAGTAGCTCGACCTCTAGCACGCACAATAGCCATCGTCCGTGTACTATTTCGGCCCATAGTAATACCTTTTTCATCACAATTCCATATATTCTCTTGAGATATCTTTTTCCGGCGTATTAGATTGGCAAGTTTTCGGAGAAAATCTGCTTGCAGCTCAATGTCATTGGATGCAGCTGCTCGCGCTCTCTCCTGATATCGAATATAGACTTTCTTGAAGCCCGGGTTGCGATCAAGAAACCTGTTAACCCAGTTGACACCAACAATATGGATTGGGGGGGTGCTGGTGGCGGGGGTACTGTTGGAAGGCAGAACGGAAATAATTGCACCTTGCCGTTATATACGTTGATCCCGTCGATCTCGGGGGTTGCTGCTTGATTCTCGGGGGCCTGTAATACCCCCTCCGTTACCTTGCTGTGGTATCTGCCGCTCATTGACAATGTCCTGCGCCATTTGCCGTAAAAGGGTATGATTTAATGGAAATCCTGCATCAGCCATCATTCCTACATAGGCTGCAATTGCTTTCTCATCACCAGGAGAGAGCAATTGCTCATCCCGATGAGCTGTAGACCTCTCTTGGTGCGTCCCCAGCAGCCTCCGACGCAGTGTTTGCCGCTCAACCCCATACAGCTCAGCTATTCATATAGTGGGTATATCTGGTTCTGCTCGAGCATGCTTCATGGCTGCCTGCAGGTCTTTTTCGGTATATTTCGGCATCTCTCCTGAGGTATTGGTATTGGTGATATTGCCCAGGCTTTGGTGATTCGGCTGATATAGGTTGCGGCCATGATAATTGTAAGGGGTCAAGACTGGGACCAATTGAAGTGACGAGGAGGTTGGCGTGTTGCATGTCTTAGACACTGGACATAAGACAGTGGCTGACCACTAGTAGGTTGCCAATGGTACCTAGCTATGGCTGTGAATATTGATAGGGGATATCTCAGCGCAGTCCTAAGAGAAATTAGCAACGCCCTCACATGGAGTCCGCTGGTTTTCTGGTGAGTTCATATACCTGGCTATGCCTGTATCGGCACATATAGCTGGGGGATATCTCGCAACTGCACTTTGGGCATCCTTAGAGTAATTAGCTAGGCCTTTACATTGAGTCCGCGGGTTGTCTGGCGAGTTCACGCACCTGGCTATGTCTGCGCATATAGATGAGAGATATCTCGAGAGTGCACTGGGGGAGTCCTAACCTCAGCGCTGGCTGCTTGACCTTCCGCCGACTACTGGCTGGCTGTGTTATGTGTCATACCTGTGAAAAGAGGGGGTGTATGTGCTCTCGTGTTCTGTTGGTTCGCGCAGCCCTAGAAATATGTGTCGATTGACGTGGCCGGGAAATATGTGTTGATTGGTCGGAAGGCAGATTTACTTATGTTGGTGTGACAGATCAGCACATGCATGTTTCAGGCTACATATGCCCACCAGCCGTGAGTTTACCGAAGTGGGTAATAGGAGCACTGATGGCGGGCTTGTTCATATGGACTTGTGCATGCAAGAAACTCATGCTTTTGGAGACTTATATATATATATATGAGAAACTCATGATTTCAGAGATACAGATATATATATGTAAGACACTCGTGGTTTGGAGATATATATATATATATATATATATATATGCGAGAAACTCGTGCTTTTGAGGCTTATTAGTATATATACGAGAATCTCATGCTTTTGGAGGCTGAGATCTATATATGCAAGAAACTTATGCTTTTGGAGATATATATATATATGCAAGAAACTCTTCCTTTGGAGATATATATATGTATATATATAGGAAAAACTCATGCTTTTGGAGATATATATATACTGTACCAAAAAGGGGGATGTTATCGCACGAGCAGCGCTGTCGCATTCCTATGTTATTGTAGATACTTTAATGTTAGTCGGCAACTCCTATTTATTTCCGTATACATAAGACAAGTTTATTTTAATGGCGTCACATAGTACATAGTACGCATTGTCTGGAATACTGTTGCTTTAGTAAGTATTGTAGTGACTAAAATGTTCGCCACCGTGTTGTCAAGACTACCGTGGACTTAGTAAGTATTGTCTAGAATACCATTGCTTTAGTAAGTATTGTGGAGACTAAATATGGTCGCTATTATATTGTCAAGAATACCATTGCGATAAGGGTTACCAATCAATGTCATAATTAGCCATACACTATATGCACCCCTGATCAAAGCAGTATATCAAACAATATAATACTATATAGTGTATCGCATGGTTCTCATAGTGATTCAGGATGGTGATTTTAGTGATCCTGGATGGTTCTTTTAGTTGCTTGGAACCATATATTAAGGAACACCTCAGCTATACTGAATATCTTCAAATTTATTTTTCTGTGGAATGCGCATCCAGGGGAGGATAGTACTGAGTGCAACAATTTACTCTCAAGGACCTAGGGTACCGTGGACTACTGCAATCTATACAATACACTTTACAGGATATAATGTATTGGGCGAGAATAGTGTTGTAGATGTAATTCCCGATTTGGAATGCAGGTATATTCATAGAAGTAATAGTACATAAAGATATTTCTTTTCCTCTATTCCATCTTGCCTAATACACAGCCATTGCATGAGATAGAACGTATAATATACAGGGATACATGAGGTAGAACATATTGTGGGCAGAAATGCTCTTGAACACCAGATAGAAATTTGAGAGACATGAAAATGTAGCGAGCAATGCGAGTGAATTGTAAGGGTAAGAGGCGAGTGAGTTTAGAGAAAGAAGAAAAAACAGATGTAGAGGGCTAGTTCTTATAGTACTTACATGAGAGAAAACACTACTCCTTCAGATGAAAGTCCCAATAATCTTTGGTTTGCTATATTGAAGGAATCATTATACAAATGTCATGGAAGTTAAGATTCAAGAAGCAGTACTTAACTCACTCAGAGATAAAAGCCGTCAGGGAGCAATAAACTTGTGGATCCATTAAAACCTGTAGCCTGTGATAGCCATAAGTCAGTCAACATACAGCTATCATGGGACTGGAGGGTAGGGATGTGCAAACAAACCTACAAGACTCGTGCTGGCACGAGTCAAGTTGAGGGTAAGTGAGATCACACATGTAGGGGTCATACATGTATGATCCTGTTACGCCAACCTGTGATGGTCATAAAGTCAGTCAACATACAGCTGTCATGGGACTGGAGGGTAGGGATGTATAAACAAACCCACGAGACTCATGCTAGCATGAGTCAAATTGAGGGTAAGTGAGATCACACACATAGCGGGCCGTATGTGTATGATCCCGTTACGCCAACCTGTGATAGTCATAAAGTCAGTCAACATGCAGCTGTCATGGGACTGGAGGGTAGGGATGTGCAAACAAACCCATGAAACTTGTGCTGGCATAAGTCAAGTTGAGGGTAAGTGAGATCATATACGTAGCGGGCTGTATGTGTGTGATCCCATTACGCCAACCTGTGATGATCATAAAGTTAGTCAACATGCAGCTGTCATGAGACTGGAGGGTAGGGATGTACAAACAAACCCACGAGACTCATGCTGGCATGAGTCAAGTTGAGGGTAAGTGAGATCATATATGTAGCGGGCCGTATGTGTGTGATCCCGTTACGCTAACCTGTGATGGTCATAAAGTCAGTCAACATGCAGCTGTCATAGAACTGTAGGGTAGGGATGTGCAAACAAACCACAAGACTCGTGCGGGCACGAGTCAAGTTGAAGGTAAGTAAGATCACACACGTAGCGGGTCATACGTGTGTGATCCTGTTATGCCAACCTGTGATGGTCATAAAGTTAGTCAACATGCAGCTGTCATGGGACTGGAGGGTAGGGATGTGCAAACAAACCCACGAGACTCGTGCTGGCACGAGTAAGTTGAGAGTAAGTGAGATCACACACGTAGCGGGCCGTACGTGTATGATCCCGTTACGCCAACCTGTGATGGTCATAAAGTCAGTCAACATACAGCTGTCATAGGACTGGGGGGTAGGGATGTGCAAACAAACCCACGAGACTCGTGCTGGCAGAGTCAAGTTGAGGGTAAGTGAGATCACACATATAGCGGGCCGTACGTGTGTGATCCCGTTACGCCAACCTGTGATGGTCATAAAGTCAGTCAACATACAGCTGTCATGGACTGGAGGGTAGGGATGTGCAAACAAACCCATGAGACTCGTGTGGACATGAGTTAAGTTAAGAGTAAGTGAGATCACACATGTAGCGGGTCGTACATGTGTGATCCCGTTACCCCAACCTGTGATGGTCATAAAGTCAGTCAACATGCAGCTGTCATGGGACTGGAGGGTAGGGATATGCAAACAAACCCACAAGACTCGTGCAGGCACGAGTCAAGTTGAGGATAAGTGAGATCACACATGTAGCGGGTCGTACGTATGTGATCCCGTTACGCCAACCTGTGATAGTCATAAAGTCAGTCAATGATGTCCATAAAGTCTGTCTGATTTCATTGGAGAGTCACAGAATATACAGTACTTACTTCTTACTTAGTTCTTCTTCTTACCTCTTGGTTCCTGCTTCTTAGACCTTCGTACGTACTAAAGGTAGTTCTGTTAAGATTGTGCCAACTAGGCTAAAGAAACTGCAGAGATATAAAAATTATATCAGAAGGTTTCTAGAGAAGGCCGAGTAGGCATGGCCTTGGTCCTCAGGTAAGGCCATATTCACTATGAAGATCCCCTGTGTATTAATCAGTGTTTGCCTATAAGTTGATTAAGTGGGGTAATCTGGTACAAGGGGCTCATGCCAATGAGATGATCAGTAGGGGCCAGTATTCTGGCGAGAGTCTATTCGAAGCCAGTACCCAAAGCACTTATACAAGTTATGAGGCATATATCTGAGTATCCCCACGTGGTATTTGGATTGCGATGTATTGAGAGGTGTAGTATTAAAGATATGGCAATCTTGAGGGACTGAGGATGTGTGGTGTTGAAGTTCGAAGGAGAAGGTACTAGAAGGTTTTATAAAGAGCGCCAAGTTCTACCTATAGTCTTGGATTCTGAGAAATCGGTATCGGAGCTAGTTTGAATTGTTGATAGTTTAGTCATACCTAAGACCCCTACTAAGAACAAACTTCTACTGCCCCAGTATCACACAAAACATCCATCACTAGGAGAACACTGTTTGTTGGCATTCCTCAACCAACACCACAATCCGAAAGGAATACTATTGCTCAAAGGAAAACTTTGGACGATGTCTAACTCTCGTGTGCCAAAGTGGAAATCAAGAGGGGATACGGGGGTGGTAGACAGGAGTCCAATGAAGCAAGTTGCAGCAATTTTACAACAACAATAAGCAATGCTGGCCATGCAGCAAGGCATCAATATAAGGGGAGGTATGGAGTCGTCTTCAATTGGTTCAAAACATATGAATCACTTGGGAGGATGACAAAATAACTCAATGAGTTCTTTCAATATTGGAAGAAGTTCACCACCTCGTCAAGAGGATAAGCTAGGTTACAACGACGAGGATGATATGGATGGGAATGAGGACGAGGACAATAATAGAGGGGATGGCTTTACAATCAAAGGAGAAAAGCTAAATTATTTTCGTCTCAATGTGAGTACTTACTTAATTCTTATTCTTGCCTGGTGGGATGTCTGCATCTCTATAAACAATGGCATATGATACTCATCATCTGTATACAAGTCCCTTGTGGTATCAGTAAACAACAACTCCAGCACATAGTCGATTGTCACTTTTACCCTGCCGGGAACGGGGGTTGTAAACCACCCAATCACCCGAAATGCCGGCAGTATGACAATTCAAAACTAGAAAGAGTCTTCCAGAATAGAAGTGAGGTTTTTAACTCCCTCATGCAAAACTCTCGAAAACACTTCGCCAGATACTTCTTTATTAAGGACCAGGACGTCGTAGATCTTATCGACTATTCTACCAATGTGATAGGGAGAGTGGACCGAAATAGCGATGGATTTCATGAGGCATATTCAAAAGTTACCGAATGGCGGAAAAACTGGCATGCGAAGTTTGTAAAGGTAGTCGATGAATGTCTCTTAGTGCTCGTTGAAAAACATCCAAAGCTAAAGGATGTGCCAAAGCCAGATCTTCCTTTGGCATATGCCCGCTTCTACAAATACGAGACTATGTATGCGATACTTGAACAGGTCCAATGTATCGTCGACCTGAGGGCTTGTATGGGCATTGAAAATATCAAGTAGTTCTATGAGATGTTGTTCTCGTAGTCATTGATATATGCCCATATGTCTAGATTCCTGGCTGGAGAGGAGGGCATTTCTAGAGGGGAATATCTTCGACGCATCCGTCTCATTGGCCACCAAAAAGAGTTTGAACACATCCGACTCACTGACATTGTTTTCCTTCCTGATAAGCCAGTTTCTAAACTGAGAAACGCACCTAAGAAGAAGGTGAGGGGGAATGATGTTTTGGAAGGATTTGTTGTAGTGGCAGGAGGGGCAATTTTATCAAATCCTATAGTAGAACCTAATCAGGATCTCGGGGTTCCTGAGTCAGAATCCAATCAACAGATGTACCAAAATATCGACCCCACTCTCTTGTCTGGGGAAAGTGGAACGAAGGGTTCTTGAATCTGACGATGGGACCATCTCTAGTGTGTTTTCATACTGGGTTTATGCATTTTCATACTGGCTTTCATACTGGGTTGATGCGTTTTGATACTGGCTTTCATGCTGGGCTTTTATAATGCGTTTTCATACTGATGGGTTTGATGTATCTGCAATTTTTTTCTTGACTTGTAGTTTTGTTTGGGAGATCAGGCTTGGTGGTTAAAAAATTACCCGAATAGGCAAATGTCTTTTGAGCCTCTATACTTACTTCTTTTTAATAATAGAATAAATATCCTCCATTGTCTGAAGTACTTACTAAGTACTTGTTAGCATAAGTGATCACATAGAAGATCCTGCTTACTGTCTGAATGACCTCATTTGCCTCTGTAGAATGAGATATAACACTCGGGTACTTAGTATATATTAAGTACATGTATTACGCACTTGCATGTATCAAAGTATCACACACATTGTAATGACGGCTCTGGGGGCAAGGCGACCAAGGGGTACGCCGGAGCAAGGGCAAGGCTAGGATAACACACACGTAGTAACGCTACGTGAGTGACCAGGGGGAGGCTGAGACGGGAGGCAAGGGCAAGAGGCAAGAGGGGCAGAGGGCAGGGGACACGAGACACACGGAAGCAGTTGCCGCGTGTGTCAAGGGAGGCAGCTAGGCTGCAAACACAAGGCGAGGCAAGGCAAGGACAGGAGGTTCGCGGGGTGGGCAGCAGGGCTGCAGAGTCGAGGCGAGACAAGGAAGTGCACAAGGGAGATACACCAGCGTGGAGAGAAGCAAGGCCCTGTATTGGATATATAAGACATTGGATGGGGATCCAACGAGAGGGCGGAGGGACGAAGATATATATACCTGATTCCAGGCCAAGGCTGTGGAAGGAATAAGCTTCCCGAGATTCCTATCTCGGAAGCTAAGATAACAATCACCCATCGACGACACCAGAACAAGCCTGTTCGAGTGTCAAAACAGCACGACACCCGAACAAGCCTGTTTGAGTGTCAAATTAAGACTAAGAACACGGTTGTGACACTATCCCCCCTTTAGGCTGGAGCTCCAGCGACTAGGAGGCCTGGGCACAATAACCGGCAAAATCAACACAGGAAACAATAATAAAGGCAACGACAAGGATTCCAACTCCAAACAACAACGACAATAACAACCCTAATAACCAATTCCAGGACAACAAGAACATCATTGGGCGGGGCGAGGCTTCCGGGGGTAACGCTGGTGGAACAGGGTGATCAAGTCCTGTGCGTTTTCCAGGTCCTCCGCTGGTTGCCAGGTCGTCTCCTCATCTCCCAGCCATTTGACCTTATATTGCAGGTGCCCATACCTTCTTCGGGAGTCCAGCACTTCCTCTACCTCCCATTCCTCCTCACCTTCGATAACCACGGGGGGAGGTGGAGGGTGTTTCTGGCCGGGGAGAGGGTCGCTAGCGGCAGGCTCGATCTCGGAGACATGGACGACCGGGTGGCGTTTGATGTCCTTGGGAAACCTCAATCGATAGGCATGAGTGCCTATAGCGCCTAGAACCTCGAAGGGGCCTAAGAACTTATGGTCCAGTTTGCGGGAGGGCCGTTCTGTTTGGAAGTGTCTGCTGGATAGCCATACTTGGTCCCCTGGGTGGTATTTAGGAGCTGGCAACCAGGACCCATTGGCATACTCCGCTTGCCTGGCTTGGGTATAGGCCAACTCAGCCTTCAAGTTAGCATGGAGTTTTGTAATCTCTGTTGCAAAGTCCTTGGCTGGGGCATTCTCCCTGGCCTTGCGCAGAGGTGCCAGGGAGTCTACGAACCGAGGGTGCCAGCCATAATTGGCCAGGAATGGGGAGGTCTTCAGGGTTTCGGAGAAGTGGTTGTTGGCGGAGAACTCGCAGGTCGCCAGCAACGAAACCCAGTTATTCTGCTGATAATTGATGTACGCCCTTAGGTACTGCTCCATGATGGCGTTCATGCGTTCTGACTGGCCATCAGTCTGAGGGTGGTATGCCGTAGACAGGTGTACTTCAATACCCAGCAGCTCACAGAAGGTTCTCTAGAAGTCGGCAACAAACTGAGGGCCGCGGTCTGAGACAACCGACGCCGGGAGGCCATAGTAACGGAAGACATTATTCAGGTAAAGGGATGCCAATTCAGGGGCTGAGCAGGTGTCTCGACAGGGTATCACATGCCTCATTTTTGTCAACCGATCCACTACCATTAAGATGGCATTGAATCCCGAGTCTTCTGGCAATCCGGTAACGAAGTCCATAGTCAGGTGTTGCCAGGGTTGTTCTGGGACTTCCAGGGGCTTTAGGGTACCATAAGGAGCGTGGCGGGTGGGTTTGGCATGCTTGTAGACATGGCAATTCCGTATGTACCGTTCCACATCTTTCCGCTGATCGATCCAGGTGTATTGCCTAGTTAGCAGCTCTAGGGTTTTAGCTACTCCAGGGTGGCCAGCGGCTAAAGTGTCATGGTGTTCCCTGATCAGGCTGAGGCGCAAGTTCCCTTCCGGTACATATAGTCGATCCAGGTGGTATAGAAGGCCATCCTGAACGGTGCATTCAGCCAGGGAGATCTTGACGTGACGGCGCTGTCCAGATTCCACCGCGGCGATTATATTCTTAACCAGGTCGTCCTCCGCATATGCCTGTCATATCCGCAGGAGGGGACCTGCTCCGGGGTCCGCTTCAGCTTCAGCATCTGTATCTGCAAGGGTATTGGCCGCTAGGTTGAGATTTTCAGGTTTCAGTACCACCTGATTCTGGTACTTCAGCCTTTCATCCCCCTCTTTAGGGAGATCTCCTGATCTCCTGGTCAGTGCATCCGGCTTACCCCCAGCCTTTCCAGGCCGATACCTTATCTTGAAGTTAAACCGAGAGAGGAATTCTGACCACCTAGCCTGTCGGCGATTTAGCAATTTGGTGGTTGTAAAGTACTCTAGGTTCTTATGGTCAGAGAGGACCTCGATAACCCCCTTTGCCGATTCCAGGTGTAGTCTCCATTCCTCGAATACTCGCATAATGGCCATTAACTCCTTATCATAGATTTCATAATTACACTCCGCCGGGGAGTGCTTTTTAGAGAAATAGGCCACTGGGTGGAGGACTCCATCGACATACTGGGACAGGATTCCGGCGGAGACATAGTCGGAGGTGTCCGTTTCCACGATATACTCGCTATCAGGGTCAAAATGGGCCAGGATTGGGGCTGAGCAGAAGGCTTCCTTGAGGTTCTGGAAGGCGGATTGGGCTTCTGGATTCCAGTGGAAGGCCCTTTTTGTCAGGTGTGAGCCAGCTTCTACCTTCGTTTTCGTCAAGGCCGTCAGGGGTGCCACGATTCTTGAGTATCCCAGGATAAATCGGCGGTAGAAGTTGGCAAATCCTAGGAAGGCCTGCACATCCTTCAAATTGGCTGGGGTTTCCCACTCTTGGATTGCAGCAACTTTGGCGGGGTCCATCCTAATACCTTCCGTGGTTATGATCAAGCCCAGGTACTTCACCTCTTGGACGTGGAATTCGCATTTTTCAGGCTTAAGGTACAGCCCAGCCTGCTCCAGCTTCTCCAGCACTTGTCGGACGTGAATCTTGTATTCCGCTAGAGTATCCGAGTAGATGAGGATATCGTCCAGGTAGGCGGTGCAGAATACATCCAGAAAGTCCCGCAGAGTGTCATTGATAAAGTACTGAAAGGAGGCGGGGGCGTTGGTTAGGCCGAAGGGCATCACATTGTACTCAAAATGGCCATATCGCGTCTGGAAGGCAGTTTTCCACTCCTCCCCCTCAGCAATTCGTACCAAGTTGTAGGCCCCTCTCAGATCCAATTTGGTGAACCATTTGGCCTTGGAGAGCCTGGCTAATGTCTCCTAGATCAGGGGCAAGGGGTACCTGTTTTTTACCGTAATCTCATTCAGGCCGCGATAATCCACGCACAACCTAAGGGAGCCATCCGATTTCTTCACAAACAATACGGGTGCACCTGCTGGGGAGGAGCTATGGCGAATGAAGCTCTTGTTGAGGTTTTCCTCCAAGTACTTCTTCAGGGCTTCCAATTCCAGTCGGGACATTCCATAGAGTGGGCCGTAAGGGGGGGTTTTTCCTTCGATCAACGGGATTGTGTGGTCGTATGGTCGATGGGGGGCAAGCTTTTCTGCGGCTTTTTCCGAGAAGAGGTCGATAAAATCATGGTATTCATCCGAGACCATTGATTTCCACTCCTCCTTAGGTCTCATCTTATTAATCTCTAGGTTAATTTCGTAGATTGACAGGGTATGGGCCTTTAGTTTGTGTCGTTTGGTAAGGTAAGCAAAGGCCCCAGCTCCAATGAAGCTGACATTCAGGGGTTTAGTAGAAGCCGGGGGGACTAGTGGATCAGGAGTAGGAGCAGGGGGTTTGCCAACGTTGACATATGCGGTCTGGTGTACTACCTGGGCGAGGTCCTCTACCATGGGAGGTAAAGCACATAACCCCCTAACGGCGGCCTGTGGGGCACCACAGTGTCTCTTGCAATACCCACTATTGAAATTCAAGGTATAGAAGCCGAAATTGATGGAGACATCATGCATCCGGAGCCATGGGATCCCCAGAACAATGGGGTATTTTAGCTTGGTCACGAACATCGGGAGGCTCTCCGAATGATCTCCAATGGCACTGGGTAAACAAGCAAGGTCGGTGATAGCCCCGGAGGAGATAGGACGGCCATCAATAACGTCGAGGAGGCGGGGGGTGTTGAGCTTGGAGGTTGGGATGGAATTCTTACTGACAAAGGCCTGATCAATGAAGGCAATTCCTGAAGCACCACAATCTATGAGAGCTGATGTGACCACTGTTTTACGATTGAATTTGACAGTTATAGGTACAACGAAGTGCTCGCCAAATAGGCGAGACTCATCAACAGACATAGATGTAGGCAAAGAAAACGCAGACAAAGATAAATGACCTGGGGCAGGTCCCTTGCTAGTGTCAGTAACTAGGCAAGGGACTCCCCTTTTCCCGACTCTTCCCCAACTTCTTCGATCCTGGCTTTCGAGATAGCATGAGCGGCTAGGGAGCGGTTTTTTCGGAGGGGACATGCCGCAATAAAGTGGTCCCCTTTTCCACACGCAATGCATAACCCATTAGTGCGGCGGTGGTTCCTTTCCTCCTAGGTTAGTCGAGGCCTTCCCGATGATAAGTCCATAGGGGTGGGCCCTCCTGCCACCAATGATGGATGTGCTGGTTCATTGGCAGGGGCCTGAGCTGTCTTGGTGGCATGGTGTTGCTGAGGCTGGGGTTGTAGGAGACGGGGTGCTGGCCTGAACGTGGGGCGGTTGCAGAGCTGGGACATCCACTGTTCCACCCGGGAAGCCTGGTCAATTAATTCGTCAAGGGTTGTGGCTTCCGGGAGGCTGACCATGGCCTGCTGGATTTCGTCATTTAGCCCTTCCTGGAATTGCTCCAGTTTGGACTAGTCATTCCATCAGACCTCCGCTGCCAGTCTCGAGAATTCTGCCACATAAGTGGACAGATCGGTGTTTTTCTGCTTGAGGGCTCGGAGGGCCCTACTGGCAGTGCCAACGGCATCGGGGTCCCCAAACGCCCTATCTAGGATTGTAAAAAGGGCCGAGATATCATCAAGCTTGATCCCAGTTTCGAGGACATACGGCTGGATCTGGTCACAAGCTTTCCCCTCCAGCAAGGCGAAAACGTATGCCAGTCGATGTTGTTCTGACGGGAATCTGGCAGAATCCCCGTTCAACTTGAGATTGACAGCATTTTTCCAGGCTCGTAGGCGAACCCGGTCCCCATTGAACTTGGGGGGTATTGGAATGCTTTTGGTCTTGTTGCTACTGGCTGCTGATGGTATTGCAAGGTTCCCTAGGGTGCGGCTGAGGTTTTGGACCATAGTCCGTTCGTTGGCCAGGGCAAGGTTCAGATGGTCGAGATCGGTCTGGAGGATTGTGATCTCTTCGTTGGCAGATCTCAATTTTTGTTCAGCCATGGCTAGGCTGTTCTCAGCCATGGCCAGGCTGTTGCCGAGTTCGGCCCCGATGGCATCCATGGCCTCGAAGATGTCTATGATTTCTCGACGGTAGGCATTCAACTCGTTCAAGCCTGAGGGTATGGGGGAGCTCCTCCAGGTTTGAAACCTGACAGTGGGTGGTGGGAGAGCTGCTCCTGACATGACTGCGTACCAGTTGGTTCAAAGGATCCAATGTAGTGTAACGACGGCTCTGGGGGCAAGGCGACCAAGGGGTACGCCGGGGCAAGGGCAAGGCTAGGATAACACACACGTAGGAACGCTACGTGAGTGACCAGGGGGAGGCTGAGACGGGAGGCAAGGGCAAGAGGCAAGAGGGGCAGAGGGCAGGGGACACGAGACACGCGGAAGCAGTTGCCACGTGTGTCAAGGGAGGCAGCTGGGCTGCAAACACAAGGCGAGGCAAGGCAAGGACAGGAGGTTCGCGGAGTGGGCAGCAGGGCTGCAGAGTCGAGGCGAGACAAGGAGGTACACAAGGGAGATGCACCAGCGTGAAGAGAAGCAAGGCCCTGTATTGGATATACAAGACGTTGGATGGGGATCCAACGAGAGGGCGGAGGGACGAAGATATATATACATGATTCCAGGCCAAGGCCGTGGAAGGAATAAGCTTCCCAAGATTCCTATCTCGGAAGCTAAGATAACAATCACCTATCGACGACACCCGAACAAGCCTGTTCGAGTGTCAAAACAGCACGATACCCGAACAAGCCTGTTTGAGTGTCAAATCAAGACTAAGAACACGGTTGTGACATATACCTTCCTATAGATACTGGGAGTATTTGAGAAGTAGAAGCTAAAGCTTCATAAGCAAATTAAAAGGCAGCAGTAGGTTTTGCATCAAATAAAGCAGAAGTAAAAGGAAAGATTTCTAGCTAAGGAAATTTATGATTTAAATTCTCTACTATAGAATATTATATAAGAACTAGATCTCTAGCTACAAAATAGTAGGAAAATACTTCCAGTAAGGGAACCAATTGCTGTAGGTGCTTTAGTAGTGGAACAAGCTAGAGTCAGACAAGATCTGGAAGCTTTATTAGTTGTATATAAAGTGAGAAAACAAGCTATATATAAGGTAGAAGTAACTGTAGCCAATTTGATCTTGATGGATCTAATTTAAGAATAATATATATTTGTAGAAGAAGGTTTATATTAGAGAACTATTTATTTTTATTTTTTTTTTTTTAGGTAATCTGGGTTCATAGTTTTTTTTCCTTTTTTTTATTTAAAGTAATCTATATTCTTTTATTTATTTTTTCTTTTTTTTTTTTTAGAAGAGATGGTAAATTTTTAATTTTTTTTTGGAAGAAGATTTAATTAGTAAGTTGTATGTTTAAAAAAATAGATTAGATACTTGGTATTAAAATATTTCTATATAAACCTCTTATGCAAGTCTTTTTTATTAATAATACCTTACAAAATATCTTCTCAGCAAAGCTAGTGTAGCAACTGGGCAAATAAATCATAAACTTAAAGCCTCTCAAATTCTAGTAACTATAATTCAACTATAATCAACTTAAATAGTTAAAATACTAGTAGCATTTACAAATAATATTATGTTCAATAATAAAGTTTGTATAAGAAAGTTGATATTTTAGTTAGATTGTTAGCTAATTCCAATATAAGATAGCAAAAGTAATTCTAAATTAGAAGTCGAAACTTTTGTTAATACTACTGTACTCATATCAGGTATTGGAAGAGGAACATAATCCTTTTTAGCTATTGTTGACATTTTACAACCTTTTATGAGTATTGCATAAAAGATTATAATGAACTATATATATTGTAGGAAACTCTACTAATACTAAGTAAATTACTTCTACTTATATAGTATGCCTAGGATAAGGTATAAACGGGGCCTTATTAGATAGAATGAGTAAGAGGAGTTGATATATTTATATGATATCTAATTCGATTTGGGGTATTGGATTACGAATTTGTAATAGCTCAAAAGTATTTATTCTTAAACTAAAGCATATCTAATATATAAATGTCAGGCAAGCATTATAAGAGTGTATAGTATTAGCTAGTTACCAAAGGAATATATAAAGATAAAAGTTGAGTACTTACTAGATAGAGATTGATTTATCTATAGTAAAGCAGTTAGAATATAAGTTGGTTAGATAGTAAATACTACTAGTTTAATATTTGACACTAATATTAATATCCAAAAAAGAGTTTAAAGGACAGTTCCATATAGAGGAGATTGTTAATATAATATATTAATAGTATTTCTAAGGCTTAAAATAAAGGAGAATAGAGACCCAGACTTCCTAGATAGAATCAATAGTATCTTCATATATTTATAGCCTCAGCAATATATTACAGTTTAAAAGTATAAAAGATAGTAGATTGTAATCTGGTCATACAAGAGTTGAAATATAAAACTGCTTAGTATAAGTTGAAAATAACTAATAAAGAGTAATAAATGGATGTACAATATTAAATAAGAGACTAATACAAAATAGGTATATATAAGAAGTTGATGAATATATAAGAGATTCATCCAAAAGCAATAAAGGACCTTATAGTGAATAATATTAAGGTTAACTTAGTATATCAGATTGCAGCTTAGGTAAAGATGGTAGAAGTAGAACTAGTTGATATACTATAAGTTAAAAATAAAGCACAATATAAAGCAGAATTGAGAAAGGAGTTAAAGTACTTATATGAAAGATTAGAGGTACTAGCAGAGAAGTAGCATTAAAAAGAAAGTCTACTAAAAGATTTATTAATAGAATTGGGTGAACTATTAAATCTAAATATTGATGATATACTTGACAGATATCAGATAAAAAAATAGTTTGTCTCTAGTATCTCTAGAAACAGTAATGCTACTGGAGACAAGGTGTGTCTTTATGATTAGCAGAATATCTCCTAGTATCTCTAGAAGATACTGGGAGATACTAAGAGACATATTGAAGATACTTAAGAGACACTTGAGAGACAGAAAAGATATAAAAGACATAGGAGACAACCCTATCTCCTGGAGATACTATCGGGCGTCTTAATGCCACTTTTTTCTTGCTGATAGGGACAGGAGATCATTAGGAAGAAATAGTTCAAAAGTTTGACTACTGGAGTCTCCTAAACCCTCTGGAAGTCTTTGGGAGGTACTGGGAGGTACTAAAAGACAAACTATTTCTTCCTGATAGATATAGATAAAGAGAATATAGAAAGTAACTGAAGAAGTTAGATGTTTGAGGGAATAGGTTTTTTTATATTAGTTTCAAAGCTATTCTCTCTATAAGGTTATGTTATCTTATTAGCTATATTTCTCTTGCTTACATATAGTAGAATATTTCTTTTTCATAAATATATTTACAAGAAGCTGGGATAAAGAAGATTAGTAGATATAATTTGGTAGGAGAATAGAGTATGTATTATATTGGATTTTATTTTTTAGTATTGGAGGTTGTAAAGAATATTTATTAAGAATAAGGTTTTTTTTTCCCATAGAAGATATATTTAGTAATTAGCAAATAGAACACATATTAAAAGGAAAATATTTATATATACAGAAAGTATAATGGTTAAGTAAAGAATATAATAAGTAAGAATAAAAACATTTGAAGAGCAATTATTAGATAGAGCAAGTTATAAATATGAGGTATCAGATTAAAAATATTTGAAGGGCTATTATAGGAAGGGGAAATTAGAAATGTAAAGGTTTGGCTAAGAAGTACTAGAAAGACAAATATAAGATAGAGAAAATAGAAATGTAAGATATTAGATTAGGAATACCTAAAGAGCTATTATAAAATAGAAAAATTAAAGATGTAGAGTAAGGATAAAGAATATAAAAAAGCGAATTGGAAGATGAATACCATAAGAGAATGAAATAGATAAACAGTAATACAGGAATGACAATAATGGGTTAGAAGTAGTTGGGAGGATTATCAAATAAAAGTATATTAACAAAATCAATTCAAAGGTAAAATGTTGAAAATGTAGGATATTAGCTTGCATGATAATACTATAGCTTAAGTAAGACTTAGAGTAGAAACATTGGAAGTAGTTATCATACATCCTAAGAGTAAGATAAAATACCTCTGCATTATAATATTAAGTTTTACTACATAGTATTTAGTACATCTAATATACTTAATGCAAATAACATAGTTGCTAATATAAGAGTAGGTAAGACTATTGGTTTAATAAAAACTAAGATATAAAAAGCTACTTAAGGTTAATAACTAAAGAATATAAAAGAGAAAATGGATAATAACTAGGATAAGGTTAATAATAAAAGAAGAGAAGAGGAAAATAAAAAGAAATAGAAAGAAAATCTAAAGTAGGCACTAAAGAAAAATAGATAGATTGCAGGAGAGAGCAAGGGATAGAAATATTGATAAAGAATATAAAAGTAAGTATTACTAAGAAGTTGAACTTTATAGAGTATAGTAAGGAGGAAGAGGAGGAAAAAGAGGAAGAGGAAAAGAAAAAAGAGGAAGAGGAGAGGAAGAGAAGGAAACTCCAATAAAAATTATTAGTAAAAGTAATAAAGAGTATGTAGAGGGTAATAAGAATAAAATAAGAATATAAGGAATATTAGGAAGAAATTGTTTAAAAGTTTGCCTTTTGGAGCCTTCTAGAGCTTTTGGGAGCCTCTAGAAGGCACTAGGAGGCACTAGAAGACAAACTATTCCTTTCTAATAAATAGAAATATTAAGATAGAATCTGAAAGTAATTGTTATCAAAAAGAAGTACTTGAAAAAAGATAATTAGAAGGAGCCTTCTATATATATTAAGACTAAAAGTAAGAAAGGATATATAGAGAATAGTAAGAATATAATAAAGATATAAGAGAATATAATATTAAAGAAGAATTTTAAAGTAAGTATTACTAAATTAAAGCTATAATTTAAGGAAGATAATAAAGAGAAAGAGAAGAAAGAGGAGGCTTCTATGAAAATTAAGAGTAAAAGTAGAAAAGAGTATATAGAAGGAGGTAAGGGGATAGTAAGAATATAAGAGATTGGAATATTGAGAAGAAATTAGAGAGTAAGTATTAATAAAGAAAAGAAGTATTTTAAAGAGAATTATATAGAGAAGGAAAAAGAGATTATAGGGGAAGAGAAGATTATTAAGGAAAAGGGTACTAGTACTAGTAAGCCAGTTGATAGTAGTAATGATTAATATTAAATAGAGTGGGAAGAATAAAATAATAAGGAGTATCTGAAAGGAACTATAGTAGCTAGTAAAGGGAAGAGACTGAGGAAGGTTATATAGAGTAAAACTATTCTAGAGGCAAAAATGTAATGAATAGTACTAGACAGTATTCATTTAGTACCATTAATACAATCTATATCTGAAGGTATAGATATTTGTGTATTTCGGTTCTGCTGAGGTAAGACCTCAGAAGGGTAGGGAGATTACTATATGGGATGTTCCCAGAGGGAGCAATAATTAACTAGTGTAATCTATCTTATATAATTTGTGCTATCTAAGCTATATAATCTTGATCTGATTGAAATATAGGCTTGCTTGCTACTGTCTACTTACTTGTTACTTCTTGTGGATTTTAGAGGGAATCTAGCAGCCTATTTATACTCCTCTGAGATCTGATGACTAAGGAAATAAATACAATAAAGGGTGGCACACTAGAAGGTAGTGCACTATACAAAAGGGGTCATATGGCCATAGTAATGAGTCACATGCCATAAATGATGGTCACGCGGCCATAATGAGGGTGTCCTCATATGGCAAGTGCCATTGAACTTCCCATGGCAAATTCCGCGTGCTATGGATGCTTATAAAGCGATAGAAGGTAGTAGAAGGCTAGTCTTTTAACCGAGAGGCTTAGTTACATAAAATGATAGTAATATAGGAAATACAAAAGTATATAATCAATTATATAAGCAATGAAACAATGTTCTCCATTACACTTCCCCATATAGAAGGATTTCCTATCCTTACTTCTCTTGCTCTGCCATATTAGTTTCTATACTACCTAAGATTTTATGCATTATTAATACATTTGCATTAACATGAATATTGTTAGTATTTCCTTGACTCATGACTCTATCTTGTTCCTGTTGGATAAGAGCTCGGGTCTTATCTCTAGTTCGTGGTCCTTGTTTTCTTTTAGTTCTTTGACATCTCTTGAATGTATCTTCTATACTTCTGGTCATCCAGAAGTCTTGAAGAATTTCAGTAGTGATATCCTTAGCATTTACTTAGGAATTATATTTAGGAGAGTATCCTAGCTATCAGACCTTATATTGTCTTTCTCCAATTCGAGGAGCTGTTTTGAATTCTAATACCTTTTCAACTTCATAACAATTATCTTGAATTGGTCCTAGTTCCTGAGATTGTCTGTGAGGGAACTGGGTAGGATCGTTTTTATAGTAGGGTTTGAGTTTGCTGATGTGAAAAGTATTATATATGAGATAGAGGTCAGGTTGACTGGATAGGTCTAGGCTATAGTTATTGCGTTTCCAATTACTAGAAATAATGGGAAATGGGCCTAGCCATTTCAGTTTGAGTTTGGGTGAGATATTCAACAGGTTGATATTTTCTGAGGAAAGCATAACTTGTTGTCCAACTGGAAATTTGGCTGTATTAAGTAGTCGTTTGTTCACTTGAGATGCTTGAGTCTTCTTGGCGTCATATAGGTTTTTAGACGTTACCTCATGATATTTATTTGCTGGTATATATGCATTAATGAGGTATGGAAGTATCGATATGCCAAAATGTATATTAAAACCAAATAGTGTGGAAAAGGGACTATTCTGTCTAGTGGCATTGTACCTAGAGTTAAGTTTCAACTGAATCTCTGGTGGTTTCTATAGCCAATCAAATTCTTTGATTTTATAGGCTCTAGCTACTTATAGAATTTCTTTGTTCACAATTTCCGATTGTCTATCTACATGTGGATGATATGTAGTGGACGGTTCCAACTTGATTCCTTTATTCCTAGCCCA
>WHUX01000354.1:0-38587 GCA_015179025.1 Terfezia claveryi | reverse complement strand
GCAAGGCAAGGCAAGGCAAGGCAAGGAGGGTTCGCGGGGTGGGCAGTAGGGCTGCAGAGTCGAGGCGAGAGGCAAGAGAGGCAGAGGGCAAGGGACACGAGACATGCGGAAGCAGTTGCCGCATGTGTTAAGGGAGGCAGCTGGGCTGCAGAGACAAGGCGAGGCAAGGCAAGGAGGTGCACAAGGGAGATGCACCAACATAGAGAGAAGCAAGGCCCTGTATTGGGTATACAAGACATTGGATAGGGATCCAACGACAGTACGAGGGACAGGGGCTATATATATATAATTCCGGGCCAGGGCAACGGAAGGAATAAACTTCCCTTATCTCGGAAGCCAAGCAAGGTAACGATAACCCATTGTCACAACCGTCCATTCCTAGCCAGGTTTGAGAGTCAGACGGGATTCCGTCTGACTCTCGTTATTGTTGGTTGATATCGTTGTTATCTCTGTTCCCAAGATAAGGGGTCTCGGGAACCTTATTCCTTCCGGTGGCCTTGGCCAGGAAGGAAGCCTGTATATATAGCTTGCTCTCTCCGCCCTCTCGTTGGATCCCCATCCAACGTCTTGTATATCCAATACAGGGCCTTGCTTCTCTCCACGTTGGTGCATCTCCCTTGTGTACCTCCTTGCCTTGCCTCGCCTTGTCTCTGCAGCCCAGCTGCCTCCCTTGACACATGCGGCAACTGCTTCCGCATGTCTCGTGTCCCTTGCCCTCTGCCTCTCTTGCCTCTTGCCCTTGCCTCCCATCTCAGCCTCCCCCTGATCATACACGTAGTGTTCCTACATGTGTCTTACCCTAGCCTTTCCCCCGATCACACACGTAGCGCTCCTACGTGCACGATTGCCCCTTGCCACTTCCCCGGTGTACCTCTTGGTCGCCTTATCCCCTAGAGCTATCGTTACACTACGTTGGATCCTTTGGACCAACTGGTACGCAGTCATGTCAGGAGCAGCTCTCCCACCACCTGCCATCAGGTTCTAGACCTAGAGAAGCTCCCCTATACCCTCAGGCCAGAATGAATTGAATGCCTATCATCGAGAAATCATCGACATCTTAGAGGCCATGGATGCCATCGGGGCCGAACTCGGCAACAGCCTGGCCGTGGCTGAACAAAAATTGAGATCCGGCTACGAAGAGATCATGGTCCTTCAGATCCATCTTGACCATCTGAACCTTGCCCTAGCCAACGAACGGACTACGGTCCAAAACCTCATCTGCGTTCTAGGGAACCTTGCAATACCAACAGCAGCCAGTAGCAACAAGACCGAAAGCATTCCAACACCCCCCAAGTTCAATGAGGACTGGGTTCGCCTACGAGCCTGGAAAAATGCTGTCAATCTCAAGCTGAACGGGGACTCTGCCAGATTCCCGTCAGAACAACATTGACTGGCATACGTTTTCGCCTTGCTGGAGGGGAAAGCTTGCGACCAGATCCAGCCATATGTCCTCGAAACCGGGATCAAGCTTGACGATATCTCGGCCCTTTTTACAATCCTGGATAGGGCGTTCGGGGACCCTGATGCCGTTGGCACTGCCAGTAGGGCCCTCCGAGCCCTCAGGCAGAAAAACACCGAACTGTCCACTTATGTGGCAGAATTCTCGAGACTGGCAGTGGAGGTCCGATGGAATGACCAGTCCAAACTGGAGCAATTCCAGGAAGGGCTAAATGACGAAATCCAGCAGGCCATGGTCAGCCTCTTGGAAGCCAGAACCCTCGACGAATTCATTGACTAGGCTTTCCGAGTAGAACAGTGGATGTCCTGGCTCCGCAACCGCCCCACATACAGCCCAGCACCCCGTCTCCCACAACCCCAGCATCAGCCACAGCAACACCAACCACAGCAACCGACTCCCAAGCCTGCCCAAGTCCCAGCCTCGGCCAACAAACCGCGCACCCCTCTCTCGTGGCAGGTGGTGCCGCGCCTATGGACCTATCTGCAGGTAGGCCACGGTTAACCCAGGAGGAGAGAGATCGCCGCCGGAATAATGGGCTATGCATAGCCTGTGGGAAGGCCGACCACTTCATTGCGGCTTGCCCCCTTCGAAAGAATCGCTCCCTGGCCATACATGCGGTGTCCGAGACCCCAGAGGAGTTGGGAAAAGCGAAGTCCCTTGCCTAGTTGCTGACACTAGCAAGGGACCTATCATGGGTCATTTATCTTTGTCTGCGTTTTCCTTGCCTGCATCTATGTCTATTGATGAATCTCGCTTGTTTGGCGAGCATTTTGTAGTACCAATAACTGTTAAATTCAATAGTAAAACAGTGGTAACATCAGCTCTCATAGATTATGGTGCTTCAGGAATAGCCTTCATTGATCAGACCTTCGTCAGTAAAAACTCCATACCAACCTCCAAGCTAAAGACCTCCCGCCTTCTTGATGTCATTGACGGCCGCCCTATCTCTTCTGGGGCTATTACCCATCTCGTGTGTCTGCCCAGTGCCATTGGAGACCATTCGGAGGACCTCCCAATGTTTGTGACCAAACTAAAATATCCAATTGTCCTTGGGATCCCTTGGCTCAGAATGCATGATGTGTCAGTCAGCTTCGGCTCTTACACCTTGCAATTCAACAGCCATTATTGCAGAACAAACTGTGGAGGTCCAAAAATCACCGTCACGGGGCTATGTGCATTACCACCCCCGATAATCCACCCAACCCACGTGGTACACCAGCCCGCGCACATCAATGCTGCTCACTGCCCTGCTCCCCCTGTTCCCCCCGTTCCCTCTACTTCCCCTGTTCAACCTCCCCCAAAGCCCCTGAATATTAGCTTTATTGGGGCAGGGGCTTTCGCTTACCACACAAGGAGACATAAGCTGAAGGCGCATGCCCTTTCCATACATGAAGTGAACCTGGAAATCAACAAGATGCGACCTAAGGAGGAGTGGAAGGCCATGGTCCCGGAGGAATACCATGAGTTTATTGATCTGTTCTCGGAAAAAGCCGCGGAGAAGCTGGCGCCCCACCGACCATATGACCATACAATTCCGCTGGTAGAGGGTAAGACCCCCCCCTATGGGCCCCTCTACGGAATGCCCTAGGTGGAGCTGGAGGCCCTGAAGAAATACTTGGAGGAAAACCTCAACAAGAGCTTCATTCGCTATAGCTCTTCACCAGCGGGTGCCCCAGTGCTTTTCGTGAAGAAATCGGATGGCTCTCTCCGGTTGTGTGTCAATTACCGGGGCCTAAACGAGATAACGGTCAAAAACAGGTACCCCCTACCCCTAATCCAGGAGACATTAGCCAGGCTCTCCAAGGCCAAATGGTTCACCAAACTGGATTTAAGAGGGGCTTACAACCTAGTACGGATCGCCGAGGGGGAGGAGTGGAAAACTGTCTTCCGAACACGATATGGCCATTTTGAGTATAATGTGATGCCCTTTGGCCTAACCAATGCCCCTGCCTCCTTCCAGCACTTTATCAATGATACCTTGCGGGACTTCCTCGATGTGTTCTGCACAGCCTACCTGGACGATATCCTCATATACTCGGACTCCCTAGCGGAACACAAAATCCATGTGAGATAGGTGTTAGAGAAGCTGGAGAAGGCCGGATTATACCTGAAACCGGAGAAATGCAAGTTTCATGTGCAGGAGGTCAAGTATCTGGGGTTAATCATCACCACCGAAGGTATCAGGATGGACCCTGACAAGGTTACCGCTGTCCAGGAATGGCAAATCCCAGCGAATCTCAAGGATGTCCAGGCATTCTTGGGGTTCACCAACTTTTACCAGCACTTTATCCTGGGATATTTCAAGATCGTAGCCCACCTCACCGCCCTGACCAAAAAAGACCGGCGCTTCAACTAGAATCCAGAAGCCCAATTTGCCTTCCAGAACCTTAAGGAAGCCTTCTGCTCAGCACCGATCCTGGCCCATTTCGACCCAGACAGCGAATGTATCATGGAAACTGATGCCTCCGACTATGTCTCCGCGGGGATATTGTCTCAGTATGTCGATGGAGTCCTTCACCCAGTGGCCTATTTCTCCAAAAAGCACTCCACGGCAGAGTGTAATTACGAAATCTATGATAAGGAATTAATGGCCATTGTGCGAGCATTCGAGGAATGGAGACTACACCTGGAATCGGCAAAGGGGATTATCGAGGTCCTCTCTGACCATTGTCACAACCGTCCTTTCCTAGCCTGGTTTGAGAGTCAGACGGGATTCCATCCGACTCTCGTTATTTTTGATTGTAGTCTTGATTTGATACTCGAACAGGCTTGTTCGTGTGTCGTCGATGGGTGATTGTTATCTTAGCTTCCGAGATAGGAATCTCGGGAAGCTTATTCCTTCCACGGCTTTGGCCTGGAATCATGTATATATATCTTCGTCCCTCCGCCCTCTCGTTGGATCCCCATCCAACATCTTGTATACCCAATACAGGACCTTGCTTCTCCCAGCGCTTGTGCACCTCCCTTGTGTACATCCTTGTCTCGAACAAACAACTCTGCAGTACAGCTGCCTCCCTTGACACACGCGGCAACTGCCTCCACGTGTCTCGTGTCCCTTGCCCTCTGCATCTTGCCTCTTGCCTTTGCCCCCGTCTCAGTCTTCCCCTGGTCACACACGTAGCGTTCCTACGTGTGTCTTACCCTAGCCTTTTCCCCGATCACACACGTAGCACTCCTACGTGTGCGATTGCCCCTTGCCACTTCCCCGGCGTACCCCTTGGTCGCCTCGTCCCCCAGAGCCCTCGTTACACTACGTTGGATCCTTTGGACCAACTGGTACGCAGTCATGTCAGGAGCAGCTCTCCCACCACCTGCCGTCAGGTTCCAGACCTGGAGAAGCTCCCCTATACCCTCAGGCCAGAACGAATTGAATGCCTATCGTCGAGAAATCATCGACATCTTCGAGGCCATGGATGCCATTGGGGCCGAACTCGGCAACAGCCTGGCCGTGGCTGAACAAAAATTGAGATCCGCCGACGAAGAGATCACGGTCCTCCAGACCGATCTCGACTATCTGAACCTTGCCCTGGCCAACGAACGGACTATGGTCCAAAACCTCAGCCGCGCACTAGGGAACCTTGCAATACCAACAGCAGCCAGTAGCAACAAGACCGAAAGCATTCCAACACCTCCCAAGTTCAATGGGGACCGGGTTCTCCTACGAGCCTGGAAAAATGCGGTAAATCTTAAGCTGAACGGGGATTCTGCCAGATTCCCGTCAGAACAATATCGACTGGCATACGTTTTCGCCTTGCTGGAGGGGAAAGCTTGCGACCAGATCCAGCCTTATGTCCTCGAAACCGGGATCAAGCTTGACGATATCTCGGCCCTTTTTACAATCCTGGATAGGGCGTTCGGGGACCCCGATGCCGTTGGCACTGCCAGTAGGGCCCTCCGAGCCCTCAGGCAGAAAAACACTGATCTGTCCACTTATGTGGCAGAATTCTCGAGACTGGCAGCGGAGGTCCGATGGAATGACCAGTCCAAACTGGAGCAATTCCAGGAAGGGCTAAATGACGAAATCCAGCAGGCCATGGTCAGCCTCCCGGAAGCCAAAACCCTCGACGAATTCATTGACCAGGCTTCTCGAGTGGAACAGCGGATGTCCCGGCTCCGCAACCGCCCCACGTACAGGCCAGCACCCCGTCTCCCACAACCCCAGCATCAGCCACAGCAACACCAACTACAGCAACCGACTCCTAAGCCTGCCCAAGTCCCGGCCTCGGCCAACAAACCCGCGCACCCCTCTCTCATTATAGGTGGTGCTGCACCTATGGACCTATCCGCAGGTAGGCCACGGTTAACCCAGGAGGAGAGAGATCACCGCCGGAATAATGGGCTATGTATAGCCTGTAGGAAGGCCAACCACTTCATTGCGGCTTGCCCCCTTTGATAAAACCGCTCCTTGGCCGTCCACGCCATCTCCGACCGCCCAGCCAACGCCCCAGAACCTAGGATTGTGGAGGTGGACGAGTCGGGAAAAGCCCTGTCCCTTACCTAGTTACTGACACTAGCAAGGGACCTGCCCCAGGCCACTTATCTCTGTCTGCATTTTCTGTGTCTTCCGCTTCTGTTTTTGACGAGTCTCGCTTGTTCAGTGAGCATTTTGTTGTATCTATCTCTCTCAAAATCAATGATAGAACAATCACCACATCAGCCCTTATAGATTGCGGAGCTTCAGGAATTGCATTCGTTGACCAGGCCTTTGTCAGTAAATTCTCTATACCCACGTCCAAGCTCAAAACCCCTCGTGTCTTGGATGTCATCGACGGTCGACCTATTTCCTCCGTGGATATCACCGATATTGCGTGGGTGCCTGCCCAGGTCGGGGATCACTCCGAAGCCCTCCCGATGTTTGTGACAAAGCTCAAGTATCCGATTGTCCTCGGAATCCCCTGGCTTAGAATGCACGATGTATCGGTCAGCTTTGGCTCCTATACCCTGCAGTTCAACAGCCAGTATTGCAAAAAACACTGCGGGAATCTGAAGGCCACCGTTACTGGGCTGTGTGCCTTGCCACCCCCGATTCCCCCTGTGCCCCCGATGCCCCCTGGCCCCCAAAAACCTCTGAATGTTAGCTTTATCGGGGCAGGGGCTTTCGCTTACCTTACTAGAAGGCACAAGCTGAAGGCTCATGCCCTGTCCATACATGAAGTGAACCTAGAGATTAACAAGACGAGATCCAAGGAGGAGTGGAAATCCATGGTTCCGGGGGAATACCATGAATTTATTGACCTGTTCTCGGAAAAAGCCGCGGAGAAGCTTGCCCCCCATCGACCATACAACCACACAATCCCGCTGGTAGAAGGTAAGACCCCCCCTTATGGACCTCTCTATGGGATGTCCCGGATGGAACTGGAAGCTCTGAAAAAGTATCTGGAGGAAAACCTCAACAAGAGCTTCATTCGCTACAGCTCCTCTCTAGCGGGTGCCCCGGTGCTGTTCGTGAAGAAGTCGGACGGCTCTCTTCGGTTGTGTGTTGATTATCGTGGCCTGAACGAGATAATGGTTAAGAACAGATACCCCTTGCCCCTGATCCAGGAGATATTAGCCAGGCTTTCCAAGGCAAAATGGTTCACCAAATTGGATCTGAGAGGGGCATACAACTTGGTACGAATTGCTGAGGGGGAGGAGTGGAAAACTACCTTCCGGATGCGATATGGCCATTTTGAGTACAATGTGATGCCTTTCGGCTTAACCAACGCCCCCGCCTCTTTTCAGCACTTTATCAATGACACTCTGCGGGACTTTCTGGACGTATTCTGCACCGCCTACCTGGACGATATCCTCATCTACTCGGATACCCTAGCGGAACACAAAATCCACGTCCGGCAGGTGCTAGAGAAGCTGGAACAAGCTGGGTTATACCTTAAACTCGAGAAATGCGAATTCCACGTCCAAGAGGTGAAGTACCTGGGCCTGATAATAACCACGGACGGTATCAGAATGGACCCTGCCAAGGTTACTGCAATCCAGGATTGGGAAACCCCTGCCAACCTCAAGGATGTACAGGCCTTCTTGGGCTTTGCAAATTTCTACCGCCGGTTCATCCTGGGATATTCGAGAATCGTGGCACCACTGACAGCATTAACCAAGACCAAGGGCATGCAAAGAGGCCAGCGCTTCCAGTGGAATCCAGAAGCCCAGTCGGCCTTCGAGAAGCTCAAGGAAGCCTTCTGCTCAGCCCCGATCCTGGCCCACTTTGATCCCGATAGCGAGTGTATTGTGGAAACAGATGCCTCCGACTATGTCTCCGCCGGAATCCTGTCCCAGTATGTCTTTGGAGCCCTCCACCCAGTGGCCTATTTCTCCAAAAAACACTCCCCGGCGGAGTGTAATTACGAGATCTATGATAAGGAATTAATGGCCATTGTTCGAGCTTTTGAGGAATAGAGGCCTCATCTGGAATCAGCCAAGGGGATCATCGAGGTGCTATCGGATCATAAAAATCTTGAGTACTTCACCACCACTAAGCTGCTGAACCGACGGCA
This sequence comes from Terfezia claveryi, assembly GCA_015179025.1. Lineage (NCBI taxonomy): Eukaryota > Fungi > Ascomycota > Pezizomycetes > Pezizales > Pezizaceae > Terfezia > Terfezia claveryi. Next base: position 30,637 of record WHUX01000354.1, on the reverse strand, counting down.
GGCTAGGTGGTCGGAGTTCTTATCTCGATTCAACTTCAAGATCAAGTATCGGCCTGGAAAGGCGGGCAGTAAGCCGGATGCACTAACCAGGAGATCAGGAGATCTCCATAAAGGGGGGGATGAAAGGCTAAAATACCAAAATCAGGTGGTATTGAAGCCTGAAAACCTTGATCTAGCGGCCAATGTCCTTGCTGAAGCTGAGGCTAATGCTGAAGCTGAGGCTAATGCTGAAGCTGAGGCTAATGCTGAAGCTGAGGCTAATGCTGAAGCGGAGGCTGAGGCGAGAGCTGACCTCCGACAACTGGTGAGACAGGCATACGAGGATAACCCCCTGGCCAAGAAAATTATCGCCGCAGTGGATTCCGGCCAGCGCCGCCACCCCAAAATCTCCCTGGCCGAGTGCACCGTCTAGGAAGGCCTCCTATACCACCGGGAACAGCTCTATATACCAGAAGGAGGAGGGTTACGCCTGAGGCTGATCGAGAAACACCACGATACCCTGGTGGCGGGTCACCCTGGAGTGGCCAAGACGTTAGAGCTTCTGGCCAGGGAATACACCTGGATTGACCAGCGGAAGGAAGTGGAGCGATACATACGGAACTGCCATGTTTGCAAGCCTGCTAAGCCTGTCCGCCATGCCCCGTACGGGACCCTGAAACCTCTGGAGATTTCGGATCGGCCCTGGCTGCACCTTACCATGGATTTCGTGACGGGATTGCCGGAAGACTCGGGGTTCAACGCCATCCTGATGGTGGTCAATCGGTTGACAAAGATGAGGCATGTTATACCTTGCCGGGATACCTGCTCTGCCCCAGAGTTAGCCAACCTCTACCTCAATAATGTATTCCGGTATCACGGCCTCCCTGAATCGATCATGTCTGACCGTGGCCCTCAGTTCACCTCGGACTTTTGGAGAGCCTTCTGCGAGCTTCTGGGGATTAAAGTGCGCTTGTCAACAGCATATCACCCCCAGACGGATGGCCAATCGGAGAGAATGAATGCCATCATGGAGCAGTATCTGCGGGCCTTCGTCAACTACCAGCAGGATAACTGGGTTTCGTTGCTGGCAACCTGTGAATTCGCCACCAACAACCAATTCTCGGAGTCCTTGAAAACCTCCCCCTTCCTGGCTAATTACGGCTGGCACCTCCAGTTCGTGGATGCCCTGGGGCCCCTGCAAAAAGCTCACCCCCCAGCTAAAGAGTTTGCGGTTGGAATCGCTGAACTCCACCGTACCCTGAAAGCCGAGCTGGGATATGCGCAGGCCCGGCAAGCTGAGTATGCTAATGGATTAAGGTTGCCAGCCCCCCGATACCAGCCAGGAGACAAGGTTTGGCTCTCCAGCCGCCATTTCCGGACATAACGCCCTTCCCGCAAGCTTGACCATAAGTTCCTGGGTCCCTTCGAAGTGCTGGGGGCCGTGGGCACTCACGCTTACCGCCTGAGGTTCCCCAGAGACATCAAACGCTACCCAATTGTCCATGTCTCCGAGATCGAGCCCTCTGTGGACGACCCTCTCCCCGGCCAGAAATACCCTCCACCTCCCCCCGTGGTTATCGAAGGTGAGGAGGAATAGGAGGTAGAGGAAGTGCTGGACTCCCGAAGAAGGTATGGGCACCTGCAATATAAGGTCAAATGGCTGGGAGATAAGGAGACGACCTGGCAACCAGTGGAGGACCTGGAAAACGCACAGGACTTAGTCACCCTGTTCCACCAGCGTTACCCCCGGAAGCCTCACCCCGCCCAATGATGTTCTTGTCATCCTGGAATTGGTTATTAGGGTTGTTATTGTCGTTGTTGTTGGGATTATTGTTGGTACGTACTTCCGGCGTTGGGGTTGTGTTATGGGTTATTGGTTTAGTCGCCTGTTTTGTTTCTTTGTTTTTGTCTTGCCTTTCGCCTTGTCTTTTATCGCTGGGGCTCCGATCCTAAAGGGGGGATAGTGTCACAACCATCCTTTCCTAGCCGGGTTTGAGAGTCAGACGGGATTCCGTCCGACTCTCATTATTGTTGATTGTAGTCTTGATTTAACACTCGAACAGGCTTGTTCGGGTGTCGTCGATGGGTGATTGTTATCTTAGCTTCCGAGATAGGAATCTCGGGAAGCTTATTCCTTCCACGGCCTTGGCCTGGAATCATGTATATATATCTTCGTCCCTCCGCCCTCTCGTTGGATCCCCATCCAACATCTTGTATACCCAATACAGGACCTTGCTTCCCCCAGCGCTTGTGCACCTCCCTTGTGCACATCCTTGTCTCGAACAAACAACTCGGCAGTACAGCTGTCTCCCTTGACACATGCGGCAACTGCCTCTGCGTGTCTCGTGTCCCTTGCCCTCTGCCTCTTGCCTCTTGCCCTTGCCCCCGTCTCAGTCTTCCCCTGGTCACACACGTAGCGTTCCTACATGTGTCTTACCCTAGCCTTTTCCCCGATCACACACGTAGCGCTCCTACGTGTGCGATTGCCCCTTGCCACTTCCCCGGCGTACCCCTTGGTCGCCTGGTCCCCCAGAGCCCTCGTTACAACCATAAGAACCTAGAGTACTTCATAACCACCAAATTGCTAAATCGCCGACAGGCTAGGTGGTCGGAATTCCTCTCTCGGTTTAACTTCAAGATAAGGTATCGGCCGAGGAAGGCTGGGGGTAAGCCGGATGCACTGACCAGGAGATCAAGAGATCTCCCTAAAGGGGGGGATGAAAGGCTGAAGTACTAGAATCAGGTGGTACTGAAACCTGAAAATCTCGACCTGGTGGCCAATACCCTTGCGGAAGCTGAGGCTGAGGCTGATGCGGAAGCTGAGGCTGACCTCCGACAACTAGTGAGAGAGGCATATGAGGACGACCCCTTGACCAAGGAAATTATCACCGCAGTGGATTCTGGCCAGCGCCGCCACCCCAAGATCTCCCTAGCCGAGTGTACCGTCCAGGAAGGCCTCCTCTACCACCTTGAATGGCTGTATGTGCCGGAAAGAGAGCTGCACCTTCGATTGATCAAGAAACACCATGACAGCCTGGTTGCAGGTCACCCTGGAGTGGCCAAAACATTAGAGCTTCTGGCCAGGGAATATACATGGATTGACCAACGGAAGGATGTGGAGCGGTACGTAGGGAACTGCCACGTTTGCAAGCGTGCTAAGCCTGTCCGCCACGCTCCTTATGGGACCCTGAAGCCCCTGGAGATCCCAGACCAGCCTTGGCAACACCTAACCATGGACTTTGTGACTGGGTTGCCGGAGGATTCGGGGTTTAATGCTATTCTTATGGTAGTAGACCGATTGACTAAAATGAGGCATGTTATACCTTGCCATGATACCTGTTCTGCCCGGGACCTCGCCGGCCTCTACCTCAACCACGTATTCCACTACCATGGTCTCCCCAAGTCTGTCGTCTCGGACTGCAGCCCCCAATTGGTCTCGGACTTCTGGAAGGTATTCTGCGAGCTTCTGGGAATCAACGTACACCTCTCCACGGCGTATCACCCCCAAACAGATGGTCAGTCCGAGCGAATGAATGCAATCATGAAGCAGTACCTGAGAGCATACGTCAATTACCAGTAAAACAACTGGGTTTCGCTGCGGGCAACCTATGAGTTCGCCGCTAACAACCATTTCTCGGAGTCTCTGAAAACCTCCCCGTTCTTGGCCAATTATAGCTGGCACCCTCGTTTCGTGGACTCTCTAGCACCTTTGCACAAGGCCAGGGAGAACACCCCAGCTAAGGAGTTTGCCACGGAGATTGCTGAGTTACACTCCACCCTAAGAGCCGAACTGGTATATGCTCAAGCTAGGCAAGTGGAGTATGCTAACGGATCACGGTTGCCAGCCCTAAGGTACCAGCCTGGAGACAAGGTATGGCTTTCAAGCAGACACTTCTGGACAGAACGGCCCTCCTGTAAGCTGGATCACAAGTTTCTAGGTCCCTACGAGGTGTTAGCGGCTGTGGGCACTCATGCTTACCGACTGAGGTTTCCCAGGGAGATCAAGCGCCATCCGGTCGTTCATGTCTCGGAGATCGAGCCAGCCACCCTCGATCCCCTTCCAGGGCAAAAGCACCCCCCCCCTCCTTCTGTGGTGATTGCAGGTGAAGAGGAGTGGGAGGTTGAGGAGGTACTGGACTCCAGGAAGCGCTATGGACGAGTTCAGTACAAGGTCAAATGGTTAGGGGACGAGGAGACCACCTGGCAACCAGAAGAGGATCTTGAAAACGCCCCTGACCTGGTCACCCTATTCCACCAGCGTTACCCTATCAAGCCTCGCCCAGCTGAATGATATTTTTGTCTTGTCTTCGTTGATTTGGAGTTGGAATTATGATTGTTGTTTCTGTTGTTGTCAGGTTGTCCAGCATTGGGGTTGTATTATGGGTTATTGGTTATTCGCCTGTCTTGTTTGTTTGTTTTTTCGTCTTGCCTTGGGTCGCTGGGGCTCCGAGCCCAAAGGGGGGATAGTATCACAACCGTCATTTCCTAGCCAGGTTTGAGAGTCAGACGGGATTCCGTCCGACTCTTGTTATTGTTGGTTGATATCGTTGTTATATCTGTTCCCGAAATAAGGGGTCTCAGGAACCTTATTCCTTCCGGTGGCCTTGGCCAGGAAGGAAGCCTGTATATATAGCTTGCTCTCTCCGCCCTCTTGTTGGATCCCCATCTAACGTCTTGTATATCCAATACAGGGCCTTGCTTCTCTCCATGTTGGTGCATCTCCCTTGTGCACCTCCTTACCTTGCCTCGCCTTGTCTCTGCAGCTCAGCTGCCTCTCTTGACATATACGGCAACTGCTTCCGCATGTCTCGTGTCCCTTGCCCTCTACCTCTCTTGCCTCTTGCCCTTGCCTCCCGTCTCAGCCTCCCCCTGGTCACACACGTAGCATTCCTACGTGTGTCTTACCCTAGCCTTTCCCCCGATCACACACATAGCGCTCCTACGTATGCGATTGCCCTTTGCCACTTCCCCGGCGTACCACTTGGTCGCCTTGTCCCCCAGAGCCCTCGTTACACCCATCACCTGCGATCGCAGGTGATGATAAAAGCAACAATGTCAATAACCCATCACCTGCGTCGCAGGTGATGCCGAGGGCAACAATAACAATAACCCATCACCTACGTCACAGGTGATGCTGAGGGCAACAATAACAATAACCCATCAACAACACCCGAACAAGCCTGTTCGAGTGTCAAATCAAGGCTAAGAATATGGTTGTGACATCATTGAGTACTCTTCCTACATTCTGGACTAATAAGTTGTAGTTTCTGGTATTGAGGCTACTTACAATGAGGGGGTTAACATCATCTACATATGAGAACAATTGTATGAATAGTAATGGAGGGTTTGCTGGTGGTTTATTGGTATTCAGTCGGCTACTCGATCTCACTAGTTGGGGAGTTTGGATACAGATCTCAGTGGCTCTTTTTAAGGTATGTACTATATAGATTAGCTATAGGACTGGTGAGAGAGGGCTGCCTTAAGGTGCTCCCTAATCCATCTGTCCATGTCCTCTTATTAATCTATTCCAAGTGATAGAGAAGGAGTGTAGTTGGAGGAACTGGTTGATGAATCTTACTGTTCTCAGAGGTGTATCCTTTTCCTGGAGGATCTGGATTAGCTTTTCTCTACGGATGTTGTTGAAAGCTGAGACTATATTCTTTCTAAGTAGAGTAACTTTCTTTCCTTCTTCCAGTGTCTTATTTGCCATTGAGACTATGATTATCATTGTGTCTATAGTTGACCTGCCCTTTCATGAGCCATATTGTAGTTTGTGGAAAAGGTTGCTTTGCTGCTAGAGTTTATCTGCCATTAGTTTCTCCTGTAGTTTGCCTACTGTATTTGATAATACAATTGGTCTCCACCCTTTAACTTCTGAATAGTCTTTGCCCAGTTTGGGAATCATTACTATAGATAGGTTCCTCCATGATTTGGGGGGAGATATGTTGCCTTCTGAAGCTCTAGCTATATCGTTAATAAGGGCTGTACTAAGTCTAGTATCCTTGATGAGTTTTATGAGGCGGTATGAGATCCCATCTGGTCCTGGTGCTGAGCTGTTCGAGGTCTTGCCTAGTGCTCTCCTTACCTTTTCAATGCTAGAGTCTTCGGCTATTTGGTATCTTATTGGAGACTTGATGATTATGGCTGGTTGGTATAACTACTCCTTAGTGACTAAGTGGTACTTTTAAAACGCTTGAACCTTGCTGTTATCTGTCTGTAATATTGTTCCATTCTTGTCGGTGAGATTCCCCATAATTGGTGTGCACTTAAAAGGGTCTCTAGCTATCCTTGCTATATCCCATAAGTAGTGTTGCCCATGCTCTTCTAAAAATTTCTGCCAACATGTCCTTTTTTTTTTCCTATTAAGTTTTTGGAGTTTTTTACCCTCCTCCTCATACTCCTCTTCTATTCTCCCTACTCTATACGTTCTTACCAATTGTTCTGATAATTCTTTGTCCCATCATTTTTTACTATGACTGCTTGCTGACTTATGGATAAGATGGTTATATGTGAGCTCTTTTAGTACTTAGTATGCCTCCCCGAAGAATGTAGGTTGGAATGTTGTTTCCTCCTCCTTCTCAATGTAGACCTCCCACCATTTCCAATCGATTGACATGTACCGGCGAGTTTCTGGGATGTCCACCTTGATATAACCTAAGATTACTATATGGTCGGAACCTATCCAAGATAAGTATTGGCTTGTGTGATCTTGCCATAGTATTTGAGGGCCTTTGAATACTAAGTCCAGTAGGCTTTTCTGCTCTCCCTGTTAGAAAGTGTGTACTTGATAGTCTACTTGTTGGGTAAGGAGGTTTGTGCTGGCCTACGTTTGTACTATGTCACCTCGATTAGAACGTCGGCCTCCTCAAGCAGGGTAGTGACTATTAAAGTCTCCTATTACTAGAGACTTAGAGTCGAGTGGGATCCTAGTGAGATCTGCTTGTAGCTCTCTAGTGGAGTCTGTTGTGTTGAAGTAAACTTCTATGACCGTTGTCTCCCCTATGTGTATGTGTGAGATATTGTAGTTGATGTATGAGCTTACTGCTCTAATGTGTTTATTGGCGATATATCCAGTAATCTTGCTGTGTTCATATTCAGTTATGATATGTCTGAACCCAGAGTGGTTAGTTATGTGGGGGCCATCTGCAGTATAGTAGATAATAGGTTCCCCAATAAAAATTATATCTGATTCTTTAGCATTTTCTAAAAAGGTGTAGGTGTTGATCCCGCTATTGTTGACATTACAATAAGAAACCAAGACTCAATCTCTCTTTTTCTCCTCCATCAGCAAAAAAAATTCTCCATCATGACGCAGCAACTAGTTTTGTTCCACCTAGTGCACCACCAAATTCCTGCTGCCTCTCATGCACCCTGTTCATACTACAAAATTTCTGCTCCCACTCATGCACCCCATGCGCATCCTCAAAATATATGCTCTACACCTCGAACACCACCAAATTCCCACTGCCTCTCATACACCCTATGTGCACCCTCAAACTTCAGCAGAAAAAATAAACAAATCTGTATCCGGACGCATCAACTACTTTTATACCATCCCATGTGTTACAATTTTCTGCTTACCTCTATACGCCCCCACACATGCCCTCCTAATATTGGCCTGGCACCTGTTTTACATCCGACACTTCACGTTCTTTGTGGCTCTTCTCTCAACTGGTCACAAGTTTATTATTTCCTAATCATAAATCATATTCCATGTCTCTAAGTCTATTCTATTATTTACCAACCAACTTTCCCCCGGCTCTAATGGTATCAAATGCGCAATCCCTTCTATTTGTGATATCTTAACTATAACCCCTTCCCCACTCATCGGCAATCCAACGCGAACCATCCCTTCCGTGCCCTGCACAGCATTCAACCCAATGCATTGAAGCAGATTCACATGCGCCAACCGGTGCACCATTCCTGCTATAGTTATTACTTTGAACAATGCATTGATTCGTCCTGGTATTCGACCATTCAGCGTCCCTACTGGTGCCTCATCCAATGCACGCTGTCTCCTTACCCATATCCAATCGTATCTTTCCTTCCTGTGAAATTTCTCGGTGCATCTAGCATTGTGCAAAATGAACCCTTCTCCACTGAATTTTGGCACTGGAATTTGAAGCACCCCATATTAACGAATTTCCTGAACTAACAGCTCGGTAGGGTCGAAATCCATGCTTCTAACTTCCTGCCTTAAAAACGGTTGCGTTGTCAGCACCAGATCTGGCAAGCCAGTTACACGCTCCAGATCCTCGAGGCTGGATATTAATCCCAACTCAATTTTCCCCCGCAACTTCAAGTAGACCTGTTTTCCGACACCTGGCGTCACATCTCCGTTTTGCCTAACCTGGTTCCATAGATTAAGTGTCAAGTCCTTCATAGCAAAAGTATGATCCCTCGTGTAGGTAGTAACTATCTGTGGTGTTGCATTAACCCTATTACTTCGACGGTAAGCATCCTTAAGGCCTTTATGCATAGCTTCACTGATATTCGTGGAATATTGAGCTAGAGCCCCAAACTTCGGAATCTGTTCGGCATAATGGGAGATTAAATGGATTTTTGGGAAATTGAAGTGCGCCCCTTCTTGTAAAATCTCATTCACCAATTCCCGACGGTGCAAGGTATTTTCTTGACGCATCCTAACCTTTTCCGACGCCCTGAGGTCTTCAACCAATGATCCCGCTTGTTCCTTCAACAAATCCTTATGTCTTCTGCAGCAGCCTTTCTTGTTTTCTTATCAGCACGGAACCTCAAGAACACAGCTTTAGTTTCATGAAACACACGCAAATATTCTTGTAAATAAGAAACTGTCTTATCCGTATGACTAGGATACTGAGTCATGAGATAGAAGTCAGTGATGCTACGTACGCAGCGAATTGCTCGGTTGAACTCCTGTACCTGACCTCCGGTGGGCCGTGGTTGGTTGGCCTTCCGACGCAACGCCGCGGTAAATGTTCCAAGAATGACTTTACCAAAGTTCCGCATTTCCTTTCCCGACCATTGTGAAACAACTCGGTATCCCTTGGTCGGAACTGAAAATCTGGGGTAGGGAGGCAACCGATGCCAGACATAGTCAAATGCATTAATCCGCTCATAGTATTCTAGAAAACCTTGAATCCAATCCATTAAATGATTTAACACTCCTAGGAGGATATTGTGCAAAACATCTGCTCGAACGAGCTCAGGCGGATTTATATTTGGGACTGACCACAAGGCGTTTTTGATGTTTTTAACGCCGTTTGCTTTCAAACTGATAGCGTCGGAATTGTTGTACGCTGCGGCATAATTTTGATGTGAGTGAGCTGGATAACCACTTCCTGAATACTCACCAAGCTTCTCGGTCGGAATTGTGCAAGAAGGGCAGCGGTTGTTTGCAATACCATGGATTGTAGCATTTTCCATATGGTCAGCGAGCCAACAAAAGAGCTTAGGAAAGCATAAGCGTACGTTCCCATCAGCACAAACCATCTCGTAGCCTTTCTGACATCTCACGTCAGATAGCGGTTTTAGCAAATGCGCCAAAACATCGTGTATGGTTTGCAACGCCTAAATTTCCTGCGTTTCTACCGAATACCCAGGTATTTTGTTGATTCGTTTCGGGCCAATCGGTAGTAGTGCAATTGGTATCCAGGCATGCATCATAGGTGTATTGCGTATGGAGCTTCCGATATTGCCTATACTCATATAAACAGGCCATAACTTTTTGTCTCCAGAGAAATTCGTTAGGTGAGTTTCATCTGATGCTAGTAAAATCGGAACAAGTGTCCCGCCTTCAGGTAGCAAAGCCTATCCGTTTCAGTTAGTTGGATATCCGACGTAGTACACACAAATTGCTCACCTGAGTGTCTTCCCACCACTGTGCAGTATGGATCTCACTATATACCCTGTTCCCTTCGTTGTCGTATTCTTGCCGCGGGCCCCAGGCCATCTCGCTGGCATAAACCTTTTGGCGTAGAAGGTACTTCACTGCTGCAATAATATTCCGATAATAAAAGGCCACCCCCTTGAGTAATGGGTAGTTCACTGTTCCTGAGTGCCAGGAAGGTTCATTTGCCACTGCGTCGATAAGCTTATACATTGTATATGCTGACCGAAATTGAACCTCGTGCGTTGGATTGAGGCCTTTCAAGAGGTTATCCTTGAAAAACTGGTCGATCTTTGACTGTGAGGTCTTTGTAGAATTGAAGAAGCGTGCCAGTCGATAATCAATTGAGGTGCGGAATGGAGCAAACAAATTGAAGTTTCGGTCTTCCTCCGGAAATACATGTGGACGTATTGGGTTGCCTGCACGTGGATAGGTGATTGCATCAATGTGCTGACTTCCCTCATCGGATTTTGGTTCAATACAAAAAGTTCGAGCCTCCCTATCAGATCCCTCGCTATGGCATGAATCAGAGTAGTAATCAACATCAGCAGATATAATATCTGTGAAATTGACTTCGTCTATATCATAATCTAAATTAGTAGTATCTCTGGTGTTGGAGAACCGACGCTTTCGAGACGGTGGCAGTGGCCCATTAAGATCCTTCACGTTTTTTTCGGGATGAACCTTCTCCAGATGATTTGAATATGCTCCAGCTGAAGTATAGAATCGTGGGCACTATTGGCATAGGGTTTTGTATCTGTTCATTTTGAAACGTCACGGAGGTTGTAAAATGTTGTAAGAGACAGATTTGTGGTGTAATATTTTCATTAACAGAATCTCAGGGAATAAGCTTCGTAAGTGCCAAGGCTCCGATTGCACTGAATAAAGAATCCTATCCGACGTGATGCGTTGGATTTTGCCAAGATCGACTGCGCACGATACCCTTGGCCCCACCCCCCTTCCTAATCTTCTCTCTACTTACTTTCTTCCTTCTACCCACACCAAATACACAACCTTCGCATCCTTCCTTACTTCCCTCTACCATGGAGACTGCCCTCTACCTCTGGAGTCGGGAGAGCTCTTACCTTCATCTTGTTGCGTCTAAATTCAACGCCGCGATCAGCCAACTGAAGCCACTGCGATCACGCTGGCAAGAACAACAAGATGAGGCTGGAGTGCTTCCTATCCTTGGTTAAGGTCCTATCTATGACCCTCACTTCAACCATGCCACTTCTTTGCCGAGTTCAGGGCTGCCCAAGGCAATACTTCACTGGATACAAGTTCCGACTTCACTAGTTGGAACACTCTCATAGTTTATTATGTTTGCTCTCCCCCTTTAATAAAACTACAATTTCCAACCTGAACAAAAGAATCACTTCCTGCATGAACCTTGATATTGACTCTTCCATCGCCCAAATCATCAATCCTTTCCTCCCTCATCCTTCCTCTCTGACTACGTTTCCGTAGACGTTCGCAACGGGCATGCCGTTGTCTTAGCCGTTGTCTTATCCGCTGCCTCTGATTTGACTTTGCAGATTGAGGAGAAGCTAGATTTGGAGGAGCTACTGGAGTTAGGGGACGCATTGGGGTCGGCGGAGGCACGGGAGGGGTTGGAAATAGGACTGCGAGTGGCATATTTTCTTGGTTCTCTAATTCATTGCTAGTTATAGATAATCCGACTCTAAACGTTTCTTTGCTCACTTACCATGTGGTGATGGCGACGTGGGTGGTACTTCCATATCCTCCTCCATATCCTCAACATCGGTAGTTAATTCCGATACACTTTGGAGAGGAGCTATCCGCTTACGCCGGCTTCGTGTTCTATATAATGTCTTCGTTGGGTCTTCATTAATACTAAGAAAATATTAGCTAGGACTAAGACTCTCGCTCCAATTATGGGAGGGCTCTCGCTCCAATTATGGGAGAGCTCTCGCTCCAATGGAAGGTCTCTCACTCCAATGGGAGGACTCTCACTCTAATGGGAGGGCTCTCACTCCAAAGGGGTCTCCTAAGGGGGGCTCTCAACCAAAAGGGGGCTTTCTCAACCAAAGGGGGGCTTTCTCAACCAAAGGGGGGCTTTCTCAACCAAAGGGGGCTTTCTCAACCAAAGGGGTTTCTTTGCTAAGCTAAGTAGGACATACCTATTAGTACTATCTTTTGGAGATAGCTCTGGTGGTGGAACATCAGTTTCTGGCGAGGTTGACGTGAAGGCATAATGATAGTAGTGGCAGAATAGCTAATAGTCAATAATAGCAATTAATGTATTGCGAATGTTGAGGAGAATAGGTTTATATGTATTAAGAGATTTGGGGGGGGGGCAAATCAAACCCGTGTCAGTGCTATGGTCTCAATAGTCTCATACCTAATTGGGAAGGAATTGATGTGAGTGGCATGTACCGCTAGGTATTACAAAGATCTACAAGACAACAGCATATTTAGCGCACTTAGATTCCAACTTAAGTGGTCGGATGACTTCTGCAACAGGGGCTTGATACAGTGGCTCTAAATGAATTATTAATATTCGGTAGTAGTGCTATCACATACATATGCAATGTCCTAGGTCTTTCTGACTTAGGAAATTTACTAGAAGGGGTACAAGCTGCTTTCTAAACAGGCTTAGATTTGGGATTGCACTACCAAATAACTTGAGTCTAGCACCTTTATAAACGACTTGCAAAAGCCCTCCAACCTCGTAAGTTGGAATCTGCGTGTATTGCATACTTTCTATTGTGCCGCGGTTATTTGTATTTCGCTGTTGTGCACTCTACTTCTGTTTACCATATGCTACGAAATACGGTAGTGTCACAACATCCACGCACAACAGAAAGTATGTAGTACACTCAGATTCCAACTTACAAGGTTGGAGGGCTTTTGAAAGTCGTTACACAGGTGCTAGATATTAACACAAAGGTCATAGTCTTATGCAGGTCATAGTCTTATGCAGGCCATAGATGGCTATGTGGATTGCCGACCACTTGAAGCAAACATGTCCAATAATTAACATAAAGGTCATGGCCTTATGCAGGCCATACAGAACTGGAGTGACTGGCCATGTTGATTGCCGACCAAGCAAACATGGCCTACTCTTATGTCCAACTTCGTAGAGTCCATAAATACCCCCATAGATCCGTGAATCAATTATTCTCATTAACTATTCACAATACTTCCCGCGATCACAACTTGAATACCTTCCCGCCATCACCACTTCCCATTTCGTTAACACCTAATTAACTAACAACATAAATAACGTAAGTACCTCTTAAAGCATAGTTTCTAACGGGGGTATCTAAAATTCCAACGTAGTTCGTCTAAATGCCATCCGCAGCGCAAGAAGTTAGCCAGGCAAAAGCACTATTGGGGTGGGGGGAGCATGACCCCCGGTACTCCCAATGGAGGAACGGGTCAAGGGGTGGGCACGGACTAATGAGATAACGGGGAAAAGGCAGGCTGGTAATGCCCTCTGGCATCAATTCAAAACCTATGCCCAGCAGGAGACTGGGCTGCCTGCATCCGGAATTGCCCTAATCCAAAATGGGGCAGCGGCCATCAAAAGAGCAGCTGAGACTGCTCTCGATAAGATTTTGCAAGACGTGCTCAAAAAGGCCAGAGACACAGAGCGGGGGCACGCATTAGCCCAAGTAGCAAACCTGGCTGCTAATGCTCCAGATGTCCAGTTTGGGGGGGCCGACGCAACTGGTCGAAATGCAGAGGACAATGGTCAGGAGGGCTTCCGAAAGCCTGTAAGACTATTCCTCATCGATCCAGCCTGCGGCAATGAGGTACAGGATAATGTTAGTAGGGAGTATAAATGGGATGAAGCTCCGAGCAACTGTGTTGCTATTTTGAGATCGGCATCTCTTTTAGAGATTGTGGACAAGATCCGAGAAAGAATCCCAGCGGGGAGGAAGGTGCGGGCTATCTATGGGGCACTAGAGAACCCAAGCCCAGGCAACGCAATCCCTCCTGCCACACGTCTGCAAACCGACGAAGAGGTGCAAGCCTTTTTAGAGCTAACCTCGTCAAAACCTGTTCGGGTACAAGTTATCCTTTATAGGGATCCAGCTTTGGTGCCTCCGGTTGCGGACAGTCCACCGGCAGACGATGGTGCATACTTCGAGGCTGACTTCCTTGATCCAGCAGAGGAGTATATGGACCCTGCGGAGGATTCCGACTCTTTGAGTCGAAATCTTGCCGGCTTTGCAAAGCGTACATTCCCTCGCACGCAGGAGGGATTCGAAGCGCGGAAGCTAAAGATCAGGATGCGGATTAAGAGGCAAAAGAGAGCTTTGCGTGCAATGAAGAGGAAGGAGCAGGAAAAGTACCCAGCTGAGGAGATCTACAATTCCGACTCTGAGGGGTGGAATATCCAGCAGGGACTGGATCCCCAACCGGAGAATGGCAGGGAAATGATGCTAGCCAGGGGTCCGACCGCTGCCGGAATGACGGCTATGCGAGCTATGCTGGAAGTGGATCCTGCAGCTCCCCCGGCGGATAGGAATACTCGCAGGGCGAGGCGACAGGCGGCACATGATGAAGGAGTAAGGGTAGCCAATGAGGCATGGAGGGCTTTGGGATAAGGTTGGTATGTGGAGGCAGGCACAGAGGTCTATGCCAGGGTCTGTTCATTGGGATTTTTTTTTTGGGTAGTCGTTGGGATTTTTTTGGGGGTGGTTTTCGGGATTTTTTTGGGGGTGGATTTAGTTAGCAATTTGAGTTTTTAATAAAGGCATTGAACGCTGTGCATTGGAATTTTACCCTTCCAAACCTTCTGTGCGAGTCTTTCCTCTACAATGGTTCGAAAATCATCCTCTCAACAAGCCCCTCTGCCAGCAGGGCAGGCAAGCCGTAAACGCAAGGCCTCCCAAGCAATAGCTCCTGGTATTGGACCACGGCCAAGAATTGAAACTGGGGTTGCATACAGGAATGAAATCTTGTTCGATGAAGAGGAATGTGGATTGTAATATTTTGGCTACATTGTAAGCTAATTCCAACGTAGGATAACGGAAATGAATCCTCGTCCGATTCCTCGTCCGATTCAGACGAGGAAACACTCGTTGACGCTGCTGTGCTCGCGCCAGGCGTTGGAAAAGGCACGCGAGCATTTTCGGCGATTCCCAGTGTTTTGCAACCCTTTGCCAGCACCGCAAAAAAGATTGTGACAAAATACACATTATACAGGAAACCACTGTTAACACCCGGGGAAATACTCCTGCTGATACAGCATGCTTGGTCCAAGGCCCAAACGGAGCCACGCTATGTGGAACGAGTAAAGGAGGTGGATACCTTTGTATAGTACCAAATCCGTTTTGCTGCGTCGGCTTGCTAATTGGAAACAGCTCAAAGCTGTACAATCCCGAACAAGATCACATCTTATATTTGAATGTCGAGCCAGCATCACGAGGGTGTATGATATTGGCCGGTTACCAAAGGAAAGCATGAAGACCCAGGTTGAGTACTTGCTAGATGGGGATCGATTCATCTGTAGGCAAAGCAGTCGCAGCGTAAGTTGATGGAGTTGCAGATCCCAGTACGAGTAGCCTTATAGTCCAAGATCCAACGCTAATAGTCGGACAGGAACTCAAGGGTCGCTTCCGCGCCGAGGAGATCGTTGCGATTATATATCAGCGGTATTTCCAGGGCTCAAAAATGCAGGGGAATAGGGACCCAGATTTCCTAAATAAGATAAATGGTGTCTTCATATGCTTTGTGGCATCAGCCATGCGTCATAGTTTGAAGGCATGGAGGAAGGGCGAGATTGCTCCGGTGATGCAGGAGTTTAAATATGAGACTACCTGGTGTAAGTTGTGCATGACCTATAATGAGGGGCGAAAGTACTCACTGCGTTGGAAAATGACTAACGTGAAACAGGCACATATGAGAGACTCAAGAATACATGGGAGATACATCCAAAAGTAATACAGGAGCTTATTGTGAATAACATCAAGGCTGACCTGGCACGTCGAATTGCAGCTCAAGTAAGGATTATGGAACGAGAACCCGTTGACGCACCACAGGTCGAAGATGAAGCCAAATATGAGGCAGAATTGAGAAAGGAGCTAGAGCACTCGTACGACAGATTGAATGTGCCAGCACACAAACGCCGTCGTGAAGGGAGCCAATTAAGAGATTCTTCCGTAGAGTTGGCAGGGCCATTGGACCCGATTGTTGATGATGAACTGGAGGAGAGTGGAGATATAGACGAAGAGGGTGGAGATTTGGACAGCGGGAGCGGGGATTTGGACATTAATTTCGACGGAGCGGATACGGAGTAACTGAACACGTCGGATAGGGACTGGAAGCGAATATAGTAGGGGGAGGAAGGGTTTTCCTAGATCAGTTCCCAGTTAGTTCTGTCTCCGTATGGTAATTGGTTTTGTTTTTCTTGTCGGTCGGTATTAGTTCTTTTTCTCTTGTCGCTTGCTTGTTTCTCTCTGTGTTTCACTCCACATGTTTTTCTCTACATGTTTCTCTCACTGTGCTTTTTATTACTGAGTAATTTGTGGCTGGGACGTGGATATAATCGGGTGAGAGGGGGG
This sequence comes from Terfezia claveryi, assembly GCA_015179025.1. Classification (NCBI taxonomy): domain Eukaryota; kingdom Fungi; phylum Ascomycota; class Pezizomycetes; order Pezizales; family Pezizaceae; genus Terfezia; species Terfezia claveryi. The sequence goes on along the minus strand of WHUX01000354.1, from coordinate 14,254 downwards.
AGGACGCAGCGCGTTGGATTTCATTTGGTGGTAGTTTGTAGGTGTGGCCATGAGGTTCGGAATGTGTTTTTTAGTCATGGAAAATAGAAGTCAAACAAAGAAAACCTCGTGTTTGTGCCAAGAATGAGTGATCGATTTAGAACGAAGATAAATTAAATCACAAGCATCAGAAGAGCAATTGTTAGGAAGGGGAACTTAGAAACGCGATATGTCGCATTAAAAACTTCAGAAGGAGAATTGTAGGAAGGGAAACTTAGGAACGTGATGTGTCGGATTGAAAACATCACAAAGACAATAGGGAGAAGTTCAAGCCAGGAAGACGCGGGATAGGAGGTGTAACTTTAAGGAGCGGATTGTGTGCATATCGAGTTGGGACAGTGAGATATGTGAGTGACAACAGGAAAAGGAGGAGAATAGGTTGGGCGAATGCAGGAGAATGCAAAGGGTGAACGCATGCTTGCAAAGTCAAGAGACAGAGGTAGGAGTAGAAGAGAAGTGAGGCTGAAGCGGAATGAGGGGAACGCAAAACGTTGGATTGGAAACTTAGCAAAGCGGATAACGCTGGGATGTTATAGGGAAAGAGGTATGCATAGATACCGTGGTAGAAACAGTGTAAAGGTAACATGGTGGTTCAGGGAGTTGGAAGCACCAGAGGTACGCCAGGAAGGGAACATGGAACACTAGTGCGTCACAAGGCTTAGTTCTGCAATAGAGCGCCAGGTGCACCTGGTGCACCTGGCGCAAATAAACTCGTTGCTGATGTCCCTCCTCTCCTTTCCCTTAATATTAGTATGAGACCTAGTATTCATGTTGAGGTTGCTTCTCCTTGCGGGCTATGTTTTTCCCTGCATACTTTGTATACTTGTTGGTGGCCCCTGTAGTTCCATTCCTGGCTCTCTTGTTGTTAATGCATCTGAAGCATGTCCCTACCTTGTAGTTGTTATAGTTACAGTAAGTGCAGTGGACCTCAATCAGAGGTGGGATTGCACTCTATGTAGGATGTGGTTCTATGACTGTATGTCCAAGGGAATCTACGTAAAAGGCCTTGTCTTTGTCTCTTTCGTAGAAAAAGGCTTTGGTGCTTGTTTTTGGAATAGGTATAGGGAGTAGTAAGTCCAGCCTTATCAAATCCCTCCTATACACTGAGAATCTGAGAGAGCACTTCTTTCTATCATAGCTGTCGCCTCAATATCTGTTTCTGATTAACTATTTAGGAGCACGGGTCACTAAAGGGAGGCCTATCACCTTAGTGAGTTCCTCCACCCTATCCCATGCTTGTTCACTTTTCCTTCTCTGTAGGTCTAGGACTACCAGCTCGATAGTTTCGTAGTTGATTGATACTACTTTCTCATCTGCATGTCGTATATTTGTGTGGTACAGTTCCTTTCTTAAGGTTGCTACTATGTGAATTAGGTCTTTATTTGAGGTGTTCGGGGGATATGTGATAGTGATTTCTCTTTCAGTCAAGTAAGATTTGAAGCCTTCTACTTTGATTGCTTTGATCTTGCCTTGAACTACTCAGTTTGCTTTAGTATTGAAACCACGGATGAAGCTATCTGTCCATGCAGTATTGTCGGGTAGTTTCGGATACTCGCTAATAAGGACTCGGCTCACTGTATCCTGATGGTGTGGGATTATGGTAATTTCTGAACATCTAGTAGGTAATGCTCTGCCTCCTTCATAGGGGTATATTCTTTGGGCTCATTTAACTAGTATTTGTTATTTGGTACTGATCGCACCTTGCACGACTGGTGGTAATTTGGTTACGGTCATTGAGTTGGCCATTGCCATTGATGCTGGTCTAAGTTCCTGGTTTTGTGTTTCTAGTGCTGGTAGTGGTATATGCTTCTGCAATGGATTGCAACTCCTAAGCTTGGGAAGTGGTGCACCCTTTTTGTATACTCAAGTGATGACCTTCTTATTTCTTAAATAGGATTTGAGTGGGCCCTTATCCTTCCTGTAATGGCCCTCTCGGACTTCTGCTTTGACCAGATCTCTATATTTCTCCTCTGCAGGTGTAGTTTCTGCCTCTAAGTCATATTCCTCTAGTTCCTTATTGACTCTTGCTACTTTTGCCAAGTGCATTGGAGATCTATTCTCATCTTTGAGGATCTTGTTGAGGTTAGAAATTAACACTTCCTTGGCTACCCTATCCGACGCTTTCCTCAAGTGGAGCTCCTGTTCTTCGGCTAGGACCTCTGCTGATTCATCTTCTGACTCTGAGTCGGAATACCAGTCTGGCTTCACAACTTGTGAGATACTTGTTTTCAAGTTGTTGCTTTCTTTTCGAGATCTATGTGGGTATGTGTATGCTGTCGAGATGGCTTTTTTGGGGGTTGGTGGTGTAATTACCTTCGCTGGTGCATGAGGTACCTTCAGAGGATATGATGGTAGAGTTGGTCTCTTGTTCTCCAAACCTGATGCCAATAGGCATAGTACAAAGGTCTAAAGAGAGTTGAGTCCTACTAAGCGGTGTCTGCTTGAGTGGACTTCCGTAAGGTCACTGGCCTTACCCTACTCTTCCGCTACTATTTTTGCCTCTGCTTTCCAGTATCTTTCTTTATATTCGGCTATTGCCTTGAGGTTTTTGTTTACTGTGTCGATTGTAACTTCCATCATTGATATTATGACCTCTTCGCAAGCTTTGCTACTATACCTCATGAGTAAGTCTATACCTGGCTCTGGAGATATTCTTACTAAGGGAGTCAAAGTTTAGAATTCTTCTGGCAGGGGTAGTAGAGTGGCCTTTTGCTTTTGCTTGGACCCTTTTGTTGGAGAGGGTTTGGAGAGGATGGCTTTCTTCATGAATAGAGGGACGTTGGTATTACTGCATTCGAGTGGGGTGTGGGCATGTGTAGTTGTTGGTGGTGCCTTGACCCCTCCGTATTCCTGTGGAGGACCGTTGTAAGCGTACTGGCCGCAGCTGAGAGCGGAGTTCTTGGTTTCTTTATTGCAGGTGATAGTGTTGCCCGCCATTGATGAATCCTCCTTTAGGGATACCGAGATCGTGCCGGCAGGGAGAGGGAGAGCTGGTAGAGGTGAAGGACTGGGAGTGTCCTGAGTGTTTCTAAGGTTGGTAACTTTAGGAAGAGCTGGTTCTATAGAGGGTGGTAGTCATAGGGAAGGATTAGGGGTATCCTAGATGTTTCTGAGGTCTATAACTTTAGGAGAGGGGGTTGAAATTATTGCCAATATTCCTCCTGTAGTTGCTAATGGTGTGCCTCGAGAGGGTGGTGGTGGTATGTATGGTGGTGAGAGTGGTGATATCAAGTGGCTTCCAAACACCGATGAAGCAGCTGACGGCCAGCCAGCATTACATGGATGTAGCTTAGATGCTTCGATTGTCTTTTTTATAGTGTTAACGTCCTTGTGTAGCTCCCCTATAGCCTCGTTAATTTTGGGTCTATCCTCTGAGTCCTTTGTCCTAGATGCTGCCCCCTCCTTTCTGATTGCTGCCACTGCCATGTTAAGACTTGCTATGAGTCAGGCTTGTATAAGGGTCAGCTCTGTACCCTGGACTCTTATGGGGTCATTGAATGTTTTCACCAGGTCCTCGTATACCCTGGTAGTTTGTTCTTGTACAGTGGCTATGTTTCGGAGGCCTTCCTTAGTCTTAGTTCTTTGCATCTTGAACTGGTTTGAGACATGGTTTGCGATTTGGACCAGGATTAAACTGTATGCTTCCATCTTTTCTCTCTCTTCTTTACTTATCTCTGCTAGTTGTGAGACACTATTGGACACATTAGACATTGTCTTTTGGATCGTAATATCCATTTGATCAAAGTGGTCCCCTTCTAAAGCTGACTTGCTATCCCAGTCCTTGATTGAGTCGTCCTGGCTCATTGTTTTATGGCTCTTTATTTTATCTAGTGCTTCATTTCTGAACCCATGGAAAGGAGGGGAGCTGAGGCCATCTTCTGGCTCTTGGCAGTCCTGGAAGACTGTCTCTGTATCCATATCATCTTTAACTGTCTTTTCTGGGCTCATCAGTTCATCTTCGTCTCCTACTGGTGCCTGTGAGTCTGGTATTTCGTTAAATCTAAGTCCGATTGCATCTTCCGTTGGTGTGGTAGGGGCTATGTGCCAAGAGTGGCCATAGGGGCAGACTGGGATTACTGTATTGTCGGAGCCCATATCCGATTCTTCAAAGTCTGAGTCTGAGTTTGTTGAGCTTCGGATAATCCGCTGTCCGAAGGAGAGGCCTGGGTGGTTAAGTACCATAATTGATTCCTGGATTTGCTCCTCTACTGAGTCAAGGGCTAGAACTGCAGCCTCTTGATTGAGGAAAGCCCTATAAATTTTATCTTCTGATCCTTCTCTAGCAAATTCTAGAAGATCATCTAGACTTGTCTCCAGGATTTGGTAGCCTCTGGCTATCACACGGTCTAAATACTCTGGACTAATTGCTACCACTCTAAATATGGTGTAACTGTTGAGGGTTCTGTATGCGGTGCCTTTGATTATGACAACGAGGTGTCCGCTGTCTTTCTAACCTGGAATGACCAGATATAATATATGCCTTAGGGCTATGTATGTTCGTACTATAATGTTGTCGGGCCGCTAGGTGAAACTATACTCTAGAAGCGTAATATGGTTTGGAGATCACGTAACAAATTCAGTGAGCTAGGAGTATCAAAGCTGTTATGATGATGGCGGGGTGTTATGACAGTAAATGTTATGACAATGGGGTATTGTGACAGCAGGGTGCTATGATGGCGGATCTTCTGACGGGTCTCATGTCTGTAAGTCAGCCAGGCAATGATGCCTTTGTCTCTGTTAGCCAACCGGAATGGTGTATTGCTGTTGGTCCTTATTGGTTGAGCGGTGGTATGGGAGTTATCAAATCCCTGATAGGCTCTTGGAGGTATAATTGAGCATTATTGCTCAACATGGCAAACATACTGAGATACAGTGTGGGCCAGAAGAGTTGCAGGTTATCATGGAAATTAAGAACTTAAGGGATAGGGGAAAGTATAAAGATAGGGACTTGAAGATGTGAAACTGGGATATGTTGTACTCTATGTCGCGCTCTCTTGAATAAACTTGTTTTGGTGCTCGGGGGCCTTATGTGTGCGGAGATATAGATGAATCTGCACTTTTTGGTCTGTCAGGAGTGTGTTGTATAGGGTCAGTGAGAAGAGGCTCTCGAGTCAAAGGCAATATCTGGCATTCTCATTATAGACAGATAGTCACCTGTAGGATAGACGTTAAGGAAGCAGGACATTATGACTTTATCATCCACAGAAGCGGAGTATATCATGATGTAGTCAGGAGAACAGAATCTCTATAGATGCAGAAGATGCTTCAGCTCTACAACATCAAGAAAAATTAAGGCTCTAGATGGACAGTAAGGGAGGGTTTGATTCCAATTTTCATAAGCGAATAAAGCACATCTGACGAAGACACCACTTTATCTAATAAGGGTGCGACTTTTATAACAACAACAATAGCTCCACATCATCTGCGATGCAAGTGATACTCGAGACAATAACAACAATAACAAATCCGTCCAACTCTCAGGAAGGCCAAGGGGAGACGGTAGTTACAATCTAAGGGCAGAAAGGCTAAGGAAGGGATGTGGTGATGGAGGCAAAACTTGAGAGCATTGGCCAGTTAGTGGGTGTGGTACTAGTTACCTAACCAGACTACTATATAGTTACCACATAGCTACATACTTAGCTGTATACGTGCATAACATAAATAAATAGATAGCTTAGTCAGGTATGTCGAGCCTATAGGGTCATATGCCAGACGACCTAGACTTAGTGAATGCATGCTTATTTACATACATCATATCATCCTACAGGCGTGTGGCACCAAAATTGCTATTGCTGCATAGTTTTCTAAGGTTTGTGCAAACCAGACAATGCTATGCCTCTATAAACAACTGCATACGGCGGATGAATAGATGTATGACTAGTCAAAGATCACCTCATCTAACGATTAAGAAGCATAAGTATGTACGGACGTGTGAGAGTACCAGTATGTGCGAATATATATGTGGACGGGTATATATATATATGTATATGTATATGTATACATCTGTTATGTACAAGAAGGTCTATCTTATATATATAAAAGGCATGCTGTATGATGTTTGGTAATGAGTGAGGAGGTGGAATAGCAATACTATAAAGAAAAGATATAAACGAGCTAAACAACAAGTACAATAGAAAATAAAGAGTTGGTGTCATAAATTGTAACGAAAGTGGCAGTTCTCGCTTATTAACACTTGCTCGTTTTACGTTAAGAATGGCAAACATACTATACAGTTAGGTGGCAATGAATTTGGTACCCTGCATAATAGGGAGTGAGTATGCAGCATGCTTTAAACCTATAATATATATATTAAATATAGGCTAATGCAGGACTCTGATATAAGGGAGGTACCTATAACAGAGGGCGAGTATGCAGCACGCTTTAAACCTATAATATATGTACTAAATATATGCTAATGCAGGACTCTAATGCAATGGGAGTACCAAATTCAGTATAAGCAACCATACTCAAATATATGCTTATTCAGATATCTCGATGTGTATTCAGATATCTCAAGCATGCGGAATTCAACTATCTCAAGCATGCTAATTCATAATATCATAAGCATGAGTTTTCAGACATCTCGAGCATAAGTATTCGGACTTTTCGAACATGAGCATTCAGACATCTCGAACATGCAAATTCAGATATCTTGATTATGAGTATTCGGACTTCTCGAACATGAGTATTTAGATATCTTGGTTATGCGAATTCAGATATCTCGAACATGCGAATTCAGAAATCCTGATCATAAGTATTCGAACTTCTCGAATATAAGTATTCAAACATCTGTAAGGTTCCCTTACTCAAAGGGGAAGTACCAGACTTGTAGATATAGCTAGACCTGTATGTATAGAGAAGAGAGGAATCCTCGAAGGGGAAAGAGGAAGGAACTAGCATACTGTTAGAGACCTGTATATATAGAGAGAGAGGGGAGTCCTCTCAAGAAAGCCCTTCAGGCAAGAATCTACATAGCATACCGTCTTTTGCTCTCACAGTTGGTAGCAATACTTCATTTTCCACCGAGGGCCTATCTCATTTTGTAGACAAGATCTCCCCTTTTTTTGCCTCTATTCTTATTCCATTCTCCGAGGACTCCTCCGTCTAACTCAGGTGCCCCCATGAGGCAAGTCTTCCTGAAACTGAACCTAAGGTTCAAACCCCCCTTACTCACACCCACGGTGCCCCAGCCAAACCTTGTTGGTGATAACTGCTCATACTACTCAAAACAAGACAAGAAACCTTCACTCTCGATAAAATGAAGAGGACACCAATTCGAAGAATGTCGAGGGGTGAATTGAATAGGGAAGAGGCGGATGCCTTTAAACCTTTATCTAAAATTTCCCAAATCCTATTCAGAAATGTATTCCCCTTCCACTACAATGACCAGGAAGAGAATGAAGATAACTCAGAAGAAGGAGACAATTTCTAGAAACAAAATTCTAAGGAGCCTGAGTAAGAAGAACAGGAGGAGGAACCCTCAACAAGCTACCTCGAACTACCCAAACTCTACTCAAGCCTCCCTACTCTACCAGAACACCAATATTAGGGGGCATGCAGATAGTCCCTACTGGCACAAGCTAAATAAAAGGAGAAACATACTAGAAATCAGGATAAAAACCATTTCTCAGACTTCTATGAACTCTTCCACCAGATAAAAGAGAGTCAAAAGAAAGAGATGGCAACCCTGATAAGTATATTTCATTAAGAGATAAGTAAGGTGACAAAGAGGATGAATCGGATAGAGAAAGCCAATAGTGAAGCTCTCAAACCCTGACCCTTACCAACCATCCCCAAAACAAGACTCGAAAATGCCCCCCAAGACGATAGACCCATCTTTACAAACTTACCTACATCTCATATAATCTTCAGTGCCCCTCTCAACCTGCGAGGAGGCGAGCGAAGAGAAAGCCAGGAAAGAGAACATGTAACTCTTAGGGCTGAGGATGAGAATAAAGACCGGTAAGATAGATAGGATTACAACAGAGATCGGAGAAGAGGTGACAGACCCTCAAAGAGACACAATGTTTCCCTACAAGCAAAAGACCTTATAGACTTTAATAGAGAGAACGTTGAATATTTCATCAAACAATTGGAAGTGTCCGCCAGATTTTATGGGGAAGTAGAAGTCACCAAAACCATTCCAAAATGCCTGAAGGGCCCAGCTAAGTACTGGTTTGTAATACTAAATGATTACGAGATGAGATACCTAAATGAGCTAGAAGGTTGGAAACAGCTCCTTCATGAGGCATTCGGAGAAGATACAAGACAACTGAAAGAACTTGCAGACGAGTACGCCTGGGCACGAGCCGAGCCGGCTTGAGCCAAAAGCTCGAGCCACGAGCCCGAGCCGGCTCGAGCCCAAGGTCACACAAGCTCGAGCTTCGGCTCGAGCCCGATGATCCTTCGGGCCGCCAAAACCCGCAGATATCCAGGTGTGGGAGCAAGGGTAATATCGCTGAATATAGTGGCTTCCCCCCATCCAATTCAATATTTTTTCAGAACTTCTTCTGCAACCTGCTGCAACTTCCGTGATGTCAATATCTCGTCCTACCCCCGCAATGCAAGATTTTATCAATTCACTTACCGGTCGATATGAAGAACTACAAGATTCACACATAGTCTCAGGTGAAGCATCATGGCGATTTAATAACTATATTTATTCCCGCAAGCTGCTTATTCGAAAATCAGTAGAAGATGATCCAGGTATAGTACTAGGTATATAAGTATTCATACAGCTAACATGTCTTTCAGGATATCATGTCATTTACTGTACACATTGTCATCGGTCTCCATGGAGAGTGCGTTCAAATTTTACAACAAGTAGTACACAATTGCGACATTTGCGCAAGCATCACCCACGTCTTCTAACAACTCAAGCTGAAGAGGATGCTAAATTGCGTGAGTTGGATTCTTCTAGCTCCAATACTACTGTTGGAACAACACCATTTGCACTTGCTACAGCAGCAGCACAAGGACCAAGCCGAGGAGGATTGTCACAATTTGATAATAAGGTATTTCGCTCTAATTATATATTGAATTTATACTAAGATTTATATAGGTATTTCGCGAGTATTTGGCAGGATTTATTATTAGTTCAAATTCACCACTTGCGCTTGTTGAAAATTCCAACCTCCAGAAGTTACTACAATATTGCAATAGCAAGGTTCGCATGATTTCAAGGCGTACTTTAGTTCGTGAGATACAAGCTTTGTATACTACCTTATTTCAGTAGGTTTTGAAACGTCTTCAAGATCATTATAAAGAAGGGGGAAAAATAAGTTTTACTTTAGATGCTTGGTCTTCTTCAACTCAAATTCCTTTTCTTGGTATTACCGGGCATTATATAGAAGGGAGGAATTGGGAATATCCTTCTATATTATTGGGTTTTGAGAGATTATGAGGCTCACATACAGCAGATTCATTAAGTCGTGTATCTCTTTCTGTTTTCCAGCGCTTTCAGTTAACTAAGCATATACGAGCTATTACTACTGACAACGCATCTACTAATACTAAGATGTTGCAGCTTCTGGAGAAATCCTTACCTAGTTTCAAAGCAAAAGATCATCATATTCGCTGCATGGCTCATATTATTAACCTTGCAGTTCAGGAGCTATTATCTCATTTACAAATTGCTGCAACTGAGGACTCTAATGACAACCAAACAGATACAGACCGAAGTCCAATTGATCAGATTCCCCAAGTTTTTTGGCGTGCTAGAAAAATTATCCAAAAAATCCGATCCTCAAATTTATTGTGGGAAAGCTTCGAAGCTTAAAGTCTAGCTGCTAAGTTACCTCCATTAAAGCTCATTTTGGATATGCCGGTTCGGTATATCCTCTTCAACTCTGGGTAATATAGTCTTCTACTAATATTTAGTCTAGGTGGAATTCTACATATGATATGCTCAATCGGTTAATTCAACTGTGGCCTGCTGTTCATGCTGTCAGCAGACTTGAAGAATCCCTTCACTCCTATTTGTTGTCAGATGATGATTGGAATTTGCTCAGTCAGTTACGTACTATTCTGGAGATTTTTGTAAAAGCTACAGAACATTTACCTGGCAGCTCCTATCCAACCCTTTCAGTTCAACTACCATATTTCGCAGTTTTGGCATCACGGCTAGAGCAGCTTGTTGATGAGCTTCGAGAAACGGATCCTGATAGTGATCTATTTCAAGCGGTGACACAAGCATGGATTAAGCTCGATCGATATTATGCACAAACCACATCCTCTCAAGCTATTGCGACAATATTGGACCCTCGGTATAAGCTTCAAACCTTCTGAAATCTATCATGGCGTGAAGAATGGATTATCGATGCACGCACCAGCTTTGTACAGACTTACAATGATCAATATGCACCAACCCCCTCTGATTCCGACCGTCCAAGCACTCCAGATCCTTTTGAGAATGATAGCTTAGATGATGATTTTATTCTCGCAGTTTTCGGCTCCCAATCATCTACCCTGTCATCTAATGCACCATCAGAAATCGAGGTATATCTGGAAGAGCCAGTAGAAGGGCGAAAGGTATGCATGCTTTCTACTTATAAATTGGTTCCAATACTTACTAGCTCTTTAGGTGGATTCGATTGAGTGGTGGCGAACCTATGCATCGAAGTTTCCACATCTATCTCTCATGGCCCGAGATTTTCTTGCAGTACCAGCAACCAGCGTTCCCTCAGAGCGAATGTTTTCAATTGCTGGTAAGATTCTCACCAAGCGCTGAAGCTCCCTAAGTGAGAACATGATGAATGCATTGATGTGTAGTAAAAACTGGTTGGGCTTTCCAGAGGTTACGCCGGAGGAGTTGACGGCAGAGCGGGAGCTACTGGACCGGCTTCAAGAGCTTAGTGTAGATGGTGATATTGCGGGGTTTCCTGTGGAAACTTTGAATAAGGATGATTAGGAATTGGCCTTTGTATTTAGTTCATGTATATCTATTTTATTAGTATCTCGCTGGTGAAAAAGCTCGAGACCGCCTTTCCCTGAGCTCGAGCCGGCTCGAGCCTTACTGTGAAATGTCGAGCCGGCTCGAGCCTACCCCCCGGGCTCGACTCAAGCCGGCTCGTGCCCAGGCGTACAGACGAGTGGGTATTGAAACCATGGAAGGAGATGTCAAACCACTACTTCTACGAAAAACTAAACCTGCACAGGTGAGCTGAACCCTCTATCTTGGACAGGAATGTAATGTACGAGATATGGAGAGGACTAGAGAGACACGCTCCAGAGGTAGCAGTGATATTATACTGTCACCTACATCTGGTAGATTTTTGGGAGGAACTCAGTTCACGAGCACTACAAGTGGAGAAAAGAAAGAAAGAGATGAAGAAGAAGGCATCATAGAATCTAAGCTCCTCAACTCTAAAGTCAGAAATGAGTTTGGGGAAAGCAAGAGAAAATAAAGCTAAACCCTTTAAGAAAGGCCTGGGACCCTACATGGTCTGTGAGGAAGACCATTACAGAAACCAATGCCCAGAGAAGAGAAAAGAGAGATCCGAAAAGCCTGAGAAGACCAAAGGGAAAGACAAACCAACTAGAGTAGAAGAAAGATCAGAAATTATGAAAAGGAAGAGCTACAAGATAGCAGTAGCAGAAGCCTCTGAGTCAGATATAGGAGACAATGAAGACTCGAACTCGAATAATGAGATATCCCACTACAATATAACCCGCACAACTCTACTATCATTCTCACACTCGAGAAAGGTCCTCTTGAGCAAACAGGTGGAGATCATTGACATAGAACAAGCACCCTCAATGGAAAAAAGCCTGTCATAGCTGAACGGTAACCTACTCCGTCTGGAGGTATAGTTGGGCACACTATCAGTAGGACGCCCCACAGTAGTGGGATGTGGTGATATGGGTAGACAATATCTGATAAAGGAATCAGTCCTTACTGTAGAAGTACCAGAGATAAAAATCAAATCCTACCCAAAATTCAACCCAAACTTCAAGGGGGTAGGTGGAGGACACGAAGAAACAATGGGGTTTGTCACAATCCCAGTGTACTTACTTTCGGCTGAGGTATTGAAAGGAGAGCCGGGAAAGGTTGTAAAGATATGGGTGGAATTCCAAGTAATTAAGGAACTAGACTGCAATTTCTTGATTGGAAGAGATGTATCATGAGCTTACAAGATAGACTATATCGAAAGTAAAGGAGTGGTCCATATATCCGGTATAGAGATCCCAATAGCGGACCATCAGGAGAAGAGATCTACGACAAGGTCAGTCAACAAATCAGTGATGGCAAAACAGAACATGGTCATACTACCCTACTCAGACATCAGGAAAGAAATTTTGGCGTTTGAACGCCCTGCAGAGGCGTCTAGATGCCACCGTTTTTTACTCTGCCCCATGTGGCATCCCAGGCACCCCGAACATGCCCTTCTGCCCAGTTGCCTCTCAGGGCAACCTGTATATAAGCAAGAAATACATGGCATCCTGACGCCAACCTTCTCTACCTTGCTTCCCCCAATACCAGGTATTCAGCTCCTCTGCATCAGGACACCCGGCACCCACTACCCTGCCTCTGGAGGCCAGCTGCCCACCTTCCCTACCTCGGGGTACTAAGTGTCTAACTTTCTTGCCTCCAGGTGCCAGGCCTCCACCTTCCCTGCTTCTGTTGGCTAGGCCAAATATGCCTTACGGGCCGAACCCAGCTCAGGAATACCTGCTGTGGTGGGCAGGTTCAACCCCACTCATTGTGAGTTCCCTGGGTCCCCAACCATACCTTAGTTATTGTATTTAGAATTGGTTGGCCTTTAGCTTCCCTAAAATACAGGCCAGCCCTGTGCTATCAAGCGTACACATAACTGAGGGTGTACCTACAAATAAGGATAATAAATAATAATTGTATTTGGAAATCTTTATATATATAAACATGCATCCCATCTACCTCCCTATATGACTCGTCAACACCAGCCCATACCACCTGCCTCCGACGTAGACCCGCGGAGATAATTCAACGATGCACTAGACTTACTTCGCTTCTGGCAAATATGGCTAATACTGCAAATGGCGGTATATCGAAGTGAAGGGATGGTAGAGTTGATATTGGAGGCAAGGTATTGGCGAGTTCATTGGCGAGTTTGGAGGCAAGGCATTGGTGACTTCGGAGGCAAGGCATTGGTGAGTTGGAATGCAAGGCATTGGCAACTTCGGAGGCAAGGCATTAACGAGTTCGGAGACAAGGCATTGACAAGTTCAGAGGCAAGGCATTGGTGACTTCGGAGGTAAGGCATTGGCGAGTTCGGAGGCAAGGTATTGGCGACTTTGGAAGCAAGGCATTAGCGAGTTCAGAGGCAAGGCATTGGCGACTTCGCAGGCAAGGCATTGGCGACTTCGTAGGCAAGGCATTGGAGACTTCGCAGGCAAGGCATTGGCGACTTTGGAGGCAAGGTATTAGCGAGTTTGGAGGCAAGGTATTGGCGAGTTTGTAGGCAAGGCATTGGAGAGTTCAGAGGCAAGGCATTGGCAACTTCAGAGGCAAGGCAGTCCTCATATTTGCTCTATAGCCTAAATAATCCCATCAAACCTATCAGTTATACTTGCATATCTCGGAGGCCTGCTAATGCTATCACCTATATCAGCTGAACTTAAGCGCTCATTAGAAGAACCCTATAAGTTCAGTTAGCTGTGCGTACACATATCGGAGGTCTGGCAATGCTCTTACCTTTAACAACTAAACTTACTTACTCGTAGAAAAACAATAATAGCTAGGTCAGCTATGTGTGTATATATCAGAGGCCTGGTAGAGTGCTCTCGTCTCGCTCATAGTTCTAGAAGTTTGTGGACTTGTGTTAGAGATAAAATCCGAATGCCCTTGGGAATATTGAGAAGTGTGCCCGCGCCAGCTGCCGTATTATTATAGTTGGGATGGCCGGGAAACTTAGCATATGCTGATCTACTCGACTGGATATGATCAACCCTTCTAGGCTGCCCGTGGCTCGGGAATGCCTGGTAACTCGAGCTAGTGTTGTCTCGCAGCCAACCCGGCGCTATGCCTGTCCAAGCAATAGTTATATTTGGCTTCGTTATTCCAAAGCCTATATACATTGGTAGGGACAGATCTAGTCACAACCTTGCTATGCGTCCATGTATATGCCGCTGGTATATATTGTAGGAAGGCATGCTGTAAACATATATATATATATGTGTCTCAAAGGCATGAGTTTCTCAGATATATAAAGAATCCTCTAAACCATGAGATTCTTAC
>WHUX01000353.1:0-38812 GCA_015179025.1 Terfezia claveryi | reverse complement strand
TTTTTTGGTGTTGTTACAAGGATTTGGTTTCCTGTTTAATACATCTTCCTGGACAAGCAATTTTGTTTAATATTCCTCAAAAGTTGATTCATATGATATTAATCCTTTTACTTTTGCCCTAAGTAGGGGTACTAGTCCATCTACTAGTTTCATTTTTAGTACATAATTACCTATCATATCCTTTCCATTTAGATCCTTGCACTTAATTTTGAACTCTTCTAGGTTCTGTGCATATTGCATGACAGTAATATCTGGCCTCTTATGGTGTGACAGATATTGTTTCCACAAGACTTTAGGTGCTACTATAGAGATGAGTTTACCTCTTAGTTTTAACATAAATTCATGGAAATTTCTGTCCTTAACATCAGCTTTCTCAGAATAATACTAGTTATACTAAGTCTGAGTACTCTTCTTAAACATAAAACTTGCTCTATCCAGGCTTTCCCAACTTGCTATATCTATCCCTTGATACTCTACCCACTTTTGCAACTGTTGTACATAATTGTCAAAGGTAGTTTAATCCCTCCATTTCTCTGATACTCCATTAATCATTGGGGGATTGGGAATTTTTGTAAGTTTGTTTGCCTTTTTGACTAGAGATTTGCTAATCTGTTATGATAGTATTTTTTGACCAGTCTTTTTAAACCATTCCAAGTGGTGAGGGCTAGGCTCCCTAGTTGACCTTTTCTTCCTATCATCATCAGAGCTATTATCTGACTCATCACCCTCAGAACTAGATCTTGGGTCCTCACTTTCACCTTCAGCTACACTACTAGTGCTCCTTTTAGACTTCTTACTAGGAGTCTTACTCTTTTTGGTATGTGTTGGCTTTTTCCTATCTTTAGGTGGTGGTGGCATATCTTTTTTAGATATTTCTTCTATATCTGTTTCATAATCTCCATCATCTTCTTCTTCATACTGCATACTTTTCCCTTTACCCTTGCCTCCAGCTCTAAACAGTTTCCTTCCTATCTCCTCATAAGTTTCTACAGGTTCTGTTATTGGAGGTACTATTTCTAGGGTTTCTAGATTATACAGGTTACCCATAAGTATGTACTATATTAAGAAAGGCCAGTTTAGTGCTAGCCATGGAACTCCTTTATATGGGTTATAGGTTGGGTAAGACCATACTGCTTTTGAAGTAGATGAGAGTTGAAAGTCCATTTAAACTGACTTATCAAATTGGTCTTTCTATTAAAAAATCATAAACTTTTCTACTGCTTCAGCTAATAGTTCCTTTTTTCTTTTTGATAACATGTTGTTTATTGTTAGGTATATAAATACCTGTGATATCCTTTGGTACCATGATGACTTATTTTTATACCAAAAGGCTTTTATTGAAAGAGGTGTTACAATCCTTACTTCAGGCATAGATGAATTAGGCCCAATGACTATTTCCTTTGTTTCCATTTCCTTTTCTGAGATATCTTTCCTAGTTGGAACTGTCTTTTTAGGGGTATTAACTAACTTGGCCTTAAGTGCTTCTAGTTCCTTAGTTGTCATTGCCTTTCTCCTGCCTCTCCTAGCTTTAGCTCCTCCTTCCATTACACTAGTACTTATTTGTTTAGGAGTCTCCATGTCTATCAGATATTATACTACTGATTCCTTGGACTTTGTTTCTTCTATTCCTGCTTTCTTTAAGGTAGATCCTAATGAGGAAGGATCTACTTCTCATCAACTTCCTTCTTATCCTCTTTCTGTTGCTTCTAATACCAAGGTTGATTATGGTAAGGGAGAGAGGAGGCTGAAGGGTAAAAGGGTTACTTTTGTTGATGAGATTGTTGTGGGAGCAGGGTTTCCTTTAAATGCTGGGAAGAAAGTTGAGTGGAAGAATAAGAGTTAAACTGCTAGGTACTTGTGTTCTTTTTGAAGGGAGAGGTACAGAAACTTTCCTTGTTCTGCTTACTGGGAGAATTCCCAATTTTTGTTTAGGCTAGGTAGAGAGTGGAGGTGGAATACTCTCTGGAGTTTGGATGTTGATAGGACTAGTTCCTATAATCCTCACCCTTATTGGACTTCTAAGGCAGTTTCTAGGTCTCAGAGTTACCAGATTAGGTAATTGTTATTTTCTTTATATTTGCTAGTTAAATACAATTATTGTTGCCCTCTTATGTTGTTTGCTACTATTTGTAGGCTTTTACTATTGCTATTTGTTGAATAGTCTTACTGTTGCTATTTGAAGGATAGTCTTACTGCTGACTGTCAGACTTTGGTGCTACTATGCTTTATGCTGTAGGCTTATACTGGCTCTAGTTTCTACTCTTGTTGGTAGAAACTTTATTGATTAGGTAAGGTTGATCAGGCCTTCCTAGTTAGGTAAGAATTAAGTTTTTTAGGTTAAAAAAATGTAAAGTGTTGTTAGGGGGACTGGACAATCAGATTAGATTAGATAAGGATCCAATCTAATTAGATAATCTCAGGCTAGTAATATATACTACAAAGTAGATTACTAATATTATATTGTTCAGTCTCACTATTAAAGTTATTACCAGTAGTATAAGATTACTATAATAGGTAAAGTAGTATAGGAGTACCAAAGGCACTTAGAAGATTAACCAGTGGAACTTCTATATTGATTGTACTCTAACTATGTTCTGAGTTCTAACTATCTATCCAACTGAAGGGAAATTCAGAGGACTATATGTGTTTCCAACGAGGCAGTGCTGGGGCAGTGCTGAGGCAGTGTACTATTTTCTAACCCTTACATGTGATTGAGCCTTAGTCACCTTGTCCTTAGAGTCTCATGTTACAGCGTCTTGGAAATGGTTCTAAATGAAGGAAAAGAAAGGTTAGCATACCTTTCATGCTAGTTTATTGCTTCCTACTTAGTAAGATAGGACTTTGTTGAATAGCTTATATCTATTTGGTAGATTTCATGAGTGATAATATGGGGAATTGAGCATCTCTCGTATTCGAGTTTGTTTAATTTTCCAATATTGAGAGATCTGCCTTGCTAAGAGATCTTTGCAATACTGATAAGCTTGCAAGAGAAGTTAGGAATAAATAGGACATTATGGAGGGTGAGGTTTCCTAGATGAATAGTGCTTTTGTAGGTAGACTGAGTACTACCTCCTCTAGTTCTCATGAGTTGGTAATGGAGTCATGAATCAATCAGCTCAGCTAAGTTGTTAGTAATATATACTGAAGAGCTTAAATCAGTAAACCACTTGGCTGGACTCAGAGATTTTTTAGTAGTTGTTCTAGGTATTTCAGTAGTTGTCATATTGCAGAATATATCATAAACATTATCGGACTGAGTAACATTGGCTGTTGTAGCTTTTACTAGATCTCTTTTCTTGGTTCGGCAGTCCTTCTCTTTATGTGAAGTTCCAAGCCATTTCTTTGCCTTATAGTAATGATACTTAACTAGTAGGCTAGTAGCTGCAAAGGCTAATACAGGTTCTTGAGGTAGTACATCTCTTCTTAGACAGATTTTGAGGTGATCAGATAGTTCATATAGTCAGAGTACTATATCTGTATAGGTTAGAGTGGCTGTTCCATCTATAATATTTATGATAAGACTCTGATATATAGCGATGTAGGGAAGTGTAGATAACAGCATAGTTGTTTTCCACCCATTATAGCTAACAAAGCTCTTAATAGTACCAGTGTGACTGGAGGTATTGGAGTGAATAGTAGCTATGTTGGCCAATAGGAGGTTCCATTTGTTTTCAAACTTCATGAGGTGTTAGACTAGAGTATCCTTCTTATCATCTAAATGGAGTGTAATAAATGGTACTAGACAGTATTTATTCGGTGCCGTTTATATAATCTATATCTGTAGGTACGGACATTTGTGTATTTCGGTTCTACTGAGGTAGGACCTCAGAAGAGTAGGGAGATTACTATGTGGGACGTTCCCGAGGGGAATAGTAATTAACTGGTATAATCTATCTTATATGATTTGTGCTATCTAAGCTATATAATCTTGATCTGATCGGAATATTGGCTTGCTTGCTCTGTGTGCTTGCTTGGTTGCTTCTTATCTTTCCCTGGATTCCAGAGGGAATCCAGCGGCCTATTTATACTCCTCTAAGATCTGATGACTAAGGAAATAAATACAATAAAGGGTGGCACACCAGAAGGTGGTGCGCTGTACAAAAGGGGTCATGTGGTTATAGTAATGAGTCACACGCCTTAAACAATAGTCATGTGGCCATAGTAATAAGTCACACACCTTAAACAGAGGTCATGCGGCCATAATGAGGGTGTCTTCATATAGCAAGTGCCATGGAAGTTCCCATGGCAAATTCAGCGTGCTATGGACGCTTATAAAGCAATAGGAGGTGGTAGAAGGCTAGTCCTTCAACCGAAAGCTTAGTTATATAACATAGTAGTAATATAGGAAATACAAAAGTATATAATCAATTATATAAATAATGAAACAACGTTCTCCATTATACTTCCCCATATAGAAGGATTTCCTATCCTTACTTCTTTCGCTCTGCCATATTGGTTTCCATACGTCCTAAGATTTGATACATTGTTAATACATTAGCATTAACATGAATATCCTTAGTGTTTCCTTGACTCATGATTCTATCTCGTTCTTGTTGGATGAGAGCTCGGGTCTCATCTCTGGTTCGTAGTCCTTGTTTTCCTTTAGTCCTTCGACGTCTCTTAAATGTATTTTCCATGCTTCTGGTCATCCAGAAGTCTTGAAGAATTTCGGTGGTGATATCCTTGGTGTTTACCCAGGAATCATATTTAGGAGAGTATCCTAGCCATCTAACCTTATATTGTCTTTTTCCAGTTCGAGGAGCTGTTCTGAATTCTAATACCTTTTCAACTTCATAACGATCGTCTTGAATTGGTCCTGGTTCCTGAGATTGTCTGTGAGGGAACTAGGTGGGATCGTTTTTGTAGTATGGTTTGAGTTTGCTAATATGAAAAGTATTATATATGAGGTGAAGGTCAGGTTGACTGCATAGGTCTAGGCTATAGTTATTACGTTTCCGATTACTAGAAATAATAGGAAATGGGCCTAGCCATTTTGGTTTGAGTTTGGGTGTGACATTTGATAGGTTGATGTTTTCTGAGGAAAGCATAACTTGTTGTCCGACTAAAATTTGGCTGCATTGGGTAGTCATTTGTTCGCTTGAGATGCTTGAGTCTTCTTGGCGTCATATAGGTTTTTAGACGTTACCTCATGACATTCATTTGCTGGTACATATGCGTTAATGGGGTATGGAAGTATCGATACACCAAGATGTGTATTAAATCCAAATAGTATGAAAAAGGGACTATTCTGTCTAGCAGAATTATACCTAGAGTTAAGTTTCAACTGTATCTCTGGTAGTTTCTATAGCCAATCAAATTCTTCGATTTTACAGGCTCTTGCTACCTGTAGAATTTCTTTGTTCACAATTTCCGATTGTCCGTCTGCACGTGGATGATATGCGGTGGACGGTTCCAACTTGATTCCTTTATTCCTAGCCTAATCTTGAAAGTGCGTTGACATAAAAAGAGTGTCGTGGTCAAAAACAATACAAAAAGAGTATCCCATAGTCGGGACTACATGAGTATCAAAGGTAGCAGTACATTGTTCTACTGTGAAATTATCTGAGACAGGAATAAGAAACTTGAATCCTGATTGTCTATCGACAATCGTCCAAAGTCATAAAATACAAACTATATGATCTTCTTCAACAGGAATATTCGGGTACAAAATTGAACACTTAGTAAACACAGGTACTACTTTAAGAAAATCTATCGATATGTCAGTCCATGGCCTGCTTGGTACATGTAATGGGGTTACGAGTCCAAGTGGTGCCTTGTTGTAATACTTTGTCCATTGACAAGTATCACAACTCTTGATATAGTCCTTAGTTGGTTCTGCAAAGGACTAGTAATCATATCGGTCAGTAAGATATTTCATCGTTTTTTCAATGCCACTCTAAGTGGTTGCTTCATTTGCATCTTTAATAACCAATTCGAGATAGTTCTTACTTCGATGTTAAAGGTAGAGGGCAAGACTAGTCTCCATTGTCCTTGTCGGTTTTTGACATACAAAAATCCGTCTCTTCTTCTATGATCCTTACGGTTCACAAAGGTATCATAGTAGTTCTTCCAGATAGGATATACTTTCATGCATGATTGATATGTGGCTTTCATACCTGTACCTTGGTCAAGCCACTGTGTGATGAAGTAGTCCTTGTTGTCTTCCCATCTGTCGCTGATGTGTTTCTCTTCAATGAGCTTGTTGAGGGTCGGTTCGATCCTTACATTGAAGTCATTGATGGTGGGTTTCTTCTCCTTGCATGTAGAAGCATTATGTCCTGAGAACTTACAGAAATCACAACGCTGTCTGGAGGTCTTGGTATCTTGAATGAAGGAGGGTAAATCTTCATCAATGGCTACTCGCTTTTTAGAACGAGTAGTGACGGCGGTGGTGTTGATTGAAATTGCATTACTGCTGCTAGCGGTTGCAGCTGGTTGTTGAGATGTATTCCATGGTTGTTGAGGGGCAACAGGAGTATTCATGATCTCCTGTTCCATTTGTCGGGTGCTTATCTGTTCGGTAGAGTTACTGAACTGAATGCTGGATTGGAGAGTAGGTCGTGTCGGCTTGTTGGTAATCTATCTTTTTGCCCATTCTCCAATTTCCTGGATAGCTTCTTCGCAGCTGAGAGCTTGTGGAAGTGGATAAGCTGGTGTTTGTTGTACTGGTGCTAGTTCCTTTTGAGGCTCATTTGCGGATACAAGACGCGCAATATGAGTCGTAAGAAATTCCTTCTCCTTCTTAAGAACTGAGGCTGTCAAGTTACAGTTCAAACTGCCATGTCCATGGTGATCACAAATTGTGCATGTTTCGACGGTAAACATGCGGTTGTTCATGGCATAGAAGGTACCATGAGCTAGACAGTAAAAATTATGGCAAATAGGCCAGTACATCCTTTTATGTTGTTGCCAATTGCTATAAGCTCGGTTAAAGGCAATTTTCTTCGCTTCTCCGAGAGCGAGGGTGTTTTGTTCAGCGTTTTCAGAAAATGGAGGCCTATATCTTAATCCAAGAACTATTAAAGGTTTGTTCTTGTTTATATTGGGTATACAATCATACCCGCTGAAAACTTCTTCTAGTATGGTGGATAGAGTCTCATCGTCTGAGGACTCTTCTTTCTTCATTATGTCATATTCACTTTCTTCATCCTGGATGCCCTCGAAGTATGGACAGAAGATATGGTGTCCAAGTTCTTCAGCTCTTCCACGACATTTATTGAAGTTACAGTCGACATACTTGAAATTGATAGCTTTGCGAGAAACTATATTGTTCTGAGTAGAGGTTTCTGGTGAGTGGAAAGTTCTTAAAGCATTGGTAGAGATGTTGCGGTTGTAGGTATGGTTAGGAGGATTGATGCTGTTGGAAATATAATCGTTCTCGGTGGTGGGAGTGTCCAAGTATTTATGCTTTCTTGATAGAGCGTCTGCTATCAAATTTTCCTTTTCTGCAGTATACTGTATGTCTGTATCAAATTCCGTTAGGTAATCTTGCCATCGCCTCAATTTTTGACTTGCAGGCATTTGAGTATGGAAGGTTACTAACGGTTTGTGGTCGGTAAGGATAGTAAACTTGTGACCTCTCAATTGTGCTTCAAAAAATTTTAATGAGTCAATAATTGCTAATAATTCTTTTTGAAAGGTAGGATAATTGAGTTGTGCTGGATTAAATTTTCTAGAGTGGAAGCATGATGGTCTGATGTGTGTCAACGGTCCTCGACCTATCCAAGATCCTAGTCCTACATCACTAGCATCACAGACTAAATATTTGGGTTCAGTAGATTCATTATTCCAGGGTTTTAAAACATGTGGAGAATTCAAGAGTTCCTTAAGTTTTTCAAACGGTGTATTATGAGTATCTGTCCATTCCCATTTCTTTGTTTCTCCTTGCAGTTCTGACAGGGTGCTTGCATACGATGCCAAGTCAGGAATAAACCTGCTGAGATAATTAATGATTCCAAGGAATCCTCTAAGATCCTTTTTTCTTGCGGGAGTTAGAAATGTTAATATAGTAGTCCTCTTCTTCGGGTCTACATGTAATCCATCTGATATCAAAACGTGTCCTAAGATTTCCAATCTTGGAGTAAAGAACTGGCATTTGCTTTCTTTGAGATAGAATTTCTCATCCTGTAGATGTTGAAGTACTTTCTTCAATAATTCTACATGTTCTTCATACATTTTAGAGAATATAATAATATCATCAATATAGATAATTAAATTTTTATAGACCATGTCCTTAAAAATTTCATGCATAACGCGAACCATAGTAGCTGGTGCGTTACGATCCCCTTGTTGCATAACTCTAGTTCTGAAATATCCCATGTGACATAAAAAGGTAGAGTGTTGCTCAGATTCTTTATTGTTCCTGATATTAAAAAATCCATTGGCTAAATTAAGCTAAGTCCAAATGGGATTCTCCGCTACTAGTTCAATTACTTCATTAATATCTGGCAATGGGGTGTGGTCCGGTTCGATGGCTAAATTGTGGTTTCGACAATCATTGACTTGTCTGGCTTCTTCCGGTTTATCTCATTTAGGGATAGTGAACATGACTACAGTATTTGTGTTATTTTCTACTCTATATATGCGACCTGACGCTTCTTCTTCGACTAATTTGTCATGGATTTGTTGTCTAAATCGATGTCCTGAGAGTCGCCATTTTGGTATCCAAGTAGCTCCTGCTTTTGGTTTGATAGAGTGATTAATTTTTCTTAGTGGAGGTAATTCCCATGGAATTGTCTTGGGAAATAATAAGGGAAACTATGTTACAGGGTTAAATTGTTTCTGTACCGTAGAAACAGCTGTCACGAGTTCTCTTTCTGAATCAGATTCTTCTGCGTTACTAATACTTTCCCAATTATCCGGTTTACTATAATCTGTAACTGATTTGCAGCTGACCTGAGTATATGCTGATCTAATACTATTCGCTATGGTTCTAGATCCTTTCCATACACTTAGCTAGAATCGAGGAATATTTTCCGGTTGGATAGTAACTGGTTCCTGATGGGCAGGAATTATTGCTCGCACTTTGCTGAGTGCAGGTTCTCCTAGTATCATGTCCCATCCAGTCAAATGAGCTACATAGAATATTCGTTCTTCTACATAACCTATCCAATCCAGTTTGATAGTACAAGCTTTGTCTATCGTTCCTTTTGAGCCTTTAATTGCAGAACTTAATGATTTCTTCTCGATACTTCTAGTTGGTATTTTATATAGGTGTACAAATTGAGAATTGATTAAGTCTTCTCCTTTCATTTGGAGATCAATTAAAGCTAGTGCAGGGTGTTCGTTAGCTTTAACGAATACCTTGCTAAAATCTAGTACCTGTCTTGAAAAGGGTCGTTCCTTGATTTTATTCTTGTTGATTTTATCCTTGTTGGCTATCAGCATAGCTAAATCTTGTACGGCTGTATACATAGGTACCTTATTTTTTGCTTTCCTACATTCCTTATAGGAGTATCTAGAGTTCCAACACCATAGACATTTCTAGTCTCTAATTAATTGTATCTTCGTCTTCTGATCCAATTTTTTTGTGATGATGTCCCAATCTGGGTCCTTCCAATTTTCTGTGTTGGGTTTGGTGTTGGGATTGCTGCTAGGATTAAATCCTGTTTTTTGTCGTTGATTCTGGTCCCTGCATGGACCATGACTTCGATTTTCATTCTGAGGGTGTTGTCGTCGGGATGTATTTGTTGTGGATGGTAGGGCAATATCCTTCTTGGAAGCTTCATATGACTCCGCTTGATGTATGAGCTGATCATATAACCATTCTTCTTTGATTAAAGGAATTAATGTAGCTGACATATATGGCGGCAGGTGATTAAGAAACTTTCTTCTTTTTACTTCCTGCAATATTAATTATTTGCCATCCTTGTCAATCAATTTGATTTGCATTTTAGTAAGCCAGTTGGCAAACTGTTTGATTCCTATATGACGTCCGTCCTTGTATGGTGTAGCTATCTTCCATCATTTCCACAAAATATCCTTACTAGTAGAGGGTATCAGAAAATCCCTTAGCGCTAGTATGAAACCAAAGAATGTCGCATTCTTTCCTTTTTCTCTTAGGAATTGATTATAAGTAGTAAGTGCACTTCCTTCCATTCTAAATCCAACAATTTCCTAAGCTGAAGTGCTTTCCAAATCTATTCTTTTGATAACAAACCAACGTTGCATTGCTGTATCCCAAGAGTCAAAATATTGTGAGTCTTGCCATTTTTTGTCTTTTCCTCTTAATTTTTCTAGCATATCAATCTTTATTCCTTTTAAAGCATTCGTTGCTTTATGGTTACCCATTGTAACCATTCCTGTTGTAGATTCCCATTGCTGGTGTTCAACTGATTTTACTCGTTTGGGTTTTCTTTTAAGAGTTTGACTTGCAACTGATGATGCCTTATCAGAGTCCGAGCTATCATCTCCACTATCATCGGGGTCTCGTCCTGCTCCTTGTGTTTTCTGCTTCTGTTGGTCTAGTCCTGTATCTAGATCATCATCGTCTTCAGGTAATTCTATATCTTCTGGTGGTTGGTCTTTGTCGTCTGGTTCTTTGGCTGACCCAGTCCTCCTTTCTGGTGTCTCAGGTACTCGACCTTTGCCTTTCGATTGATCTTTTGGTGTTCTCAGGAACGCTCCTGGGAGTTCTTTGCTAGAATTGAAAAAATCCTCCGCGGTATGTGCTAATTCTTCTAGATGAGTGCCACTCATCATGAATGCCATTATTTCTTCCCAGTTATTTATTACCTAATTCGGTTTCCTTAAAAGTGGTACAACAGGTTTCCTTAATTCTTTACTTAAAAATGCGTTCATTTCTAAATCTTCTTCTTTGAATGGGTAAGGTGTTAGCCATAAGTAGTGTTTTGCTATGGCTTCCATTAAGAGTTGAGTATCATCAGGATGATACTGTTGGGCATGTCCCATTGGGTTAGTATATTTCAAAATCTCCTCAATTGTTAGAAGATGTCTGTCCCAAAATTCTTCTGGTGCGAGTGGTAAAGCCATACTAAAATATAGTTTGGTTCTTGCTCCACCTGGTTTTCCTATTTCTATATCGATGGGCAGATTTATTTCCCCTTCTATATTAGGAACTATAAATCTGGTCTTTCTGGGAGTTTCTTCTACTAATTTCTTAATATCTTCAGGTAACATAGTTAACCGTCTCGACCTCTTAGTCTTCTTACTAAGTTCAGACGCCATTATGTCTAATTTCGTCGTCTGTCTGCAACCAAATGCAGCTGGTTATGCGATACGATCGTCGAGTTACTTTTCTTCTTTAGCACCTTTTTGTGCTGATGGTATGGTGGCTGATGATCCTTATGATCTCCATTCGACTGACGGTTCTGTTGGCTCGGTGGCTCACGCGGCTGGTGAGGCTGGATGTCAGGATCCTGATGTTTCTTATGGTCCTGGTTTTTCTTCGTCTACTGGTCTAGAATCTAGTTCTAGTTCTTCTGGCAAGAGTGTCACTTTTTCTGATTGGTGTGTTGAGGTCGACGTTGGGGGCGCAGAGGTATTGGTAGAGATGTCTAGGTCTAAGGAAGGTTCTGATGGAGGTTTGAGCCTTGGGATTGTGACGCTTAGTTGTTTAGACCAATTATTCCTGGGACCTGGAGGGCCGGTTTTTCAATGGTGTACTGGATTTACAGGTACAGATGTAATGGCGGTTGCCAGGAGTGCAAGATGAGTTGTCCATCTTTGTAACGAGGCTCGGGGGACGTGGCGACCAAGGGGTACGCCTAGGCAGTGGACAAGGAGATCGCACACGTAGGAACGCTACGTGTGTAATAGGGGAAGGGTGGGACGGGGGCAAGGGCAAGAGGCAAGAGAGGCAGAGGGCAAGAAACACGAGACACGCGGAAGCAGTTGCCGTGTGTGTCAAGGGAGGCAGCAGGGCTGCAGAGTCGAGGCAAGACAAGGAGGTGCACAAGGGAGATGCACCAGCGTGGAGAGAAGCAAGGCCCTGTATTGGATATTCAAGACGTTGGATGGGGATCCAACGAGAGGGCGGAGAGACGAAGATATATATACATGATTCCAGGCCAAGGCCGTGGAAGGAATAAGCTTCCCGAGATTCCTATCTCGGAAGCTAAGATAACAATCACCCATCGACGACACCCGAACAAGCCTGTTCGAGTGTCAAAACAGCATGACACCCGAACAAGCCTGTTCGAGTGTCAAATAAAGACTAAGAACACGGTTGTGACAATCTTATTGGGAAAAGTGTTGTGAACGAGGGTGGGATTGTTTAATGTGGGATACCACTGCCTGTTAGAGCTCTGCTTAGTTTGCTTATAAGTCTTTTGTTGATGTACTGCAGTTGAGAGTCTGATGTCTCGTTTGTTGGATTTTTTTGTTGGCTAGCTAGTTGAATAATGATAACGATTTTATATGTGCACTTAGGTGTCGAATTGTATACACTTGTGTGAGTGTAATAAAGGTATCCGAAGGTTGATCAGGCCTTGGATTTAAGAGTAAAGATTAGGTAAGTAAGTTAAAAAAAATGTAATGAATAGTACTAGATAGTATTCATTCAGTACCGTTTATACAATCTATATCCGTAGGTACGAACGTTTGTGTATTTCGGTTCTGCTGAGGTAAGACCTCAGAAGAGTAGGGAGATTACTATGTGGGACATTCCTGAGGGGAACAGTAATTAACTGGTATAATCTATCTTATATGATTTGTACTATCTAAGCTATATGATCTTGATCTGATTGGAATATAGGCTTGCTTGCTCTGTGTGCTTGCTTGGTTGCTTCTTATCTTTCTGTGAATTCCAGAGAGAATCTAGCGGCCTATTTATTCCCCTCTGAGATCTGATGACTAAGGAAATAAATACAATAAAGGGTGGCATACCAGAAGGTGGTGCGCTGTACAAAAGGGGTTATGTAGTCATAGTAATGAGTCACATGCCTTAAACAATAGTCATGTGGCCATAGTAATGAGTCACATGCCTTAAACAGAGGTCACGCGGCCATAATGAGGGTGTCTTCATATGGCAAGTGCCATGGAACTTTCCATGGCAAATTCTGTGTGCTATGGATGCTTATAAAGCAATAGGAGGTGGTAGAAGGCTAGTCCTTCAACCCAGAGCTTAGTTACATAACATAGTAGTAATATCGGAAATACAAAAGTATATAATCAATTATATAAGCAATGAAACAACGTTCTCTATTACATGGAGGTTAGTAATTGCAAGGAGCAGTGCTAATATATATGTATGAGTGCATTCTTTATAATGGGACTTGAGGATGTTTTAAGCATCTAGTGTGCTATGAGAGATACGGATAAGGGATAGTGGCTCTAAGTCACAATTTGCTATGATCATGGCTAAAGCTTTATTAGAGAGGTACTAATATGTCTTTTTAGTGGCTGGGGGGCTACACCCTTATCAAGGTCTATAGCTGTATCTAGATTTGCTAGTTAGAGGAGTATTCAGACTTCTATAGACTATGAGCTATAATTGTTTTCATCTTTAAGGCTTTCAGTAGCCTTTAGTGGCTTAAACGGGGTATTGGTTGATACCATTACTAATTTCATTACTAAATTCTAATAAATGATAGTAAAAGCAATATGTTGCTATCATATAAAATTCCCACATACAACTGTACAGGTATATAGAACTGAATAGGATGAAGAGAAAAGATATATTAATGAATCTAATAATTCAATGGTAGTCTACTAGGACGTCTAAGGCCTCATTAAATATATGAACATTAATCTAGCAATAACAATAATATAATACCCGTAATATGCCCTTCTAACCTTGTTCGGATACAGCAGATCCTTCATTTCCTCCACATTCATACAATCACGCAATCCTCTATGCAATTCTCATATCCTTCATATATATGTCTGTATCTAACCTGTCTGTATAATCATTATTGAAAGGTTACTATGAGCGGAGGTATTGCAGTAGTAATTATAGATATAGTAGCGGTGGACAGTAGTACTATGAAGCAGAGAGTGCAAGTAAACAGAAGTGCAAGAGAGAGAAGATAGTAGAACTATATCAAGAGTAGACAGTCTATTGAGTCTAATCGAGAAGTATATAGAACTAGATATAGGAGTAAGAAACTCGTATATAATGGTACAAGTTGAGGATAAAGATCTAGTAAGAAGGTCTAAGTTACATAACATAAGAATAGTATATCGTGCACATATGAATAAAGAAATACATAGAGGTGGGTGACTGAGACAGTAATATGAGTCAACGAATATAACAGAAAGTCATAGAAGTGGTGATCGTTGAGTCATGACAACTGAGACAAGTAAGCAGTAACCTTAAATAGTAAAGCAGCATCATGCAATAATAATAGATACTAAGTTAGGAAAGTAAGCAAAGATAATAAGAATATGTGAATGACATATGAACATATGTGAAAAGAATAATACATAAGTCCTTAATCGGATAGTAAGTGTCCATATTAGATATCAGCATGATAGGGAAGTAATCGTAAGAGAGAACGATGTATTGTATGGAAATACTTAACTATATCGAAAGGAAATGATTATTTTCAATAATCGTCATATCCTTCACATATGTGTCTGTATCTAGCCTTGCTAGCAGGTTATTATTCAAAAAAGCTCATGCATGACAGCCAAGTAGAATTTGGCCAAAAGGTCAATAATATTTCTTCTAACTTAACTACTATTATAACTAATATTAGCCTTTTTTACACAAAAGTTGATGAAATGAATTGCATCATTTCTGACATTAGTGCATCAACATTATTGCTTAGAGACCAAATTTGGAGTGGACAGCACTTTACTATAATATTTTTGGAAGCAATGGGGAGTTCACAGACAGGTACTATAGCTTTAGGATAAGTGAGTTCTCGGAGTAGAATTTTTTACCTTATCTAATATTTCTAGCACATTATTTCTATTGAAGGAGGAAAATATCAGGATTATCATCTGTACTAGATTTCATATTCCTAAACCTATATATAAAAAAACTAGCCCCTGCCTTACTTCTAGCGAGATCAAGAAACTGGAATGGGTGCTCTCATAAGGTGTTGGTGAAAATATCTAGACCCTTCCTATACTACTGAGAAGGAAGCACTTCAAGCTAATCACGTAAATAATTTTACTATCCTATAAAGGAAAAGAAGCAGCTTAAATATCTAGCTGTTTTAAGAGGTAGCAATAGAGCTCATTATAATGAGCCAAACATAATATCAGTATAAATACCACATCCTATATTAATATAAATGCTATTCTAAAAGAATATGTTCTGATGTTTTCTATACTAATACTATACTATACTATCCAACCTTATACCTAGTTTCTATATTCCCATACTCATTATAATGAGGGCTTTAGGGGACAAGGTAACCAAGGGGTACGCCAGGGGAGTAGCAAGTGGGAATTGTACACATAGGAATACTATATGTGTGACCAGGGGAAGGCTAGGATGGGGCAAGGGCAGAAGGCAAGAGGTAAGGACAAGAGACACGTGGAAGTTGTTGCCTTTATTATCACCTGCAATCGCAGGTGATAGGTTATGGTTACCTTGCTTGGCTTCTAAGATAGGGATCTTGGGAAGCTTATTTCTTCCGTTGCCCTGACCCGGAATTATGTATATATACCTCCTGTCCCTTGTACTATCATTGGATCCCTATATAATATTTTGTATACCCTATACAGGATCTTGCTTCCCCTGTACTGGTATACCTTCGCTGTACACCCCCTTGTTCCATAAACAACTCTGCAGCAACAGCTGTCTCCTTCTGATACATATGGCAACCACTTCCACGTGTCTCTTACCTCTTGCCCTTGTCCCCCATCCCAGCCTTCCCCGGTCACATATGTAGTGTTCCTACATGTATATTACCCTAGCCCTGTGTTTTGGATGAAGGTTGGAAGGTAGTTCCTGCATCAACATAGTAATAATGACTTATTTTGGTTCGGAGTATCACCTACGATTGCAGGTGATAGATGCGAGTGTCAAGGTATTGCATACGTAGGGAGCTCTATGTATATGATCAGGTGTCTAGGGACTTCGGGCGAAACCAAAGTCAAGCAAGGTATCAAGTCAAGGTCAAGAAGGTGAGGTAGTCTAAACTATATTCAAGAACAGTGGTACAGATATATTCGTATAACAACTAGCTACAGGAATGTAGACAAGTTGTTGCATAGGAAAGAAGGGAACAAAACAAAGATGGCAAGAATAGGCTTCTTTTATAGAGATCCTGTCTCCATCCTGAACAATACCCTTCTGGCTAACACAACAGTCTAGACAAATTATATCAACAACATAACAGAACAAGAACATACAAGCCAGCTCATGGATATATAGATCCTATAAGATCATCGAGAACGAGGTGTCTGGCAAATAACAGATAATGCTGGTGTGAACAGAAAACCTGAAGAATTGTACATAAGCAAAGGTGAAATTTCTGATGAGCTAAAGAAAGAGTTTTGAAAAAGTGCAAGTTGTTTCCAATTCGAGAGTTGTGCCAGTTTTAGTTCGA
This sequence comes from Terfezia claveryi, assembly GCA_015179025.1. Lineage (NCBI taxonomy): Eukaryota > Fungi > Ascomycota > Pezizomycetes > Pezizales > Pezizaceae > Terfezia > Terfezia claveryi. The sequence goes on along the minus strand of WHUX01000353.1, from coordinate 22,346 downwards.
GCCTCAAATAAAGTTTGGGTCAAAATAAGGTTCGAGGTTTTCCAAGGTATTTCCTAAATCTGAGAGTCATGCCAGTTTTGGTTTGACTCTCAAAGTTTGGGTCAAAATAAGATTCGAGGTTTTCTGGTGTATTTCCTAAATCTAAGAGTCATACCAGTTTTAGTTCGACTGTCAAAGTTTGAGTCAAAATAAGGTTCCAGGTTTTCTGGAGTATTTTCTAAATCTGAGAGTTGTACAAGTTTTAGTTTGACTCTCAAATATCAATCCATAAGCGAGCGACTAGGACTTCCAGAATATAATCAGATATTAGCTAGCTAAGAGAGGCAGGTTGAGGACATAGTCACGTGATATTCTTTAGCCAGTGCATGAGTTGCTAGAGATATTACTCAGGGTCATAACTCTTAGGTTACCCATCATGATGTGAGAGTAAGGGTGAAGCCTAGGCTTCTATGTGACGAGGATCTAGTAAGTATGCGGGATCAGAATTGTTATTCAGGAGGGTTCGTAACAGTAGCTTCCTCTTCCAAGGATGAGCTTCTTCGAATCCAAAGTAGGATACCAAGTTCAAATTATACTTATTTAGGTATAGTATGAGGATGTAATTTCAAGGGGTACGTAGTGTGGAATTTTATCATAATACTAGGCGCATTCAAAAATATATTGGCAGGTTCCCAGGTAAGCTCATCATAGCCTATCTAATGGGCAAGGCATTCTAGTATGCGACTGCTGAAATAAGAGTCGACGATTTCATCTACTTCCCATTCGGGTTCATCCTCAATGATCACAGGTGGTGGGTAAGGTTGGATTTGACCTGGAAGGGGGTTCGTGGAAGCAGGTTCCAAGAGTGAGATATCAAAAACAGGATGGATTTTTATAGATACAGGAAGATCAAGTTTATAGGCATGGGAGGAGACCTTTTGTATTATCTGAAATTTCCTTAACTTCTTGAAGTTAAGTTTTGTCGATTGGCGAGTTGTTTTAACATATTGATGAAGTAACCACATTTAATCCCCTATTTTGAACTTAAAGGCTGGAATCTAAGACTTATTAGCTTGTTCGGAGTAGGTAGCTTGTGTCCAGATCATTTCTGCTCGAAGATGAGCGTCCAGCTTAGCAAGGCAGTCCGTGTATTCTTTGATCACATAGGGGGCAGGTAGTTTGGTAGTAAGGTTCATGGTGATCTAGTATTTAGGATTTTCACCGTACATAGCCTAAAAGGGCATGATACTTAAGGTCGAGGATAAGGTATTGTTGTAGGAAAACTCAGCCATGGTGAGTAATTCAGACCAGTTGTCTTGTTGATAATTACAATAAGCCTGTAAGTATCGTTCCACAATAGCATTAATTCATTCCGTTTGTCTATCAGTTTGGGGGTAGAAAGCTATTAAAACCTTCTGTTGAATCCTAACAAGGGAGGTCAAGGAGTAAGTGAATTTGGATACAAATTAAGTGCCATAGTCTGAGATGATCGAATCAGGAATTCCATGTAGGTAAAAGACATTATCAAAAAAGAGTTTAGCAATTTGCTTGGAATTGGCGTTCATATTAGTAGGTATATAGTGTGCTATTTTTGACAATCGGTCAACTACAACCAATAAGGCATCAAATCCATTTGAGATGGGAAGGCCAGTAATAAGGTCCAAGGAGACAGATAACCACTTCCAAAATAGAACTTGAAGTGGTTTTAACAATCCATAGGGGGCATGGTGAGCTGGTTTAATCTGAGCACAGGTATCACAGTTTCTGAGGTATCGAGCTATGGTCTGGCATATCTTTGGCTACTAGTAGTCTTGTAATACTAGTTCATAGGTAGCTGCTTGACTGGAGTGTCCCGCAGCTAGGTAGTCATGTTAGGTACAGAGAATGCGGAGGTGTATTTCTAGGGAGTCAAGAATATAAACTAGACTATTAATAAGAATAAGTCCCGCCTAGAGTTGATATTCAGCCAAAAGGATTATCGGGTGTTTTTTGGCATCGTTCTAGAGGGCGTGCATAATCTTGAGGGCGAGGTTGTCAGTCTTGAGGGTGGCAAGAATGTCTTCATTGTTAATGATTGAGGCTACAGAAAGTAAAAATTTTTCATTAGGTATTAGGGCCTATATTGGGTGAGCATAACCTTCCCCTTCCTTAGAGTAGTGTCCAGATCTTTTGGTGAGTGCATCAGCTTTAGTGTTCTAGGTGCCAGGTCTAAAAATGATTTTGAAGTTATATTGGGCTATTTCCTACGCCCAATAAGCTTTTTGGTGTAAAAGCAAGGCTTTGAAGGCAAAGCTCTATAGGTTGTGATGGTTAGTGAGGATAGTAAACGGTCATAGGAGCTGGTGTAAGTAGATATGCCATCTTTCAAGACCCAGAATGATTGCTAGCAATTCCTTATCTCTAATGCTATAATTGCATTTGGTGGGTGACATTTTTTCTGAAATAAATGCAACTGGGTACAGAACAAATTTCCTATCTATTAGATGTTTCTGTGACAGGATTCTAGAGGTGACATAATCTGAAGTATCCGTTTCAACTAAGGTCTTAAGTTCAGGGTCAAAATGGCAGAGGATAGGTACAGAGGTGAAGGTTTCCTTGAGACATTTAAAAACCTCTTCATGTGAAGAATTACAAAAAAAAGAAACATCTTTTTGAAGCAAGTTAAAAAGAAGTTGGCAAAGAGTAGAATACTTATTGATAAACCTGTGGTAAAAATTGGCAAATCCAAGAAAACACTGGATATTCTTAATAGAATAAGGGGTCTCCTAATTAAGAACTGTATTAACCTTCTTAGGGTCTATTTCCAAGCCATACTTAGAGATGATATATCCCAAGAATAAGGTTTTCTCAACTAAGAATTCGCATTTTTCTAGTTTTATAAATAACCCAGATTCCTAAAGTTTTTGGAGAACCTTTCATACCTGTTTCTTATGTTCTTTTAGATTTGTTTAGTAAATCAGAATGTCATTAATGTAGCATACACAAAAGATATTGAGGTATTCTTGGAGGGTATCATTCATGAATTGTTGAGTAGTAGCAGGAGCATTAGTCAACCCAAAGGGCATAACTAGAAATTCAAAAAGTCTGTAACAAGTGTGGAAGGCAGTTTTCCACTCATTTCCTTCTTTGATATAGATTTAGTTGAAGCATGCACATAAATTGAGGCATGTAAAGTATTTGCACCCACGAATCTCTTTCAGGGTTTCTTCGATGCGAGGTAGCAGGTTTCTATCCTTAATTATGATATCATTTAGAGCATGGTAGTTGACACATAGATATAAGGAACTATCCTTTTTTTTGACAAATAGGACTGGAGAGGCTGCAGAAGAAGAATTGGCTTATATGAAGGACTTGGATAAATTCTCAGCAATCCATTTGCGTACTTCCTTGAGTTCTGAGTCCGACATAGTGTCACAACCGTCCTTTCCTAGCCGGGTTTGAGAGTCAGACGGGATTCCCTCTGACTCTCGTTATTGTTGATTGTAGTCTTGATTTGACACTCGAACAGGCTTGTTCGGGTATCGTCGATGGGTGATTGTTATCTTAGCTTCCGAGATGGGGATCTCGGGAAGCTTATTCCTTCCATGGCCTTGGCCTGGAATCATGTATATATATATTCGTCCCTCCGCCCTCTCGTTAGATCCCCATCCAACGTCTTGTATATCCAATACAGGGCCTTGCTTCTCTCCACGTTGGTGCATCTCCCTTGTGCACCTCCTTGTCTCGCCTCGACTATGCAGCCCTGCTGCCCACCCCGCGAACCTCCTGTCCTTGCCTTGCCTCGCCTTGTGTTGCAGCCCAGCTGCCTCCTTTGACATACGCGGCAACTACTTCCGCGTGTCTCGTATCCCTTGCCCTCTGCCCCTCTTGCCTCTTGCCCTTGCCTCCTGTCTCAGCCTCCCCTTGGTCACACACGTAGCATTCCTATGTGTGTGTTATCCTAGCCTTGCCCTTGCCCCAGCATACCCCTTGGTCGCCTTGCCCCCAGAGCCGTCATTACACTACGTTGGATCTTCTCGACCAACTGGTATGCTGTCATGTCTGGACCCCTCCACCCACTGTCAGGTTTCAAACCTGGAGGAACTCCCCTATACCGTCAGGCCCGAACGAATTGAATGCCTATCGTTGAGAGGTCATCGACATCTTCGAGGCCATGGACGCCATCGGGGCCGAACTCGGCAATAGCTTGGCCGTAGCTGAACGAAAACTCAGATCCGCCGATGAAGAAATCATAGTACTCTAAAATGACCTCGACAATGCCACCATCGCTCTGGCCAACGAGCGAACCACAATCCAGACCCTCAACCGAGCTATGGCCGCTATGTCGGCAACCCCACCCTCCGCACCAACCGCTAAAACCGAAAGTATTCCAACCCCCCCAAATTTAATGGGGATAGGGCTCGCCTCCGAGTGTGGAAGAACTCGGTAAACCTTAAACTCAATTGGGACTCAGCCAGATTCCCATCCGAGCAACACCGATTGGCTTATATCTTTGCCCTGCTGGAGGGTAAGGCAGTAGATCAAATCCAGCCATATGTCCTTAAGACTGGGATTAAGCTGGATGGCATCCCGGCACTCTTCGCCATTCTAGAGAGGGCTTTTAGGGACCCCGATGCTGTGGGCACGGCTAGCCGAGCCCTCCGAGCCCTGAAACAATGTAATTCGGATCTGTCCACATATGTGGCAGAGTTCTCCAGGCTAGCGGCAGAAGTATTGTGGAACGACCAGTCAAAGCTCGAGCAGTTCCAGGAGGGACTGAATGACAAGCTTCAACAAGCTATGGTCACCCTCCCAGAGACCAAGAGTCTCGACGAATTAATCGACCAGGCATCCAGGGTGGAATAACGGATGGCTAGGTTGAGACACCGCCTTACCTTCCACCCTGCCACCCACACACCTCAGCAACCACAGCAACCGACCTCCAAGCCTGCCCAAGTTCCGGTCTCGGCCAACAAACCCGCACATCCATCGTTGGTGGCAGGGGGCCTGCCCCTATGGACCTGTCCTCGGGAAGACCTCGGCTAACCCAGGAGGAAAGGGACTGCCGCCGCACTAATGGGTTATGTATTGCGTGCAGGAAGGCTGATCATTTTATCGCAGCCTGTCCCCTTCGGAAAGCCCATTCCCTAGCCGTCCACGCAAATTTTGACACTCCAGTGCCTAGGATTGAGGAGGTTGACGAGTCAGGAAAAGCCCTGTTCCTTGCCTAGTTACTGACACTAGCAAGGGACCTGCCCCAGGCCATTTGTCTTTGTCTGCATTTTCTGTTTCTTCTGCTATTGACGAATCTTGCTTGTTCAGCGAGCATTTTGTTGTATCTATCTCTCTCAAAATCAATAATAGAATAATCACCACGTCAGCCCTTATAGATTGTGGAGGTTCAGGAATTGCATTCATTGACTAGGCCTTTGTCAGTAAATTCTCTATACCTACGTCCAGGCTTAAAACCCCTCGTGTCCTGGATGTCATTGACGGTCGACCTATTTCCTACGGGGATATCACCGATATTGCGTGCATGCCTGCCCAGGTCGGGGATCACTCTGAAACCCTCCCGATGTTTGTGACAAAGCTCAAGTATCCGATTGTCCTCGGAATCCTCTGGCTTAGAATGCATGATGTATTGGTCAGCTTCGGCTCCTATACCCTGTAGTTCAATAGCCAGTATTGCAAAAAGCACTGCAGGAATCCGAAGGCCACTATTACTAGGCTGTGTGCCTTGCCACCCCTGATTCCCCCTGTGCCCCCGGTGCCCCCTAGCCCCCAAAAACCTCTGAATGTTAGCTTTATCGGGGCAGGGGCTTTCGCTTACCTTACTAGAAGGCACAAGCTGAAGGCTCATGCCCTGTCCATACACGAGGTAAACCTGGAGATTAATAAGACACGGTCGAAGGAGGAGTAGAAGTCTATGGTACCGGACGAATACCACGAATTCATCGACCTGTTCTTGGAGAAGGCCACAGAAAAGCTCGCACCCCACCGGCCATATGATTATACTATTCCGCTAATAGAGGGTAAGACCCCCCCCTATGGGCCCCTCTACGGAATGTCCCGGTTGGAGCTGGAAGCTTTGAAGAAGTACTTGGAGGAAAACCTCAACAAGAGCTTCATTCGCCATAGCTCTTCTCTAGCGGGCGCCCCGGTACTATTCGTCAAGAAATCGGATGGCTCTCTTAAACTATGTGTGGACTATTGGGGGCTGAACGAGATAACGGTCAAGAACAGGTACCCCCTACTTCTAATCCAGGAGACATTAGCCAGGCTTTCCAAGGCCAAATGGTTCACCAAACTGGATTTGAGAGGGGCATACAACCTGGTAAGGATTGCCGAGGGGGAGGAGTGGAAAACGGCCTTTCGAACTCGTTATGGCCACTTCGTGTACAATGTCATGCCCTTTGGATTAACCAATGCCCCGGCCTCTTTCCAGCACTTTATTAACGATACCCTAAGAGACTTCTTGGATGTGTTCTGCACGGCTTACCTCGACGATATCTTGATCTATTCAGATACCCTAGCAGAACACAAGATTCATGTCCGGCAGGTGTTGGAAAAGCTGGAGCAAGCCAGACTATACCTCAAGCCCGAGAAATGCGAGTTTCATGTGCAGGAGGTCAAATATCTGGGGTTGATCATCACCATAGAAGGCATCTGGATGGATCCTGCTAAAGTTGCCGCAATCCAGGAGTGGGAAACCCCGGCCAACTTGACGGATGTGCAAGCCTTCCTAGGATTTGCCAACTTTTACCGCTGGTTCATCTTGGGATACTTAAGGATCGCGGCACCCCTGACGGCCTTGACGAAATCGAAGGTAGAAGCTAGCTCACATCCGACAACGAAAAAGGCCTTCCAGTAGAATCCAGAAGCTCAGTTGGCCTTCCAGAATCTCAAGGAAGCCTTCTGCTTAGCACCGATCCTGGCCCATTTCGATCCGGACAGCGAATGTATCGTGGAGACTGACGCCTCCAACTATGTCTCCGCGGGGATCTTGTCTCAGTATGTCAACGGAATCCTCCATTCCGTGGCCTACTTCTCGAAAAAGCACTCCCCAGCTGAGTGCAACTACGAGATCTATGACAAAGAGCTGATGGCCATCGTGCGAGCATTCGAAGAATGGAGGCCACATCTAGAGTCAGCCAAGGGGATCATCGAGGTACTATCTGATCACAAAAACCTTGAGTATTTTACAACCACCAAGCTGCTTAACCGGCGGCAGGCTAGGTGGTCGGAATTCCTCTCTCGGTTCAACTTTAAAACTAAGTACCGTCCTGGAAAGGCTGGTGGCAAGCCCGATGTGTAAACCCGGAGATCAGGAGATCTCCCTAAGGGGGGGGATGAAAGGCTAAAATACCAAAATCCGGTGGTATAGAAGCCCGAAAACCTTGATCTGGCGGCCAATGTCCTTGCTGAAGCTGAGGCTAATGCTGAAGCTGAGGCTAATGCGGAGGCTGAGGCGAGAGCTGACCTCCGACAACTGGTGATGCAGGTATACGAGGACGACCCCCTGGCCAAGGAAATCATCGCCGCAGTGGATTCCGGCCAGCGCCGCCACCCCAAGATCTCATTGGCCGAATGTACCATCTAGGAGGGCCTCCTATACCACTGAGAACAGCTCTATATACCAGAAGGAGGAGGGTTACACCTGAGGCTGATCGAGGTACACCACGATATCCTGTTGGCGGGTCACCCTGGAGTAGCTAAGACGTTAGAACTTCTGGCCAGGGTATATACCTGGATTGGCCAGTGGAAGGACGTGGAGCAGTACATACGGAACTGCCATGTTTGCAAGCGTGCTAAGCCTATCCGCCACGCCCCATATGGCACCCTGAAGCCCCTGGATATCCCGGATCGGCTGTGGCTGCACCTGACTATGGATTTCGTGATGGGATTGCCGGAAGACTCGGGATTCAACGCCATCTTGATGGTGGTGGACCGGCTGACGAAGATGAGGCATATCGTACCTTGTCGGGATACCTGTTCTGCTCAGGAGTTGGCCAACCTCTACCTCCATAACATGTTCCGGTACCACGGGCTCCCCAAATCTATCGTATCCGACTGTGGCCCTCAGTTCACCTCGGACTTTTGGAGAGCGTTCTGCGAGCTTCTGGGGATCAAAGTGCGTTTGTCAACGGCATATCACCCCCAGATAGATGGCCAATCGGAGAGGATGAATGCTATCATGGAGCAATACATGCGAGCCTTTGTCAACCACCAGCAGGATAACTGGGTTTCGTTGCTGGCAACCTGTGAATTCGCCGCCAACAACCAATTCTCGGAGTCCTTGAAAACCTCCCCCTTCCTGGCTAATTACGGCTGGCACCCCCGGTTCGTGGATGCCCTGGGGCCCCTGCAAAAAGCTCACCCCCCAGCTAAGGAGTTTGCGGTTGGAATTGCTGAACTCTACCGTACCCTGAAAGCCGAGCTGGGATATGCGCAGGCCCGGCAAGCTGAGTATGCCAATGGATCAAGGTTGCCAGCCCCCCGATACCAGCCAGAAGACAAGGTTTGGCTCTCCAGCCACCATTTCCGGACAGAACGCCCTTCCCGCAAGCTTGACCATAAGTTCCTAGGTCCCTTCGAAGTGCTAGGGGCTGTGGGCAATCACGCTTACCACCTGAAGTTCCCCAGAGACATCAAACACCACCCAGTTGTCCATGTCTCCGAGATCGAGCCCTCCGTGGACGACCCTCTCCCCGGCCAGAAACACCCTCCACCTCCCCCTGTGGTTATCGAAGGTGAAGAGGAATGGGAAGTAGAGGAAGTGCTGGACTCCCAAAGAAGGTATGGGCACCTGCAATATAAGGTCAAATGGCTGGGGGATGAGGTGACGACCTGGCAACTAGCGGAGTACCTGGAAAATACACAGGACTTGGTCACCCTGTTCCACCAGCGTTACCCCCAGAAGCCTTGCCCCGCCCAATGATGTTCTTGTTGTCCTGGAATTGGTTATTAGGGTTGTTATTGTCATTGTTGTTGGGATTATTGTTGGTACATACTTCCGGCGTTGGGGTTGTGTTATGGGTTATTGGTTTAGTCGCCTATTTTGTTTGTTTGTTTTTGTCTTGCCTTTCGCCTTGTCTTTCATCGCTGGGGCTCTGAGCCTAAAGGGGGGATAGTGTCACAACCGTCCTTTCCTAGCCGGGTTTGAGAGTCAGACGGGATTCCGTCCGACTCTCGTTATTGTTAATTGTAGTCTTGATTTGACACTCGAACAGGCTTGTTCGGGTGTCGTGCTGTTTTGACACTCGAACAGGCTTGTTCGGGGGTCGTCGATAGGTGATTGTTATCTTAGCTTCCAAGATGGGAATCTCGGGAAGCTTATTCCTTCCACGGCCTTGGCCTGGAATCATATATATATATCTTCGTCCCTCCGCCCTCTCGTTGGATCCCCATCCAATATCTTGTATATCCAATATAGGGCCTTACTTCTCTCCACGTTGGTGCATCTCCCTTATGCACCTCCTTGTCTCGCCTCGACTCTGCAGCCCTGCTGCCCACCCCGCGAACCTCCTGTCCTTGCCTTGCCTCGCCTTGTGTTGCAGCCCAGCTGCCTCCCTTGACACATGCGGCAACTACTTCCGCATGTTTCGTATCCCTTACCCTCTGCCCCTCTTGCCTCTTGCCCTTGCCTCCCGTCTCAGCCTCCCCCTGGACACACACGTAGCGTTCCTATGTGTGTGTTATCCTAGCCTTGCCCTTGCTCCGGCATACCTCTTGGTCGCCTTGCCACTAGAGCCATCGTTACACATAGAGTAAATGCAGCCGAAAGGAGGTTTGGCTCCTTCTTGCAAAGGGATAGCATGGTCAACGTATCGATATGGAGGTAATATTTGAGCTTTTTTTTCTGAAAAGAAAGTGAGATAATTATGATATTCAGAAGGAACCAATTTGGTAGCAGGTTCAATAGACTCAACTTTATCAAAAGAGGCATATATTGCTACGATACAGAAGTGGACACCTAGGTCTTTGATAGCAATCCGAAAAGCTGCTCTGGAAATAATTGATATCCGAAGTGAGTTAGTTATGGGAGATGTTTTCAGTACAAGAGGATGGGTTGGTAGGCATTAGGTATGGCAAAATCCGGAAGTGAAGGCAATGGTATTAACTGACCAGTCAATTGTTAGATTGTATCGCCTATGCTATATTTTTCCTACAATTAAGTCCCATACGGCTAACTTAGTAATATGGAATGTTGTAACGAGGGCTCTGGAGGACAAGGCGACCAAGGGGTACGCCGGGGAAGTGGCAAGGGGCAATCGCACACGTAGGAGCGCTACGTGTATGATCTGGGGAAAGGCTAGGGTAAGACACACGTAGGAACGCTACATGTGTGACCAGGGGGAGGCTGAGATGGGAGGCAAGGGCAAGAGGCAAGAGGGGCAGAGGGCAAGGGACATGAGACACGCGGAAGCAGTTGCCGCGTGAGTCAAGGGAGGCAGCTGGGCTGCAAAGACAAGGCGAGACAAGAAGGTGCACAAGGGAGATGCACTAACGTGGAGAGAAGCAAGGCCCTGTATTGGATATACAAGACGTTGGATGGGGATCCAACGAGAGGGCGGAGGGACGAAGATATATATACATGATTCCAGGCCAAGGCCGTAGAAGGAATAAGCTTCCCGAGATTCCTATCTCGGAAGCTAAGATAATAATCACCCATCGACGACACCCGAACAAGCCTGTTCGAGTGTCAAATCAAGACTAAGAACACGGTTGTGACATCAATCAACAATAACGAGAGTCGGACGGAATCCCATCTGACTCTCAAACCCGGCTAGGAAAGGACGGTTGTGACACTATCCCCCCTTTAAGCTCGGAGCCCCAGCAACGAAAGACAAGGCGAAAGGCAAGACAAAAACAAACAAAACAGGCGACTAAAACCAATAACCCATAACACAACCCCAACGCCGGAAGTACGTACCAACAATAATCCCAATAACAACGACAATAACAACAGCGACAAAACAACCCTAATAACCAATTCCAGGACGACAAGAACATCATTGGGCGTGGCAAGGCTTCCGGAGGTAATGCTGGTGGAACAGGGTGACCAAGTCCTGTGCGTTTTCCAGGTCCTCTGCTGGTTGCCAGGTCGTCTCCTCATCTCCCAGCCATTTGACCTTATATTGCAGGTGCCCATACCTTCTTCGGGAGTCCAGCACTTCCTCTACCTCCCATTCCTTCTCACCTTCGAAAACCACGGGGGGAGGTGGAGGGTGTTTCTGGCCGAGGAGAGGGTCACTAGCAGCAGGTTCGATCTCGGAGACATGGACGACTGGATGTCGTTTAATGTCTTTGGGGAACCTCAATCTATAGGCATGAGTGCCCACAGTGGCCACCACCTCGAATGGACCCAGGAACTTATGGTCGAGCTTGCGAGATGGCCATTCCGTCCGGAAGTGCCTGCTGGAGAGCCACACCTTATCTCTTGGCTGATACCTGGGGGCTGGTAACCGTGATCCGTTGGCATGCTCCGCTTGCTTAGCTTGAGCATATACCAGTTCGGCTCTTAGGGTGGAGTGCAACTCAGCAATCTCCGTGGCGAACTCCTTAGCTGGGGTGTTCTCCCTAGCCTTGTGCAGAGGTGCTAGAGAGTCCACGAAACGAGGGTGCCAGCCATAATTGGCCAGGAATGGGGAGGTTTTTAGAGACTCCGAGAAATGGTTGTTAGCGGCGAACTCACAGGTTGCCAGCAGCGAAACCCAGTTGTTTTGATGGTAATTGACGTATGCTCTCAGGTACTGCTCCATGATTGTATTCATTCGCTTGGACTAACCATCTGTTTGGGGGTGATACTCCGTGGAGAGGTGTACGTTGATTCTCAGAAGCTCACAGAATACCTTCCAGAAGTCTGAGACGAATTGGGGGCCGCGGTCTGAGACGACAGATTTGGGGAGACCATGGTAGTGGAATACATGGTTGAGGTAGAGGCCGGCGAGGTCCCGGGCAGAACAGGTATTATGGCAAGGTATAACATACCTCATTTTGGTCAATCGGTCTACTACCATAAGAATAGTGTTAAACCCCGAATCCTCCGGCAACCCAGTTACAAAGTCCATGGTTAGGTGTTGCCAAGGCTGGTCTGGGATTTCCAGGTGCTTCAGGGTCCCATAAGGAGCGTGGCGGACAGGCTTAGCATGCTTGCAAATGTGGCAGTTCCGTACGTACCCCTCCACGTCCTTCCGTTGGTCAATCTATGTGTATTCCCTGGCCAGAAGCTCTAACGTTTTGGCCACCCCAGGGTGACCTGCAGCTAGGCTGTCATGGTGTTCCTTGATCAATCTAAGGCGCAGCTCTCCTTCCGGCACATACAGCCATTCGAGGTGGTAGAGGAGGTCTTCCTGGATGGTACACTCGGCTAGGGAGATCTTGGGGTGGCGGTGCTGGCCAGAATCCACTGCGGTGATAATTTCCTTTGCCAGGGGGTCGTCCATATATGCCTGTCTCACTAGTTGTCGGAGGTCAGCCTCAGCCTTAGCTTCCGCATCAGCCTCAGCCTCAGCAAGGACATTGGCCACCAGATCAAGGTTTTCGGGCTTCAATACCACCTGATTTTGGTATTTTAGCCTTTCATCCCCCCCCTTAGGGAGATCTCCTGATCTCCGGGTTAACGCATCAGGCTTGCCACCAGCTTTTCCGGGTCGGTACTTGATCTTAAAGTTGAACCGAGAGAGGAATTCCGACCACCTAGCTTGCCTTCGGTTAAGCAGCTTGGTGGTGGTAAAATACTCAAGGTTCTTATGATCGGACAAGACCTCGATAATTCCCTTAGCTGACTCCAGGTGTGGCCTCCACTCCTCGAATGCCCGCACAATGGCCATCAGCTCTTTATCATAAATCTCGTAGTTGCACTCAGCCGGGGAGTGCTTTTTTGAGAAGTATGCCACTGGGTGGAGGATGCCGTTGTCGTCGTTCTGGGACAGGATTCCCACGGAGACATAGTCGGAAGCATCGGTTTCAACAACACACTCCTGGTCAGGGTTGAAATGGGCGAGGATCGGTGCTGAGCAGAAGGCTTCCTTAAGGTTCTGGAAGGCAGATTGGGCTTCTGGATTCCAGTCGAAACGCTGGTCTTTTTTGGTCAGGGCGGTGAGGAGGGCTACGATCTTCAAATATCCCAGGATAAAATGCCGGTAAAAGTTGGTGAACTACAGGAATGCCTGGACATCCTTGAGATTCGCTGGGATTTGCCATTCCTGGACAGCGGTAACCTTGGCAGGATCCATCCTAATGCCCTCGGTGGTGATGATTAACCCTAGATACTTGACCTCCTGCACATGAAACTCGCATTTTTCCGGTTTTAGGTAAAACCCAGCCTTCTCCAGCTTCTCTAGCACCTGCCTCACATGGACTTTGTGTTCCGTTAGGGAGTCCGAGTATATGAGGATATCATCCATCTAGGCGGTGCAGAATACATCTAGAAAGTCCCGCAGAGTGTCGTTGATAAAGTGCTGAAAAGAGGCGGGGGCGTTGGTTAGGCCGAAAGGTATCACGTTATACTCAAAATGGCCATATCGTGTCCGGAAGGCAGTATTCCACTCCTCCCCCTCAGCAATTCGTACCAAGTTGTATGCCTCTCTCAGATCCAATTTGGTGAACCATTTTGCCTTGGAAAGTCTGGCTAATGTCTCCTGGATCAGGGGCAAGGGGTATCTGTTCTTGACCGTTATCTTATTCAGGCCACGATAATTAACACATAACTGAAGAGAGCTGTCCGACTTCTTCACGAACAGCACAGGGGCACCCGCTGGGGAGGAGCTGTGGCGAATGAAGCTCTTGTTGAGGTTTTCTTCCAGATATTTTTTCAGAGCTTCCAGTTCCACTCGGGACATCCCATAGAGAGGTCCATAAGGGGGGGTCTTTCCTTCCACCAGTGGGATTGTGTGGTCGTATGGTCAATGGGGGGCAAGCTTTTCTGCTGCTTTTTCCGAGAACAGGTCAATGAATTCATGGTATTCCCCCGGAACCATAGATTTCCACTCCTCCTTAGATTTCGTCTTGTTAATCTCTAGGTTCACTTCATGTATGGAGAGAGCGTGTGCCTTCAGCTTGTGCCTCCTAGTGAGGAAAGCGAAAGCCCCTGCCCCAATAAAGCTAACGTTCAGGGGTTTTGGGGTCGCCAGGGGGACAGAGAGGACAGGGGAAACAGGGGGAACAGGGGAAACAGGGGGAACAGGGGGAACAGGGGTAACAGGGGAATTGGTATCAAGGTGCGCAGGCAGGTGCACCACTTGGGTCGGGTAGGTTACCGGGGGTAGCAAGGCACACAGCCTAGTAATGGTGGCCTTCGGATTCCCGCAGTGTTTTTTGCATAACTGGCTGTTGAACTGCAGGGTATAAGAGCTGAAGCTGACCAATACATCGTGCATTCTTAGCCACGAAATTCCGAGCACAATCGGGTATTTGAGCTTAGTCACAAACATCGGGAGGGCTTCGGAGTGATCCCCGACTAGGACAGGCACGCACGCGATATCGGTGATATCCCCGGAGGAGATGGGTCGACTGTCGATGACATCCAGAACACGGGGGGTTTTTAGCTTTGACGTGGGTATGGAGAATTTACTGACAAAGGCCTGGTCAATGAAGGCAATTCCTGAAGCTCCGCAATCTATAAGGGCTGACGTGGTGATTGTTCTATCATTGATATTAAGGGAGATAGATACAACAAAATGCTCGCTGAACAAGCGAGATTCGTCAACAGCAGAAGAAATAGAAAATGCAGACAAAGACAAATGGCCTGGGGCAGGTCCCTTGCTAGTGTCAGTAACTAGGTAAGGGACAGAGCTTTTCCCGACTCGTCAAGCTCCTCAATCCTGGGCACTGGGGTATCGGAGATATCGTGGATGGCGAGGGAGCGATTGTTTCGAAGGGGGCAAGCCGCGATGAAGTGGTCGGCCTTCCCACAGGCTATGCATAGCCCATTATTCCGGTGGCGTTCCCTCTCTTCTTGGGTCAGGCGGGGTCTGTGTAACATGGGCTCTGGGAACAAGGCGACCAAGGGGTACGCCGGGGAGAAGGCAGAGGCTAGGGCAAGACACACGTAGGAATGCTACGTGTGTGACTAGGGGAAGGCTGGGACGGGGGGCAAGGGCAAGAGGCAAGAGGGGCAGAGGGCAAGGGACACGAGACACGTGGAAGCAGTTGCCGCGTGTGTCAAGGGAGGCAGCTGGGCTGCAGAGACAAGGTTAGACAAGGAGGTGCACAAGGGAGATGCACCAACGTGGAGAGAAGTAAGGCCCTGTATTGGATATACAAGATGTTGGATGGGGATCCAACGAGAGGGCGGAGAGAGCAAGCTATATATACAGGCTTCCTTCCTGGCCAAGGCCACCGGAAGGAATAAGGTTCCCGAGACCCCTTATCTCGGGAACAGAGATAACAACGATATTAATCAACAATAACATGAGTCGGACGGAATCCCGTCCGACTCTCAAACCTGGCTAGGAAAGGACGGTTGTGACACTATCCCCCTTTAGGCTCGGAGCTCCACGACTAGGAGGCCTGGGCACGATAACCGGCAAAATCAACACAGGAAACAACAACAATAAGGTAAGGACAAAAACCCCAACTCGAACAACAAGAACATAAACAACAACAAGAAGAAAGTCACGACCTCAGTCGACTGGGCGAGGCTTCCTGGGGTATCGCTGGTGGAACAGGGTAACCAAATCCTGCGCATTCTCTAAGTCCTCTGCGTGTTGCCAAGTGGCCTCCTCGTCCTCTAACCACTTGACCTTATACTGAACTCGTCCATAGTGTTTCCTTGAGTCCAGTACCTCCTCAACCTCCCACTCCTCTTCACCTGCGATCATACTGGAGGAGGTGGGGGGTGCTTTTGCCCGGGAAGGGGATCGTGGCAGCTGGCTCGATCTCCGAGACATGAACGACCGGATGGCGCTTGATATCTTGGGAAACCTCAGCTGGTAAGCATGAGTGCCCACAGCTGCTAACACCTCATAGGGGCCTAGGAACTTGTGATCCAACTTACGAGAGGGTCGTTCTGTCCGGAAGTGTCTGCTAGAGAGCCATACCTTGTCTCCTGGTTGGTATTTGGGGGCCGGTAACCTAGACCCGTTGGCATATTCTGCTTGCCTGACCTGAGCATAACCCAACTCAGTCTTCAGGGTAGAGTGGAGTTCAGAAATCTGCGTGGCGAACTCCTTGGCTGGGGCATTCTCCCTGGCCTTGCGCAGAGGTGCTAGGGAGTCTACAACCAAGGGTGCCAGCCATAATTGGCCAGGAATGGGGACATTTTCAGTGACTCGGAGAACTGGTTGTTGGCGGCAAATTCGCAGGTTGCTAGCAACGAAACCCAATTGTTCTGCTGGTAGCTGACGAAGGCCCGCAGATACTGTTCCATAATCACATTCATCCTTTCCATTGGCCGTCCGTCTGGGGGTGGTAAGCTGTTGACAGATGAACTTTGATCCCCAGAAGTTCGCAGAAGGCTTGCCAGAATTCTGAGGTAAACTGAGGGCCACGGTCGGACACGATCGATTCAGGGAGGCCATGGTATCCGAATACATTATTGAGGTAGAGGTTGGCTAACTCCGGAGTGGAGCAGGTATCCCGGCAGGGTATAACATGCCTCATCTTCGTCAACCGACCACCACCATCAGGATGGCATTGAATCCCGAGTCCTTCGGCAACCCAGTTACAAAGTCCATGGTCAGGTGTTGCCAGGGCCGATCCGGGATCTCCAGGGGCTTCAAGGTTCCGTAGGGGGCATGACGAGTGAGTTTTGCACGCTTGCAGATATGGCAGTTCCGTATGTACTGTTCTACCTCCTTTCGCTGGTCGATCCATGTGTATTGTCTAGCTAGTAGTTCTAATGTCTTAGCCACTCCAGAGTGACCTGCAGCCAGGGTATCATGGTGTTCCTTGATAGCTCATCCGCAGCTCCCCTTCAGGTATATAGAGCCGATCTAGGTGGTATAGGAGGCCGTCCTGAGTGGTGCACTCGGCTAGGGAAACTTGGTATGACGGCGCTATCCAGACTCACTGCGGTAATTATATCCTTAACCAGGTCGTCCTCCGTATATGCCAGTCGTATCCGCAGAAGGAGATCTGCTCCAGGGTTCGCTTCAGCTTCAGCATCAGCATCAACATCAGCATCAGCATCAGCATCAGCATCAACATCAGCATCAGCCTCAGCTTCCACATCAGCCTCAGCCTCAGCTTCAGCTTCCGCAAGGGTATTGGCCGCCAGGTCAGATTTTCGGGTTTCAGTACCACCTGATTCTGGTACTTCAGCCTTTCATCCCCCCCTTTAGGGAGATCTCCTGATCTCCTGGTCAGTGCATCCGGCTTACCCCCAGCCTTTCCTGGCCGATACCTTATCTTGAAGTTAAACCGAGAGAGGAATTCCGACCACCTAGCCTGTCGGCGATTTAGCAATTTGGTGGTTGTGAAGTACTCTAGGTTCTTATGGTCAGAGAGGACCTCGATAACCCCCTTTGCCGATTCCAGGTATGGTCTCCATTCCTGAATGCTCGCACAATGGCCATTAACTCCTTATCATAGATTTCGTAATTACACTCCGCCGGGAGTACTTTTTGGAGAAATAGGCCACTGGGTGGAGGACTCCATCGACATAGTGGGACAGGATTCCAGCGGAGATATAGTCGGAGGCGTCCGTTTCCACGATGCACTCGCTATCAGGGTCAAAATGGGCCAGGATTGGGGCTGAGCAGAAGGCTTCCTTGAGGTTCTGGAAGGCGGATTGGGCTTCTGGATTCCAGTGGAAGGCCCTTTTTGTCAGGTGTGAGCCAGCTTCTACCTTCGTTTTCGTCAAGGCCGTCAGGGGTGCCACGATTCTTGAGTATCCCAGGATAAATCGGCGGTAGAAGTTGGCAAATCCTAGGAAGGCCTGCACATCCTTCAAATTGGCTGGGGTTTCCCACTCTTGAATTGCAGCAACTTTGGCGAGGTCCATCCTAATACCTTCCGTGGTTATGATCAAGCCCAGGTACTTCACCTCTTGGACGTGGAATTCGCATTTTTCAGGCTTAAGGTACAGCCCAGCCTGCTCTAGCTTCTCCTGCGCTTGTCGGACGTGGATCTTGTGTTCCGCTAGAGTATCCGAGTAGATGAGGATATCGTCCAGGTAGGCGGTGCAGAATACATCTAGAAAGTCCCGCAGAGTGTCATTGATAAAGTGCTGAAAGGAGGCGGGGGCATTGGTTAGGCCGAAGGGCATTACATTGTACTCAAAATGGCCATATCGCGTCCGGAAGGCAGTTTTCCACTCCTCCCCCTTAGCAATTCGTACCAAGTTGTAGGCCCCTCTCAGATCCAATTTGGTGAACCATTTGGCCTTGGAGAGCCTGGCTAATGTCTCCTGGATCAGGGGCAAGAGGTACCTGTTTTTTACCATAATCTCATTCAGGCCGCGATAATCTACGCACAACCTAAGGGAGCCGTCCGACTTCTTCACGAACAGCACTGGGGCACCCGCTGGAGAGGAGCTGTGGCGAATGAAGCTCTTGTTGAGGTTTTCCTCCAGATACTTTTTTAGAGCTTCCAGTTCCATCTGGGACATCCCATAGAGAGGTCCATAAGGGGGGGTCTTACCTTCTACCAGCGGGATTGTGTGGTCGTATGGTCGATGGGGGGCAAGCTTCTCCGTGGCTTTCTCAGAGAACAAGTCAATGAATTGGTGGTATTCACCCAGCACCATGGACTTCCATTCTTCCTTGGACCACAGCTTATTGATTTCCAGGTTAACTTCGCAGATTGATAGAGTATGGGCTTTCAGCTTGTGCCTTTGGTAAGGTAAGCAAAGGCCCTACTCCAATGAAGTTGATATCGAGGGGTTTTAGTGGAGGGGTTTCTGCCATCACCTGGCTAGGATCCTCTATCGGAGGTGGTAGGGCACATAATCCTTTAACGGCAGTCTGTAGGACACCGCAGTGCTTCTCGCAATACCCGCTGTTAAAGTTCAAGATGTAAGAGCCAAAGTTAACGGAGACATCTGCATTCGGAGCCAGGGGATCCCTAGGACAATGGGGTATTTGAGCTTGGTTACAAACATGGGGAGGCTTTCCGAATGGTCTCCAATGGCACTAGGTAGGCATGCGAGGTCGGTAATAGCCCCGGAATAGATAGGTCGGCCATCAATGATATCAAGAAGGCGGGGGGTCTTTAGCTTGGCTGTTGGTATCGAATTTTTACTGACAAAGGTCTGATCAATGAAGGCTATTCCTGAAGCACCACAATCTATGAGAGCTGATGTTACCACTGTTTTACCATTGAATTTAACAGTTATTGGTACTACAATATGCTCGCCAAACAAGCGAGATTCGTCAATAGACATAGATGTAGGAACAGAGAAAGACGACAAAGACAAATGACCCAGGATAGGTCCCTTGCTAGTGTCAGTGACTATGCAAGGGACAGGGCTTTTCCCGACTCATCCACCTCTTCAATCCTGGATTCGGAGATGACGTGGGCGGCCATCGAGCGGTTTTTGCGGAGGGGACATGCCACGATAAAATGGTCCCCCTTTCCGCATGCAATGCACAAACCCTGAGTGCGGCGACGGTCCCTTTCCTCCGGGGTAAGACGAGGTCTACCTGCTGACAGGTCCATGGGGGCAGCCCCACCCGCTACCAGGGAGGGGTGTGCAGGCTTGTTGACTGGTGTGGGTTGTTGTTATTGGGTGCATGCTGTCAGAAATGGTGTACGGGGAGTCGAGGTTGGGAGTGTCTTTTGGGGGGCTTTGAGTGCCGCTGTCTGCTGTTCCACCCAGCTAGCTTGTTCAATAAGTCCCTCCAGGGTCTTGGTCGGTAGGCAGTAAACCAGAGCCTTTTTCATCTCGAAGGTAAGCCCGTCTTTGAACTGATCGAGCTTGTCTTCGTCATTCCAATTGAGCTCTGCTGCTAGCCTGAAGAACTCAGCGACATAGGCTGACAGTTCGTTGTGTTTTTGCTTGAGGTCTCGCAAAGCCCTGCTGGCGGTTCCTTTAGGATCCGGGTCTCCGAAGGCTCGGTCCAGGATTGCCATTAGTGCTGGAATGTCTACCAGATCAATCCCCGTGGCCTTGACGAAGGGCTGTACTTGGTCCATGGCTTTACCCTCCAGTATGCCATAGACGTATGAGAGCTGGTGGTGGACGGTGGGGAACTTCGCCAAGTCCCCAGAGAGTTTTATCTGCACAGAGTTTTTCCATGCTCATAGCCGGCCCCGGTCCCCATTAAACTTGGGCGGGGTGGGTAGGTCTTGTGTTTTCTGGTTTTTTGGACCATCGGTCAGGTCCAAAGCGCGAGTCAGTCTCCGGATGGTTATCCTGTCCTCTGCTGCATCTTCTCGGAGGAGGGTTATTTCATCTTCAGCTTCTCGGATTCGCCTTTCGGCTTTCTGAAGGTCCGCTCCTTGTTGTTCGCCGATAGCATAAGTATCTGTGAATATCTCGATCACAGTTCGTCGGTATGCTGATGGTTCTGTCGGGTCTGATGGGATCGGAGTCGCCCTCCAGGCTGCGAATCTATTGGTTGGTAGTGGAATGTTCGCGGACATCGTACCGGTTGGTCTGAAAGATCCAATGTAGTGTAACGTTGGCTCTGGGAACAAGGTGACCAAGGGGTACGCCGGGGAGAAGGCAGAGGCTAGGGCAAGACACATGTAGGAACGCTACGTGTGTGACTAGGGGAAGGCTGGGACGGGGGGCAAGGGCAAGAGGCAAGAGGGGCAGAGGGCAAGGGACACGAGATACGCGGAAGCAGTTGCCGCGTGTATCAAGGGAGGCAGCTGGGCTGCAGAGACAAGGCGAGACAAGGAGGTGCACAAGGGAGATGCACCAACGTAGAGAGAAGCAAGGCCCTGTATTGGATATACAAGACGTTGGATGGGGATCCAACGAGAGGGCGGAGAGAGCAAGCTATATATACAGGCTTCCTTCCTGGCCAAGGCTACCGGAAGGAATAAGGTTCCCGAGACCCCTTTTCTCGGGAACAGAAATAACAACGATATCAATCAACAATAACGAGAGTCGGACGGAATCCCGTCCGACTCTCAAACCTGGCTAGGAAAGGACGGTTGTGACAGTCTGCCCGCGGATAAGTCCATAGGGGCCGGTCCACCCACCACGAGAGAAGGGTGGGCTGGCTTGTTCGGGGGGGTTACAGGGGCCTGTGGCTGGGGGCGAGGTGCTGAAAAGGTCGATCGTGGGGGTGCTATTGTAGGGGAGGCCTTAAGGCTGTTTCTAAACCTGGCCATCTTTTGCTCCAATCGGCTGGCCTGATCAATGAATTCTTCAAGGATGTGGACGTCTGGGAAGTTGATAAGTGCCTGTCTCAGTTCCACACTGAAGCCTTCCTGGAATTGATCCAGTTTGATCTTGTCGCTCCATTCGACCTCCGCAGCTAGCCTAGAGAATTCGGCCACATAGATGGCCAGGTCAGTGTTTCTTTGTCGGAGGGCCCGGAGGGCTAGGGTGGCCATTCCCTTTGGGTCCGGGTCTCCAAACGCTCGGTCGAGAATCACGAATAGGGTAGGGATATCCACTAGTTTGATACCTGTTTCCAAAACATAGGGCTGGACTTGGTCCAGAGCCTTCCCCTCCAGTAGGCCGTAAACGTAAGCGAGTTTGTGCTGGGTGGTTGGAAACTTAGCAGCGTCTCCGTTGAGCTTAATATTGATGGAGTTTTTCCAGGCCTTGAGGCGGGCCCGTTCGCCGTTAAATTTGGGTGGGGTGGGAAGGTCTTGGGTTTTAGTGGGCGTGGCGGTCACAGGTGCCTGTGCGGTTGCAGCGGCAAGGGCACGGTTGAGATTGCGCATGGTTACTCGGTCGTCTGCGAGGTATTCTCGGAGAAGGAGGATTTCATCTTCGGCTTCTTTCAGTCTTCGTTGGGTGTCCTGGAGCTCCACTCCTTGTTTTTCGCTAATCTTATAGGTGGCAGTGAAGATATCGATGGCCATTCGGTAGTATTCCAACAGCTGGGCTGGGTCTGAGGGTATTGGGGTTTCCCGCCATGCTTGGAACCTATCGGTAGGTAACAGGGTTGGTTCGGACATTATACCGGTTGGTCAGAGCGATCCAACGTAGTATAACGAGGGCTCTGGGGGACAAGGCGACCAAGGGGTACGCCGGGGAAGTGGCAAAGGGCAATCGCACACGTAGGAGCGCTACGTGTGTGATCTGGGGAAAGGCTAGGGTAAGACACACGTAGGAACGCTACGTGTGTGACCAGGGGGAGGCTGAGATGGGAGGCAAGGGCAAGAGGCAAGAGGGGCAGAGGGCAAGGGACACGAGACACGCGGAAGCAGTTGCTGCGTGTATCAAGGGAGGCAGCTGGGCTGCAGAGACAAGGCGAGACAAGGAGGTGCACAAGGGAGATGCACCAACGTGGAGAGAAGCAAGGCCCTGTATTGGATAT
>WHUX01000352.1:0-39068 GCA_015179025.1 Terfezia claveryi | reverse complement strand
ATCTTCATTTTCGATAGAACTCCTCTTAAGCTTCATTGTATTCTTCGGCTTTTCGGACCACGGATATCTGTGCAGAGTTACTCATTAGTCCATACATGTTGTTTTGTACGGTGAATTTACACACTTTTCGGTCGTAGGTACAAGCGAAATTCTCTCGAATGTATTCTTCTCACCCAAGACATCAATATCGGCCTTGAAGTTAATGACATGTGTGTGAAAACTACCACTTAAAGCCTCATGTATGCGGTACCCATAATCTTCGTTGTTTGCATAAAATGCCCCTTGAATATAACCGCTGGCCCTGACCTTGACTTCGATACTCCCATCAAGATAGAAATTGTAATCTAAGGTGTAGTCATAATTGCCAATGCTGGCAACCGATCTCACTACTAAGACTGTATTCCTTGTAGCAGAAGCATATCCTTGATGATGGCCTCCAAGCCCCATCAGCTTAGTCGACGTGTGCCGTTGTATCGTGTAGCCGGCGTCCTGTTCAAAGATACAAACAGAGTTTCTCAGATACGTCGTGTGCCCATTCTCATGAAACCAGTTATCTAAAAAAGTTGAATATTCGGGGCAGTCGTAACCTGCAATCAAGCGGTACATGAATTGGCCGATGCCGTAGTAGGAATCCAGATAGCTTAACCCCGAGGACACGGGGTCATTTCCGGCATAATGCGTCATGACCTCCTGCAGCCCAAGCTCGTAAATGATTCGTTTCTCCTGGTACATTATTTGATGTAAAGATGATCCCAAATCTTTCGAAAATCCGATATAGAACGTGAACCCCATCCATTCAATGTATTTGTTTTTCGCGTCCAAAAGATACCGAGGTCCTTCAGCTTGCGCGGCTATGGGCGGAGGAAGTTCATCTAACGGAAGCCGCTCCCCTTGCCTCTTCGTTGTCATCCAATCCCCTTGTATAACTTTGTTCAGCTTGACAAACCCTGGGGTATTGTAAGCTTTTCGGAATTCAGCAGAAGAATTATACATGATATCGTTGTATAGGAGAGCCTTAAAGGCCCATCCCTTTGGATCACGTCCGGTGATATCTTCGGAGGTGCGAGATATCATTAGCCAAAATACCACTATCTGACGAGCAAAACATATGAACTAATATACCAAACTTGAGGTATAGGCCTTGAGACAGGAGCGTCTCGGCATTGTAGCCATTTTGAGGAAGCCCAATAAATTCAAGCCATTGAATGATTCTTCCGTTTTCCTTCTGTAACGGATTTACCGTCGTGAGCCCGCCCGTATCGTTATCTTGGCCATATATAACCTAGAATCGTCCGAGTTAATAAATAGCAAGGTTCCCCTGACTAATCAATAACTAGAGTATGGGAGGAGAATACTGACAGTTCCGAGTAAATCATATGTAATATCCGCAAGTTCGCTTACCACTGGTTTGAAAAACTCGTGTAACCTTTTCTTGTCATCCGCGCCATACCAAGGAGTGACCGAGTCCCCTTTGTTGTAGATGTAGTTATATGGCTCCCATGTTGTCTTCTTGCTTATTGGCAGTGGCCCGACCTATTCAATGCTGTTCAGCGAAATTTTCTGGATACGACATTGCAGAAATACCATGGGGACTGTACTTTGATCTCATGAACGTAAGGCTCCTCGCTAGCTCCCTGGAATAGAACCACCCTAGCGTAACGAGTTGGCACAGGTCCAGTTCCTTCCAAATAAGCAATTGCATCTGTCTTATTTGGTGGTATAAGTTCAGTGACACCAATGAAGTTGTCCCAGTGTGTTGCATTATCGTAGTAGGTAAGATTTAGGCCTTGCTTTGGCTCGTAGAGCCAGTCGATTAACTGTGAAACTTCATCATTCAGAAGAGTGCCCCAAAGGTTTTCCTTTGGTGCCCTCAATGTTCGGCGGGGTCTCTTGCATTCCTCTGCTTTCAAATTGATTGGTACATTATTGTCTGTCCATTGTAAGCAATTTCGTGAGTCAGGAAAATGGGTAACCAAACTTGGAAAACGGCACCTGAAAGTCTAACTGATGTTGATATGAATGCATATAAGAAAGCGAGTGTGACGAGAGAGAGAAAAAAGAAGTATAACAAGGATCGAGGGGTAGCCATCGGCAACCGTTTCGATTGAGCGAGCAAAATATAATCTGAAGCTAGATGTCAAACGGGTATAAAAACTCCCTGGGGAACTGCAGAGGAGCTCGATAGATGTTCACGTAGAGAACAAAATCATCATCAATCTTAAGATAGTTCAATCCGCTGCAGGTCTTATTCATCTTATAATTATGGGAGACTGTGGTCTGGGGGGGCCTGTAGAGGTTGGATACAAAAAGACCCCCACGTCTACATACTTTGCTCATTAGCAGATATCACCTCGCATGTGCACAGACTTCGTATCCGATGAGACCTCGGTAGATCATTTATTCCACAGCATCATATACGTCCAGCCTTGCTATTACGGATTTTTGCTTATACCGGACCAATACAGAGAAGTTACTATTAGGGCCAAACCTGGCTATAATAAAGTACGAAGAAATCGGATAGGATGTAGTCAACTTGCGTTCTTTCTGCTTCAGCTCTATAATATTACAACATGCCTTCTCACATACTTGCCTTAGAAAAATAGCGGACTAGAGAGATAGCAGAAGGAATTCTGCAACCACAATTTTTCATTGTTAGACCCCTGTACTATAGAATAGCTTGTAATTATAGTACTTTTAACTCAAGTAACTAATGCACCTACAGGAGATTAGTACAACTAGACTACTAATACACTTGCTAGGTTCATACTTAAAAAATGGCAGGGATTAAAAGATATTTAGCAACAAGATCTTTTATATATTTCTTAGCCCTACTATCACTTACTAGATAATAATTAACTATATAGTAAAGATTAATAGTAACTAGATAAATTACTAAGAGTGAAGTCTTTATTATATACTTCTATATTATTAAACAGAAATACCTATAGGGTAATTGTAGTTATTGGATTTAATTATTATATTAGTAACTCTTTTAAAATAGCTATAATCTCACTATAGTATTTATAACCTTAATAGTACTTATAATACTTCTTCTACTATAGAACTACCAATCTATACTTATACTCTATTATATATAATTGTTCACTTTATAGATAGACTTTCTATAGGTCTCTAATATAACTAATATAAGTATAGAGTTTAAGCCAACCTTTATAAATTTGCTATATATATTTTAAGATATTAAAAATAATATTATATATTTTAATAGCTTCTATAGAATAATATTTGCTATATTGTAAGAGCTTTAACCATACTATTTATATATAATTATATCTATAAGACCTTTAAGTTTACTTTTATATATTTTTAAAAACTTTTATAGTTTTAGCTATCTTTACTATCTTTAGCTCTTTAACAAATCTATATAGGAGGCTTTTCTACTCCTATAACTTTAGCCTATACAATTCAACCTCTTTTATTATTTATATAAGCTTAATTAAGAAATTAGAATACTCTTTAGATATTTTGTAAATATAGTTGCTAGTATTCTAAATATATATC
This sequence comes from Terfezia claveryi, assembly GCA_015179025.1. Taxonomy (NCBI): domain Eukaryota; kingdom Fungi; phylum Ascomycota; class Pezizomycetes; order Pezizales; family Pezizaceae; genus Terfezia; species Terfezia claveryi. The sequence goes on along the minus strand of WHUX01000352.1, from coordinate 35,546 downwards.
CTTTTTTAATCTTTACTACTTTTATTCTTAATAGATTTCTATCTTTTAGTTTACTTAGCTCAAATATCTAAAAACAATTAAATTTGAGTAACTATATTATACTTAAGATCTTTTTAATATTTTAAAGCTAGTTCTTATTATATTTAACTATACTTATATACTACTTTAGTAGTTTAATTAGAAGAGCTTTTAGAAAGGTTTTAAAAAATTAAAAAAAGAATTAAAATTAAAATATCTTATAAGCTCTTATAAACTAATACTATTAAACCTATTATTATAACTATATTCTTAGTCTTATTTTAATACTTGAACAGACTTGTTCAGGTATTATTGCTTTAATATTTGAACAGGCTTGTTTAGGTATCATTCTGTTTTAATACTCGAACTTGAACAGGCTTATTTGGGTATTATTGATAGTAATTATTATCTTAGCTTCTGAGATAAGAATCTCAAGAAGCTTATTCTTTCTATAGCCTTAGCCTAAAATTATATATATATATCTTCATCTCTTCATCTTTTTATTAGATCCCTATTTAATATCTTATATACCAATATAAACTTTACTTCTCTCTATAAAGATGTACCCTCTTTATACACTCTCTTATCTTACCTTGTCTCATGAACAACTCTGTAATACAGCTGCCTCCCTCTAATACATGTGGCAACTGCTTCCATATATCTTTTACCTCTTACCTCTTACTCTTGCTCCAGTATACCCCTTAGTTGTTATACCCCCCAAGCCCTTATTATATCTATAAAAAGTACTTTAAGCTCTTAATTAAGACTATATTAGCTATAAGAGAAATTGAATTATATAGACTAGAGTCATAAAAGTAAAAGAAGAATCCTATATAAGTTTATCAAAAAGCTGAAGGTAGTAGAATACCTTTAATAGAGAAATTCTCATTAGCTACTAAGAGGCTGTCTTTAATAAACTTCTTCCTACAAATTCCACACTACTCTACATCCTTAATTTATATGAGCTGTTTTGAGGCTTATAAGTTAGTTTATCCCTGTGGGCAAACATTTTGGAGAGTGTAACTGCTAGGATAAAACATAATTACTGGGTAGTTTGCCCAAACACTGATAGCGTATATTATATACTTATAGGATATGACAATATACTGAGACTCTGCTTTATTATATAGTTCATAGTTTGCAGCTAGATATATGAAAATATAAGGCATAGCATATATTAGGATAACTCTAGTGACTCCATAATTCAAGGCCTTGAGCAGTTCAGAATTAATTATCTGCACTTGTCCATGCTGTTTGAGCCCCATACTATCCTAATCTGATAAAGTTTGAGCCTCTAGCCAACTTTGTTGCACTTCCACTACTCCTCTACTACTTGGGTTCATGCCCATGTATAAAAATCATACCTCCAGGTGTGGACTTTATTTGATGGGTTTTGTACTATGTAGCTGCGGTAAGAACTACACTCAGACTCTTCTCACTCTCTTTGTTCCAACTTCATACCTGGTCATATGTCCACACCAAGGACTTCCTATATTGGGCATGTATCAGGGTGCGCTCTTGACTCCATGATCCAGGGCTCTTATACACCTCAGAAATTATTCTCTGAACTCATACGCCTCTATTGACTGTAGTAAGGGTTTACGACGGGATGGTCTAATGTCTGCACGGGCCGAAGGAATAGGAATAGTAGCTCGTACTCTGAACCGGACTGGAAATGAATAGGAAGCTCTACAGCAAGCAAGGGAATTCCAGTAGACTCTCCGAGCCCACCAAAATATCATCTAGAAGCGGGCGAATAATCTCAGCTTCTTTTGAACGGCCCCCCCTGGTGATGCGCAGCGCATGGGTGGCGGACATGACATAGGAACAATGCTGACACCAAGGTCTGTTAGACGAAGGGTAGAGCGTCCAGCAAGCATGATGTTATTATTGAGAACACTGGCTTTCATTGAGGGTAAGAAGTCTTGGGGGAGGAGAGTGTCGATGCGACGGCGACAGGAAGGATCCCGTATATATACACAAGACGGAAAGTACCTGGTCTTTTCGTGCCTTATTTTCAATGCTCACAGAACACTTTTGGGAAATCCTCAGGACTTGAAGGATTCAGGAGGAGGATGGAGAATAGTGGGACCACTGTGGTTCATTAGTTAATATGGGCGCCCATAGTAAACTTAATTAAAAGTTTCAACTTTAGTCCAAGTTTAGGGGCTAAAAGGTGAAACTTTTGAACCGAAGCGAAACCTTTCAAGCAAGTTGACACCTTCAAAAAGGCTATGGAGAATAGTTTGAGACTTTGGTGAGGCATTCCGAGACCCTATTAAGGTTTCCTTCGCTACAGAGACCCTGTTAAGGTTTTCTTCTCTACAGAGACCCTATTAAGGTTTCATTTTCTGTAGAGATCAATCCGAGGCCTCCTGTATATATACCTCGATCTCTCACACTCTCTTTGCCTTATAGTCTGGTTGCACGACCCTCCTCCTGTGGTGGCTAGCGTACAGCACTTGGTTCTATCATGAAGTCAGGTTCACTTTCCTAAGTTCACCCCCGTACCAATAGTGGAAGCCAGACTAGCTCCTGTGGATGTTGTGCCAACCAGACTACTAGACTAGTACCAATCATGTCGCAGCATTGTTTATTTTTGTGTTTCTCGATTCAAATTTGCATGAGACATATTTTGCTTCTATTCAAGTCTTTTGCTGGGTTTGATAGACGTTTATTTTGCTTCTATTCGAGTCTTTTGCTAGGTTTCCGTAGGGTTAAATTTAAATTCGCATGAGACATTTATCTGGCTTCTATTGGAGTCTTTTGCTAGGTTTCCGTAGGGTTAAATTTAAATTCGCACGAGACATTTATTTGGCTTCTATTCGAGTCCTTTGCCAGGTTTCCGTTAAATGAATTTACATGAGATTTTGCATTGGCTTCTGTCACGAGCCCTAGCAGTGCTTCACTAGTGAGACCAAGTATGTAAAGTTTCCATAGGACGGAGACCATAATACGCGAAACCTAAAAATGTTTCCGAGTAAACCTTTGGTGGTTTCCCATACAATTGTTGATGCGAAACCTCTTTTGGTCTCACTCTTGAGACCTGACCAAATGAACCACAGTGGGACGCCGTAGAGGCTTTCTTAATCTTTTGTATCGACACCTCGTCGGGAGAGGAGGCATTTAATTCATAAGACATTTGGGCTCCGCCATTCACACTTGAGAGTTTAATTTTCGGATTTTATGTGTTACACTGCTTTGCCATTAGGCAGTCGAGTCTATTTGTTTTGATTTTCATTTCACGTTTCTCGCCTTGCTTCTTTTTGTCAGGTACTTGCGTTTAGCTTTAACTTTGAGCGTATATCTCACCTGAGTTCTTTCACGTCGGCTTCTGAATTTCATGACTTTTGCTTTGCAGCACGTAATTAACTTGCCTTGTCCCGGGTGGCTTCATTGGGACCGAATATGAGCCTGAGTATTTTTTAAAAAGGAGGAATAAGGAAGGATCTTGTCGGGAATAGTCTATTCGTTTGCGAGTGAAGTAGCAGATGAGTCTCTTCTACGGAGTAGTCATCATAGCGTAAAAAACCTGATCACTTATAACTAAATGTACTTACTTATGTGATCTACGATTCTCTATGATACAGTACACGATAGTCTGGTTGACAATTTCATTCTTCAGTATATATAATCTCAAATATGCCACAAAGCTATAATATCTGTAGAAACTAATCATGAATCGCATACTCTTCTCAATCGCATAAGTCAACCTCTTTTGTTGATCTGCTACTACCTAGGAAAAAACATTTATGCTACGGCTAGGTAACGAAATGTTTCGTACTCCCCAGCATAAGAGGGGTGCATATTGCAGAATATTGTATGGCGGCAGGAGTAAGACATACGGATACGGAGTACATTGCATCTTTATGCAGGGCACAAAACCTTTTGTCACCTAGCTGGATGATATTATGGAGCTCAGGCGCACAGGAGCCTGCACATGCATGCAAGAGCGAGGCAGGAAGCAGCAATGGGTATGTACTGGCGCCCAGCGGCAGAACACCTCGTGGCGACTTACTGTTGTAGGACACATGATGGGACGCTGAGAGATCATCTGTTCTTACCCTTAATACCTATAGCAGTCTCAAACGCCCTACCCTGGTTTCATAGTCAGCCAAGCGGACTCTCTTTCAAGGTTTTAAGGCCGATAACTCTATGGTAGCCAATATGGTGCTTTTTGATCCATATTCGGAATTTAAATGTCTAGATGCTGCAATGATCCAATAATGAAGTTGTGCCTGTTGTGGTTTGACAAAGCTAGGGATTATAGGAGGAGAATTTATTTCTAGCCTTGAAATCACCTAACACAACTTAAATACAATGACTCGCAGCTCCAGCCTGCTCGGCAACATCAAATTTGAAGCCATGTTCGATGTAATTCTCCAAGCCCAAAGGGATTGCCTTACAGAAAATACTTCGTATGTCTCAGGTCAAGTAACTATTTTACCAGCAGTTAGGATGTGCCAACTAGTCTATATTAGGTACGGTAACCTAGCATATATTGGGTCGGTTTTGGGAACAAAGACCGAGGAGTTCAGGGTAATGCTTTCTAAACTAACACTTTTCCTCGATTCTCAAAGAGTCTTATATTGGGGTAGCTGAAACTAGTTATCCGAGAATGTATTCTAGCCTGTGAAGTTTTGTACCAATTCAATTTGAACGTTAGCATCGTTTTGCGAGAATAAATATCGCTAACTTAGCCCTGTGCAATCAAATCGTTCCAGTTAGTGAAGGTTGGGCACTTAAATACAAATCAAGTGCCGATCCAATACGCTCTTGCTAGTTAGTCTCATACCAAGCCTCTAGTCGTTCGCATAGCTTCGCTTTTGCTACTAAACGACTAGAGGCTTGGTATGAGACTACTTGCTAGTCTGGTGATCAGATTTGTTGTGCTACGATGAGTAAGGGGTGATGCTAGTCTTGACCGTACGGTAGGTAGCTGGTTGCACTACCCCTCGCAGAGATTTGTGCCAACCAGACTAAGATTACGCTAAACCTGTTCTCGTGCCCAGACTCATAGTTATGCTTAGCGCTCCAATAAGATGGTTTTTTTTTGCGATGACACCCTTGTCAATAGTGAGGAAACTGTCAAATCCTGGAAATTTTTGACTGCAGACTTTATTGTTGGTATACCTATTTTTTGAGCATCGGATACGAATTCCAGAGATTACGTAGTCTGGTTGGCACGAGATCACCACCGTCCTAGTTAGCGACTTTAATCTCGCCATTGCTAAGGAGCGTATTCCTGAGGTGTTCAGAAATCTAGTGCAAGCCAGACTATTCAGGAATGACTCACTGGGGTACTGGAATACCTACATTGGCAGAAGTGCCAAGGAGAATCACACTTACTTACCCCCATAAAAAGCTCATAGTCTGGTTGGCACAAGCCCCTCGGAAAAGCTCACAGATCAATTATCTCTCTTTCCAAGGGGCAATCATGTGGTCATGCTCTTCGATTTATCTCACGCTGGAACAACTTACGTTAAGTACATTGATGTCCCAGTGACCAAGCACACTCATCTGACACTGCAGTATCCTGGGTTGACAGTCACCTTAGGATACTGGTACCGAAAAAGCTGACCATCTACCACCGCTGCCCTCATGGCCCTATTATCGACCGCAACAATACGGTTTAACCCATCGGGGGATCCGTTCGATGAGCAGATCGGTCCATCTAGTAGCACGTACCCAGAGGGGCTAGGGCTTGAAGAACCCAATGTAACAGACATAACCTCTCACCATATACCTAGACAAGTGGCCAACAAAGCCTCGGTAAATCAGAAGCAACATGCACCCACTACGGTTGTCCCACTGAGACGTTGGGTTCGACTGTTCCGGATACCATACCATAAATAATACTCTAAGATCTACACTGTATCGACGTGGTAAGGGGGAGGATGACGAGGTTCAATGGGACGCAGTGGGGTCCTTTTCTAGCTATTTGTATATCTAGTACGCTGTTAGGGACACTACGTAGTGAAGAATTGTCGCTTTCCCTACCCCTCCGTCCAGACCCTCTCCCCATACTTATTAGGACGGGCCTTCGTATTCCCATTTTTTCCCCAGATATCTCACGATTTTTCTTTTCCTTTTACTTTTTCTTTATTGAAAACTTATTACTCATGTGCACTTCCTTTGGGGCCCTTTGGGGGGGGTATGGCGAGACAGCCAGGGGCCTGGATGGACCGAAGGGCGGGGCAAGTTAATCTGCCGCACCCCCGCTATAGATGTACAAATTGGGGTCTGATGGATAAGGAAATAAGATGAGATGGAACCGTCTCTCGTGCTGTAGAGTAGGAAGATTGAGGAATAATATAGAGGAGTAATATAGATAGGAAAAGCGCTGTGTCCACGTGATTTTTCGTATTGAAGGAAAATGGAGGCTTTCACCGCTTATTCGTCCTTTGTCCTAGGTCCGTATCGGTCGATCTAGGTCTTTGCAAGGCTCGGCTGTTGGGATTAGCCTTGTCCCCTCCGAGCGCTCCCTAAGGCAGTGGAACACGATATGGGACCCGCCCTCTGTCAAGCTGGAGCAGGCTGACGGATTCGGCCTTGCCCATATGGTTGAGCCAGAGGTTGAAAGCATCACGGTCGGTTCGGGCCCAGGTATCTCGCGATTTCTCTTTATTAGCAACCATGTATTCACCTGTGCGGTGGGATAGACAGATTAACGTGCCGAACCCTGGTGCCCCGTTACTGGTGCCGCTTTTCTCTTCTCTTCTTTTATCAAAATATTATCTACTGTAAGTACTTAGGTAACGTTAGTAACGAGTTACCCTGAAAATTCTTTTATTGTTAGGGTCTTTCTCGACAAGCCTCGACATATGACAAAAAGCGTACTAGGAATTTTCGTGGATTACTATGAAAGCACTGCTCCCTATTTCACTTCAGCGCTTCAAGTTCATTTCTAGGTTGAATATGGAGAAATATGGAGACAATACCACTTGACGTCTGATACAGGACTGTGTGATTACTGATTTCCAGTGGTCAAGAGTCGATTGAAATTATATTACATTTGAGCTCCCCCTAATCCCTGGACCCTGAGTCTGGTACCAGCAAGTCCATTCAAATCGTAGAATTATTACTTGAAGGTGGTCTAAAAATCTTAATGTCTCTGAGTCTGTCATCTATAGTAATTCAGCACCAGGGCAGCATTTCCCAGTACAGAAGCCCATGCAAGCTAGCACTGCTAGGAGAGGACCCGGCTGTCGAGGTGTCAAGACTTGACTAGAGGCCAGTGGAATCACAACCTCATGGTTCCCTTACTGGGACCGAATAGGAGTAATGAGTATTTAAAAAAAATTTAATACCACTCCCTGTTATTAAACACTGAATTAAGCGAGCTCCTTTTACCCTATAACCCTTCGACACAGGAATGGAGGTCCCTGCTTTGCCAAATGAATGGAGAGCAAAGAATTTTGATTTCAGTCCCAATTAGTACTAGCTATATGGGCCAGTAACGGCGCACATTTGAGGAGCAAAGCCAAATCGTGGAGCTATTTTTCACCCATCCTGGCGTGTAGAGCCACATGCTCTGAAATCCACCGATGGGGCCAGTGCCTGCTATCACACTACCAATATGACACGTACACATATTGCATTCTAAACGGCTGGTATCAATTTTGTGTACAAGTTGGGTGTGCAAACGTCCTTTTCTACACAACCCAAAATCGTTGGATACTCGAGGTGCATCCCTTGGATCCAGCTACTACCACGTCGGCAGCCCCTTGTTATGTGCTTTATCCTTAAGTATCCAGTCGGATGTATTAGAATATATGCACATGCACTTACCCTTTTTGCCGAAAAAAGGCAAGCAATCGATAAGCTCGAAAAGTGTCACTCATCCTGCATAAATGTGAACAAGCCGCAAGATGCTTCCACTTCATGACTAGGCAGAGAAGAGCTAGTTTCTTCTAGAAGTAGGGTTGATGAATACAAAGGAGCAGCCCTGCATAAGTACATCTATAAACTTCTGAATGAGAGGAAAATCAATCCGCAGACATACACTGTCGATAAGACCCAAGGGCAGAATGTATGTGCACTATCAGTAGGGTGGGGAACATCCAGCAGGACTCGAGTTGCAGATCAAGTCTCTTTCCACGCTCAGCCAGAGCTTGCTAGCCGTCTATTTTATCTTTCTCGAGGTGAGTAGCAAAAGGGAAGCTTACTGCTAACCAGACTACTCGTTTGATACATCTGTAGTGACTTGGGGGTTAGATGACCATTCTCAATACTAACAGCCCTTTCACCTGCAACAAACGAGATCAACCGATGATGTCGGTCGATTTTCTTACACCCTATACCTCAGTATTCCGGCCTTGTGAAACAAGAGAAGGTGTTCCCAAATTGGAGTGATATCCAGTCGCATGTGAAACCTACAGTTGTCAATTTGTTCCGTCTTTGTGAATGTAACTGTGTCACCGCACAAACAGCCTCAGTAGCAGTACCAATAATGGGTGTAGAATAGAATATCAGAGAACATGTAGACATGCCGAGTTTCACGAATGTGCAAACTGAGTCCTAAGGCATAAAGCGTATGTTCCTCCATTATCCGTTCCACCCCACTGCTTCTGTCTGCGTCTATTCTTTGTATCAAGTTCTGTCAAAGAGAACACAGAAACGAGGCTGGTGCGTGCAGATGTCGATATCAAGGTATAAGATACCATGGGAGCAATGCATTAGAGATGTATACTGCCGGTCTTTCGGGAGGCACATGGTATATATTCTCAGCCATCGAGCCGATTCTGTTTGTGAGAGCTTCTCTGTCAACCAACAGAGGACTTCAGGAGCGGCGCCTGAGAGCTTTTCTATTTGAATTAAATAACCTAGTAAGAGTATTAGCAAATCATTGAAACGTAGCGATCTCACTCACACAGATCTCGAAACCTCCAAGTTGACTGGTCCTTTTTTAAAAACGATTGAGTTCGACACAGAACAGCCATCAACAGCAAGATACCTCAGTAATCGAGGTTGCCAGTCAACACCGAGCTGGTCCTACTTTGCCTAATTTGAATACGGGCACCTTCATACCTCCAGAGAAACACCGCCTGCCGCCACGAGCCAGAGGCCATTCTGAATCATTGTTCAGCAACTTGCAGCATACATTTTCCCCGCTACACACCCGAGTGTTATAATCCTTTAAACCTGCTACATGAACTACAACATCACGAAGGGTTATAGGACGAATTATTCAGGAAGCCAACAATACAAAGGGAGCAGGAAATATGCCGCTAAATGAAAACACGTACGGGAATAGCAACAAAACGCTTGAGAGGGGATTGGCGGATCCTATATATGATCTAAGTGACCCTAGCTTCGCCCAGAAACTGAACTTCCAGCCCCATAAGCCTGGAGCGGGTTATCTGGACACTTGCAAGAATATCCCAAGGTTCCACGGATTCAAAAAGCTAAGTCAGATGGAAATGACAGAGCGCAAGCGTGTCCAAGTTCCAGAGTGGGAGTTCCAGGATAGGGGACAACCATTCGGCGGTAGGACTGAAGCCATACCGGTCCCCATATATAAAGGGTCGATTCTTGAGAAAAGGCAAAAGTCGCTGACTGGGAAGGAGACCTTCGACGGTAAGCTCTCTGGTGCAGAGGACCACTCAATGGCATTGGCGTACAGGTGTAGAGGGCATCAAAGCTGACAGCCACAGTGTACGAGATATACACCATTTGGGAGGAGAATAACTCCAAAACGCAAGAAATACAGCTGAAGGAGGTAGTTATAAAATGGGACGAGTTCAACGGAAGAGTCCAGCTCTACGCCCTGGTGTACATGGTTCACCCCAACAAGGTACGTACTTGAGCACACTTTGGGCTGCTTCCTGAAGCGGATGCTTGGCTTAGGTCAGCTGATACTACACACAGAAGGCGGAGTCGGGAAAGTTTCTGGAGACGAACGGACTTGTTGGGCTATCCATGGTGCCAAACAAAGACAACCCCAAAAAAGTTGCAACGGGCGGCAACTGGGCAGCCCAAGGTATGACCCCTTCGCCCATTCTTGCCCAGTCCTTCCCCACGGCTCGAGAGCTGACGCGAAGCGGTTTGCTGTTCTCTCGTCTCGTAGGGTATTGGGTTCCATATGTCGTAGCGCTCTCTTATGTGCGGCACTGGTCATACGAATATCGGTACTTGTTCGTGTTGATTTGGGGCAATGCCTTTCCCGACACCTGTAAAAAACCTGAACAACAGGGTTGGCGAGATAATGCCCTTGAGGCCCCTGTCATTGCTGCTGCAAGGAGGGAGAGTGAATATTTTCTCAGCAAGGCTCGGGCTCTTATAAGGGAACCGGGGAAGTCTGGTAGAAAAAAGGTCGCTCGCAACAACACAGTTGCACGAACCATGACCGTCCCTAGCGCCTCAGAAGAACACTATCGTGGACCAAATACCTCACAGGCTTTCCCGCTTTCACCCCCATTACCAAGGACCCCCCACCATGTTGACCAGGCCCACTCTTTCCCCTTCCCAATAAATCGGAGCGATATTGGCAATTCAGCGCTGCCAGTGTCCTCAGGGTACTATGACCCTGTCCGTGAATCAAGAGCCCACAAGCTTCGTGGATCATGGATCCAATCCTCGGACTTTGACCAGGACCATCCACAAATGCGTACAAGTCACCACCAGGCGCAAATTGATGAATGGGGGGGAAAGCGGAAACGTTGCCCTGAAGAAGTCCCTTCTCGTTTACCGAGGAAAAAAACTGAGCAACATAAACAACTGCTCAGCACGGAGCTGAGTGAGCAACAGGCTGAGGATTTGAATTTTAGAGAGTCTGGAATAAAATCTCACACATATTGGAGCCCTGAAGATAGATGTGCTCGGGTACATGGAGCAGGAAAAGACTTGCAGATGCAAGAATATGAAGCAGCGACCGCACTGATGCTCCTTGCTGGACATGAAGCGGAATTGCTAGGATGGGCCGCAATCACTGCTTGAAGGGTGCATGTGTGAAATGCCGCTGCTAAGAAGAATAATGGGGTTTCCAGGGCAAGAAAACGAGAGTAATATTTGAATACATATAGACGTTAAATCATTCTGATTGAACAAGAACATGCTATTGAATTATGTGCACCCGGTTTTTAGCTTCAGATAACATAAACTTATGTGGTGAGGGCTCGTTAATGAAGGTCCACGTCTCCCTAGGAGCGGTCGGGTTCGAGACTAGGTCCACGTCCACGTTCAGGATACCTTTCGACGACGAGGAACCAGTGAGGTCCAAGGGATGTTTTATCCCGGCACTATGAAAATTTCAAGCCGTACTGAGGTACGCACAGCATATACTGTCAGGGTTCTGGAAGTTGCAGCTTTTGTATTCTGGTTGCAGGTACAGTATGTGATGTAGGTACACGTATGAACTTGAGAGTCCTGCTTATAAAGTTCGGAGCATAGTAGACTTACGGTAGGTACTGTCCCATGATATCAATCATCTGCTTCATGATGAATAATCCAGGGGCATGTAATATATATCGCCACAGATTTGTCATATTTCATCTGTGACTGGGCGCGCAAGGGCTTTTGCTCTTGGTTTCAGCCGGTCCGATCCTGCTTGCATCTCCGTCCTATATCTCCGTCCTATATAGCAGTGCGGCTTACCTTTCGGTAGGCGAGTCAACCGTCGAGGCCGTCGAGGTATGTTGTATAAGCTGTAGAAACTCGCGGCCTTGGTTTTTGTTTCGCTGTTTCGAAACGGAATGGTTCCATCACCAATCCCACATCTCCTGCCCTACTCCCAGTGAAGTAAAGTAAACGAACAAACATTCTTGCCCCTTGCCGGCCCACACCCCCGGTCGCTTCAACGCTTCAACGCTTCAACGCCTATTCAAACCATCCGCCCAAGCTCTTCTGGAAACGTTGGCAGATCTCTCCCCCTCTCGAGTCAAAAGGCCTGTCAGTAGGGTGCCATCACACGAGTTAACGGACCGCAGGCACCACCAATGATAAATACCGAAAAGACAATCAGCAGCCATCACTAGTTCCGGCGCAGAACCGCCTCTCTCCCTCCCACAACCAAACACTCTCTCCTCCGCAAGTTTCACCCATCGTCCATATGGATGGAGACAAGAAACTGGTTCATACGCTGCTTGAGCGACTATCCACCAGGGTAGGCACAATCACTCATCTGCCCCACCACCCAATGCACCTTGTTGAGTCCGGCTCATGCGCTGCTATGGAGACTCTTCAGTGAACATGGCTTGCGCCATACTTGCGACATATGTGACTGACTTAGAACCTGGTGCGCCGCTGCTGGCGAGTGCGCATGTTTTACCCTTTCTAGCTTCCGAATGAGACGGGCATTAGTGATCTTGACGAAGTCCGGCGGGATGAGGTGGTGAGCTTATCGCGTGGGACTCTCATTGAGGTTTCAAAGTCCCAGGTCGACACCGTGATTCGCTCTGTGGTCAATTTGTTAGACGGTATATCACGAGTTCGTTCTACCTCCCACATGTGTAATGGTCGCAACAGGCTTGCCCTCTAATGGCTCGAACTCTAGCAATACGAAACCATACCCCCGCGGAGCCGACCAGCACTCATTTTCTCGACGCAAACATATCTCGTGGAACTGCTTGCCGATTGTACGAGTGCTCATTGGGGGGGGGTGGAGTTGAAAACATACCCCAATGACAGGAACTATACCAATACTATACTCTCGGCGCCTTACATCCCCACAAGACCCGCACACCGCCGAGAGCCCCCCTCCTTGGATGATAAAGATGCTAAGCATGCCTTCGACTGTATACTCCGATTAATAGCACAGCCTATGGGCAGTGATGATCACTCCACGGTCAATAGCTCGAGGCCCACCGTTCAAAGTGAAGAGACGGCGATGGATGGTATTATGGCCAAACCTACGGAATTGGCATTGGCTGCGCACCGGGTGATAGAGTATCTCACTGCATCCAACTGGAGTCTGGCATACAACATTATGCAGAACAAGTTACGGTATCTGCGGACTACAGCTTCGGACGACGTAGAGGCTAGCGGGCTGCAATTTATGGCCCATATGTGGTTAAACTCCAAGAAACTTTCACTCATTATCCAAGAAATCAGTCAAACTTTCCTACCGTTGCATAAGTCGACCCAAAATATCATAGCCACAGTGCTACCAGACGCAATACATAATTGGATAGATTCGAACCCGAGAGATTTTGTGGAACTTCACATGACACAGCGGAAATTAGAAGGTGGTGCCGAAATGCTATTCGACATTGCTATGCAGCTTCAGGATAATTCCAGAAGACGGTCGATATTATGGCCTCTACAGACTGCACTGGTACTGTTGATGCCAGATGTATTTTGGTTAGCAGGAATGATGGGTGAAGCAAAAGGTTCGACAAACACAGCTAAAAAGGTGATATTCTTAGAGAACTTGCGCAAATCCCTTCGCCTGCCCAGATCATCAGACATAGCAGCTACATGCCTTGTCAATATCTGTCAAGCTGCAAGTTACTTCCCTCCCGACTCAGACAGTGCTCTTCTTAGTTTTGCACTGGACGTACAAAATGAGATGAGGGAAGAGATATTTAAGAAACAATTGCCAGGTCCGGCTTTGGAGGAGTCAATGGTAGATAGAGAGCTTATGACGAAGGCGTTCGTCAGCTTGTGCCATTTGTCCATTGACAGTGTTATCACACACCTTGTGCCGTGGTGTCTCGATAGGAACTCTCCAATTTCATGGAAGATATCATTGTTCGCTGGTGCCAGTATGCTAGCTCAACAGGTAAGATTCGCAGCTAACTTGTCCCCGTGTACATTCTAACGTAACTCCTATTCTTGGATATAACAGGCAAACGCGAATGATTTCGCTCCACTCTTCTCTGCCATTGCTCCTGATGTACGGGAATATCTTGACGTATGTGACCGTGATCTCTTCGAGTGTTCGGGTTATTTACTTTTACATATAGACAATTGCAATTTCAAAAGCTCCAAACTCTATGAATGGAGGAGGGAGCTTAATTGCCGGTGGAAGGTTACCCCAATTGAATACCTCAATTGAAAGCATTGCATCTGCAGAACTGTTACAACAAATTCTTGATTTCCTCACAGTGAGACCATACGTGCTGAATGAACTTCCACCCCGAGGGGGGGATAACCTTCACCATTTGGATCCCTACAGCGAAGGATTCGTTTCCAATTTGCTGCTCTTTATGACCGATGAGGATGAAATGGTAAGAAAGTCGGCTTCCGCCTTCGCTAGGAGGTTGTTGGCACAGGATCCTCTTGATGTGATCGCTTATCTCGAAGAAATGCGAGATAAGGACGGAGTGGAGAAGGACAAAATGTCCACCTATTTCTGGAGGGCAACTTCAATATGTGCAAGCTCACTCGCCAAAAAATTAATGGAGTTTGATTTCCGAGATTCTGGCCTGAAAGGGATGTTAGACATGATACACAATCATTTGATTGGGCGGTTGGGTGTTCTTCACCTCAGGAAGGAGTATTGCGAGGCCGCTGTTGACTTGCCAGAGCGTACAATGTCCAATATTTCGTTGGAAGTTGCATTTTTAGTATTGCTCTGTTCCAGTAACTTAGAGACATGCTCAGTTACTACTCACTGCATCGCACTACTTTGTGAGGAAGGAAAATTGACAGCAAATATGGACGAACTCAGCTCATCAAACCTCACGATCATGAGAAATTATGACGTCTATTCTGAATTATCTTTACAGAGCTTTAGGTTAACAGGCCCCGTCGCATTCCAAAAACGTCTTCGAAAACTGTTAATCAAGATGACATTCCCCAGTCCTGGTATATTGACTGGATGGGAAAAGATCTTTGGGCGGTGGAGGATCTTGTGCAAGCATATCCTGTCCCCGGGGATAGGAAAAAGCGAAGATGAGATTCAGCGCCTCTATGCGGAGTGGCGAAATTACTCTGGCTTTCTGGCTTCAATTGCAGGTTGCTGCATATCGGATCTTCCCCACAACCTCCGGATTGATGATAGCACCTTAGTTGGTCTTAGGTGGATTGACCGCCTTGTGACAGATGGCGATGGATCGCCTCTCCTAGACCGGTTCATGAAGCAATGTCTGCAATTGTTGATATGCAAGCAGGTGAACGTTAGAGAGAGCATTCGTGAGGTTCTTGCAACAGAGTTGTCCCCGAGGCTTTACGGGCACTTATTCCGGTCATTCGAGACGGAACTCGTGAGCCTATTCGACTTTGACGGTGGACCCCGAGATGTAGCCACAACGGAAATCAGAACACTTTTTGTTGAGCAGGCAGCCGGGCTCCTAAAGACAATCGTAGAGAGGCTCGAAGAATCTCAGGACACATTTTTGTCCGTGGATCTGGGAGCTCTCACACTTACATTAGCTCGATATTTGCATCCTTTGAAGGATGACTTGACTATCCTTCGGGTAAAGATAAAGATGTGTCTACTGGTTGAATTGGTCGCTAGGAAGAAAGAAATGCTGAACCTGAGGCAAGAGATTCGAGTGCGAAATCACTTGCTGCAACTGCTGTCAGAATGGATCTCCCGACCCAAGGTACGAACACTCACTCTATTCACCTGTAGTGATACATAGCTCATGAAATTCTTCTGTGCCTAGAACGAAAACGCCGCATCAGTTGGTGGAATACTCAGACGGGATGACCGCCGTGAAGATGAACGCTCTAGGCTGCAAAAAGACCTCGATCGCGCGTGTTTAAGAGCTCTTGTTAACGTACTGTATCGATTACCACTCCAGCCGCTAGAGACTCACCATGATGCAGATCTTGTGGATGCTAAAGCACAGATGTTTTGTACCTATTTTGAAACTTTCCTGGCTTTCCTTGATGGCAACCAACACCCCCAGGATCCGCTTGATCGGTCTAGAGACCTCCAAGCCCTGTCACTAGGCCGCGAAGAACCTGGCTCATCTGTAGATCTTGCTATAAGAGCTCTGAGCAATCTTTTGAGTGCAAATGTCGATGTTGGCCTAAAATTCTCGCTCGGGATTGGCTATCATGAAGATCTCGAGATTCGGACGGCCTTCATGCATGTGCTGACCGACATTTTAACGCAAGGGACAGAATTTGGCACACTCAAGGACAACGCAATTCAAGAGAAATACGAAAGACTCGTGAACCTGTTGGTCGACAATACGGAATTTGTTCTGACACTTTGCGAATGCTGTCCCAGTACTGAGGTAGACGAGTTGACCATTGCTCTTCTCAATATCTTTGATTCCAAAGGCAAGGGCATGCTGTTGCTTAAAGGTCTGATAGAGCGAGAGGTAGCGAACACAGAAAGTGAAACTGAGCTACTCCGCCGAAATTGTGTGGCTACAAAGATGCTATCGCACTTTGCAAAGTCGAAAGGTTCAGACTACTTACGACGAACGCTTCAAGAGAAGTTAGCACGCCTTGTAGCTTCAGCTGACAAGCTCAATCTCGAACTGGACCCTACGAGACTGGATCAGAGATTAGGTGATCCTCAGGATCAACTTGAAGAGAATACTGTTCAGATTCAGTACCTCACCAAGATGTTCATTGATGTTATCACAGGCTCCGGGTCGAACGTCCCTGACTCCTTCCGCCAAATCTGTCATACCATCACAACTTGTGTCACAGAAAGATTTCCCGAAGCTAAGTTCACGGCAGTTGGAGCATTTATTTTCCTCCGGTTCTTCTGTCCAGCAATTGTCGCGCCCGACTCTGAGGGATTAGTCGCGTCTATTCCTCAGAAAGGAATACGACGAGGGCTGCTCTTAATAGCCAAGATCGTACAAAATCTAGCCAATAATGTCTTATTTGGCTACAAGGAGCCATACATGATACCTATGAATCAATTCCTTACTGATCATATATATCAGGTTACGGCCTTCCTGAGGGAAATATCGGTAAGGACCAGTCTGTTGTGAGTTCATGGAGACCTGTTAATGATTGTATCACCACCAGTACCCACCGCAAGAAGCTGAGAAGCTACCTCAACAAGACAGCTTTGACTTTGGTAGTGGGGTAGCCTTGCATAGGTTTTTCTTCGAGAACTGGGAGCCTGTCAGGCAGAAATTGATTTACAAAGAGAGGGCAAAGAGAGCGCGTCCCGGTGTGGATACCGAGAACTCTAACTCTGACTATAACTTCACTTCTGTTATGGCAGAATTATCAACCTTAATACCAACATTGGGGACACCACCATTGGATATAGCTCTGGGAAGACCGACGGTGTCGACTGCACAGCCTGCTTATTCCCGCTACCAGAACTTCATGCTGAGACATTCGGGAAGGAGTGTAGAGTCAATCTTGAGTGGAAGGATGATTTATGACGGTGGCGAGTCAAAGGATGGCACTCCTGTCATATGCATGATCATGCGGAATATCAATGTTGATACGGTTGATCAAGATTTGCTTTTATATTGTTTCTTGAAGGTTTGGGCCCCTCTCTCTCTTCTGCTGTCATTTCTACTCACGGTAATTTAGATCGCCGCAAAATTATGGCAGAAGCCTTTCGCTGTCCTTGTCGATGCCACTTGTTACAGCATCAATAATGAATTTTCAGACGAGTTTTTCCGGAAATTGGATACCCTTATGCCTCCAGAGTTGACCCATACCTTTAACAGATTCTACGTATACAATATGAACAGTCTATACCGCAAATGTTTCAGGAAGACACTACGCCATGCTCTGAGAGACCCAAAGAGTTGCCTGAATCCCCAGAATAATGAGATATACCTTTTGGGGAATCATACTGAACTTCAATTTCATTTCCATTTGGGGTCTATCCACCTCCCTAAGGAAACAAGTAGTGCCCAATACCATCCTCCTTGCTTTTAGATGCTAATTGTGAGCTTTCTTTAGTTTCGTTAGTCACGGATGCACAACACGTCTACAATCCTGTAACTCGGCTTTCAAAAAACAAGGGGCGTATTGATGTGCAAATGAAAGTGGGAACGCAGTATCTTCAAGTCAGCACAGTATGTTATCATTCGTCCACGAACTAGTTCCACAATCAATTAATCATCTCCTAGATAAAGAAACAAGATATATTGCCACAGCCGCAATCGCGTATGCAAGCTACAGTAAACGATATATATCGACTGACAGACGTTGAAGAAGCACACGCCACAATTCATATTACAGATGAAATGGATGTTTTTGGGATCAAAACTGACAATGGTAAAACTGTCACCTATTTCAGTAGTCCAAAGCGGGCGGAGATTCTTCAGAAGATTAAGTCAGCAAAAGCGACTTTGAGAAATTCGAATCAAGCCAAACCCTCTAAATTAAACGAAAGAATCATTCGTCCAGAAGATGTACCTGGGACATTGCTCAACATAGCACTTATGAACATCGCAAGTGGTGATCGGGCGCTGCGATTATCGGCCTATAACCTACTCTGTTCACTCTGTCAGTCTTTCAGCTTCAATCTCGATCACATGCCAGTTTGGGCTATGGGTCTCAGCATACCAACCGACTCTGTCTCTCTTGTTGTTGGGTTCAGCGAGAAATTAGCTGCCTCTGAGCCACAACTGACTTTTGACTTCCTGCTCGAGTTCTTTGTGGGCTGGGACAAAGCACCCCCACAACAACGGCCATTCATCGTCCTTTATTTAGTTCCCTGGCTGTCTAATTTGAGGTTGCTGCTTTCAACCTCGGAAGGGGAAAACGAGCGCGGTAGGGAGCGATTGGCAACTATTGCGAGGAGATTGATAGATCTTACCATAAGGGAGCCGCAGCTATACATTTCATTCCAGCAAAATGTGTGGTCAACAATCAGCAAGGATGAGAGTTTACTGGATGTATTTCTGGAGGAACTCGTCAAAACTGCAATGAATTATGGCTTTGGGGATCAAAGAACCGAAATAATAGGGTCAATCGCATCGTCTTTTAACACTGTAACCATTCGTGGTAAAGTGATTGCAAGACTGAGGAAGGCTCTTAACAGAACCTCAGTACGGGCCACACGGCATCTCATTGATAATAACGGCTGGAATGAGATTTGTGTACTTCTTGGAATATGCCTGGCGATATCGTTTGACAGCAGAGTTCAGGCACAACTATTCTTGCCAGAATTATTTCATATTATCACACTCGTTGTCAATTGCGGTCCCTTGCCAGTGCGGACCGCAGTGCATAGTCTATTGGTCAACACTGTCCATTCGATTTGCATTTCCTTCCCACTTGAGGAAGAGAGTCTGACCAAACTTAAGGCTATACTGCATTCTCTTTCTGAGCCACGGTTCTGTCTTTTATTCAACCTCTATCGAGCGACACGGGATGCCTCTGTCGAGCACTCAGAGCCAGAGAATCCCGTATCAGCGATGGAGACTATCACAAACCTGTTATTGGAAATCATCTCAGTGGCTGCTCCTTCCGTTGACATGGCAAACATCTGGCGTGCTCGATGGATGAGTCTGGTTGCAAGTACTGCATTCCAGAGCAACCCTGCTATTCAACCGCGTGCATTCGCAGTAATGGGATGTCTAGCCCGTGAGGACATTGACGATGACTTATTGTATCAAGTCCTAGTTGCATTAAGAAGTGCTATTGCTCGGTATCAGCAAGACAATGACGCTGAAATGCTAACAAGCATCATCACCAGCTTGACCAAGATGATGGATAATCTCCCCCCGTCGTCAAGGTACGTCTTGCAGTTGTTCTGGCTTGCAATGGCTATCTGTCGTGCGGGATCGGGCTTTATATTCAATTGTGCGGCCAGTCTGTTGGAAGCTGTACTGAGAGTCATCGATAAGTCTGGGGAATTTAAGGATGGGCGGATGGCTCATGTCCTACTCTCTGGCCGCATTCCAGTCGAAGAAGCTGCGTTGCTCATTGACGATCTCTACGGAATTCATTTTGATCAAGATGGATTCCACTATGCAGTAACCGCCACATTATGCAAAGGCCTGCAAGACTCAACTACGAGGGCTACCTCCCTCAAAACAATGACCGCTTTCTTGGAGGTGTCTGGGAATAACGCAGGTCCTGGTGGTCCTCCAAGGGATCCACCATACCTGGGCTTCGTTGCCACCAGAGCAGGTACATATGAAGACCTCAAGGAGGTATTCTGGACAGCGAACATCCCTTTCACTACCGAGAATAATAGAGACGGGCTGGAATTCGCTCGATCCGTCCCTGCCATGTCGGCGATGGGGCAGAAGAACCTCCTCCTCTGGTTATGCCTGGCAGCAATTGACTTCAACCACTCTGGCGAGCAAATTCAAATACAAGTCATTCCGTATTTCAGTCAGGTTGCTCACGAGCGCCCCGAAGTTTTTGCACTGATCTTTGACGTTATTCTCAGTCGTCTCGAGGAGTTGTTGATGACTACTCAAAACTCGGTCTTATTGAAGCATGTGCGTGCTTTGGTCTGTGCGACGGCTACCAATCCCATATTCGACAATCGACGGATAGCAAGGGAGGCATTGAAGAATGCGTTGGAGGAATATGGGTTCAGTGGGATGTTGTCAGCGACGGATCTGAGAAAGTGCGGAGTGTTTGAGTCCCAATGTATACTGTATATTGATGAGCTCGTCAAGGTGAGCATGAAGTGATTTTCATCCTACACCTTAGATGAAAGAACCTGGAGACTAACGACCTTCTAGCTGATTATCCAATGAATGCTGTTCATTTCATGTGTCTATATTTTGACTATCCTTATTTGGATCCCATTATTGCCTAAGGAAAATTTTGGTCAAGAGTGTAGAAGCCGGGCAGGGTTTCATTCCTTCACAAGTGTCTACCATCCTTCTCTTGTTCATGTGAGCTTTTTATGTAGTCTTCTACCTTTAGTTATTATTGGCTTATACTCCACACCTTTTTCTATTTGATGTGTGATGATCTAGTTTATGTTCCTTTGGGAGTTTTTCTTTGCTTCCCATCTTGTGCGGATTCCCGAATCCCTTAGGCTCTAGGCGTTGGAACAAATTGCTACCGTGGAGGACTCTATATTCTAGGCCGAGCGTTTAAGTGATATCTGAGTGTACTCGGGTGTGTAGCCAAGAAAAGACTTCGGGCAGGACAAAAATAATTTAACCAGAAAAGGGAATTCCATTCAAAAAAACCTTGACGAACATCCCACTCTGGGCCTCAACGTTGAGCTAATAAAATCGTTCAGTAAACTAGTATAGAGCAGCTCATACACTTCAAATATCAGACGGAGGCCCATATAGGCCTTTCGTTCAGTTCAACCATCTCCGTTTGCGCTGATCAGATATGCCAACTAAGAGTAACTCCAAACCCAAAACACAATAAGACCTGACTCTTATAGCTAGAGCTTCACCTATTACCTACCAATATCTATGCTGCACTTCCTCCCTCTACGACGCCTTGACCCAATTCTTCGCCACCGTCCAAAAATTCTCCATCTTCGCCCTCCCCAGCGCCTCCTTCGCCAACGCATCCGTGGGGCATGGCTTCGTCGTAAACTTCCTAAATCCTTGCGTTTTAACCTCGCCCTCCCAAATCATCGTACATTTATTCTGGCTCAAATCCTGCTTCTTGTCTAGCTCGCTCTTTGTCCCTCCAGATGCATCCCCATCTGCGCTATTCAATGTTGCATCTTCGTCAGCGGCTTCAGAGGTTGCGCGTCCTCCACCGCCATTGTCAGTCCAGTCGATTCGTTGGAGAAATAATTTTTTGTAT
Source organism: Terfezia claveryi (assembly GCA_015179025.1). Classification (NCBI taxonomy): domain Eukaryota; kingdom Fungi; phylum Ascomycota; class Pezizomycetes; order Pezizales; family Pezizaceae; genus Terfezia; species Terfezia claveryi. The sequence goes on along the minus strand of WHUX01000352.1, from coordinate 13,961 downwards.
TTTGTGATGGACCATTCGCCGCCTTCGGCGACGACGAGGTTGAACTTTGGGTTAAGGATGCAGATGCCGTTGATGCTGTATTGTTCGGCGAATTTGTTGATTTTGAACATATGTCGGCCATTACAGAGGTTCTCGATTCTGTAGTTAAAGGTTAGTTGACCATGTGGAAACATGAAAGTGGGGATGAAATACAGGGAGGGAGAAGAAGTATACCTGAATACAACACAATGTATTCCCTTGGCCAAATCCTTCTCCCGGTTTTGCATTAACTTCTCCTCCTTCTGCTCTTTTGTCAATTTCCGCTCCTCGTTCATTTGCAGATGGTTGCTAAACCGATCTGCAATCTCCCGATCAACTCTTGCTTCCACTGCAGTGGGATTTTTGACAGCCTCTTCTCCCATGACACGCATCATGTTTGCACGAGTCATTTTTGGTGGAGGAGCTGGCTCAAGGCCAAGGCGTTGCTTGGCCTGCTTCTCTTTGAGGTCCTCCATACGTTTTTGACGACGCTTCTTCGCCTGTTCCTTCGCGGTGAGTGGCAGTGGTTTCGGTGGGGGGATATGTTTCTCTTGAGGGGGCTCGAGTTGGATGGGATGCTGGATGTAAATTGTGATAATGGAGTCCTCAGAGTTTATCCGGAGCTGGTCATTAGCGATGTCGTCGTACGTAGAATTTGTTGTAAGACCTTGGTCCCACCACTCAATTTCAGGAGGTGCTTCATGAAGGAATGCCTTGTCGGTTTCCATGTCCTCATCTATCCCCACCTTCCTTGCTGTTTCTGCTATTCGCTTCTTCATTGCCTCCAAAGCAGCTTGTCGTCTCAAGGCATTGGCCTGCTCGATGTACTTCCCCTTCTGATTAAATACCAACGCCTTAGAGGCCCTTCCTCTAACTCCTGTTCCTAGACTTGGGTCGTAATACGGGTTCTTTGCCGGGTCGGAGAAATCCGGAGATGGGCTTACCATCTCTTGCTTTTTTTTATTCAACTGCTTCGGCGCTCGAATAGTTGGTGTCTCTGTCCGCCGATTGGCAAGGGTTGTGGCGTACTTGGGCTGTATAGCTTGCTTCTTGTGAAGGGAATTGGGGTCTGAGTCGGCCAACAGGGCAGGATGCAGACCGACATCCAATCCACCACGTGCTCTAAGTTGTTCCTCAGGCATCTCGGGCTCCTCCCGGGGTGGAGGCCGTATTGGGATTGACGCAGCTGCTGGAGGGAGGATTGGACGGCCTGATATAGGAGCTGCTGGGGCGGCAGACCGGATGAGGGTAGAGTTTAGGCGTTGTTTCATCTCAACAAGACGCTGCTGCGCTGCGGACAGTGGAGGACCTGGGGATGGTGATACAGAGGAGGGTGCAGGTGGAAAAGCTGAAGGTGAGGAGGAGCGAGCCGGTGGTGCCTTCAGAGCAGCAGCGCGAGCAGCCAATTTCGCCCGAGCTTCGGCCATGATCTTTGCAACGTCGGGTTTGGCCTTTTTTGCAGCATTGCCAGCATCATCGTTGGGGTGCTGCCGCTTGAGGGGGGCAGAGGAATCGGCCATAGTTATGCTGAGGGTTGGGCTGGTCTGTGGTTGTGGGCTCATCACGAAGATGACGGTAGTAGCTGGAGTTGATTCCAGACCGAGGTGACTAAGCGCGCGTCACCCTAAATGGCCTCTGCCAAGGCGCCCGTGAATTGAGGCTCAAAGGTTGGAACTCTTGGCAAAAATCTAAGCTTCCGCAAAATATCTTTATAACGTTACAGTAGGTCCCTCTCTGTTACGAGTCCATCCCCGCAGCAGCCAGCTATAAGATGTCTACTGCTTGGAATATATCCAGGCCAGTGGCCTCAGAAATTACCAGTGTCGATTTCATTACGTTCACAACTGACGACATTCTCAGCGCCTCAGTGAAGCAAATCGTCAATCCGGCAACTTTTGACGAAACCTCAATCCACGTTCGACCGAATGCTGGGGGTCTCTACGACCCTGCGCTTGGTGCCAGTAAAGACCTTGGGACCTCGTATGTTCACCTTTAGATAACTCCCCAGTCAATTCTAGGCCAATTGGATTCTTTGTTGTGCTAACTGATCGGGCGCTAAAACAGGTGCTCGACATGTAATCTAGACTATAAATTTTGCCCAGGCCATATGGGCCATATTGCGCTTCCGGTCCCAGTCTACCACCCGATATTTTTTGACCAGATGTACCGTCTACTCAAGTCGACATGTCTCTACTGCTTCCACCTGCGTATGGCAAAGGCCGAGGTCAATCGCTATGCATGTAAATTGCAGCTATTGCAGTATGGACTGGTTGTTGAAATGCACGAGTTGGACCTCATAGGAGCGGTCGGGAAGAAGGTTCGAGGGGGCAAAGGGGACAAAGAAGAGGAAGGAGAGGATCTTGAAGAAGGCGAAGCGGAGGATGACGCAGATGCCTTAATCGATAAAAGGAATGCTTTTGTAAGAAAGACGATTAGTATGTCTAAGGAAGGCTTTCGGACACAGAAAACCACCGAGCATATCACAATAGTAACGCGCGAGCGAAGGCTTCTTATTAGGGAGTTTATGAAGGCAATCGGTGGCTCTGGGAAGTGCAGCAACTGCCGAGGGTGAGAAAGCATTGCCCTTCGTTAGTCCATAGCGACAGGTATCTGACAACTTTATTCCTAGATTTTCTCCTTCTTTCCGAAAGGATGGATACAGCAAAATATTCGAGAAGCCGTTGCCACCGAAGCAGAGGGACCAGATGATCCAGATGGGAATGCGACGGAAAAACACTGCTCTAGATCGAAGGACCATTTATGCCAACATGGCAATGAACAAGAAATCAGATGTGGACGCTATGGAAATTGATGATGAATCTGTGCATGAGATTGAGGATGTGGAAGAAATTGAAAATTTGGAAGACCCACAACCCCTTCCAAATAACAAGTCGGGGCGGTTGCTGTCTAGCATGGAAATTCGGAACACCCTGCACCGGCTTTTCGAAAATGACACTGAAATATTCACAATGCTTTATCAGCCCCGGTCATGGGGTAAGAAAGGTGCGAAAAAACCCAGTGCGGATATGTTCTTCCTCCACGCTATTGCGGTACCTCCGATAAATTTCCGGCCTCCTGCGATGGCCGGTGGCATGACTCGGGAAAATTCACAAAATACAAGTTTATCCAAAATATTGGCCGACTGCTTCCGGATACGAGATATCACCATTTCTATGAACGACCCAGATAGATCTACGGTAGGGAAAGCAGACCTACTCCGTCAAATGTACAATGCTTTCGCTACTCTCCAGGACGACGTCAATGCATTCTTGGACAGCACAAAAAGTACAACGGCGAATACCGCGGCCAAAGCCACCGAAATGGGAATCAAGCAGCTTTTGGAGAAAAAGGAGGGTCTGTTCCGAATGCATATGATGGGTAAGCGAGTCAATTATGCTGCTCGTTCAGTCATTTCACCGGATCCAAACATCGAAACATATGAGATTGGTGTACCACCAGTGTTTGCAAAAAAACTCACTTACCCTGAACCAGTAACCATGCACAATTTCGAGATGCTTAAGGCCTGTGTTGAGAATGGTCCAGACCACTGGCCCGGAGCGTCACATATTGAGATGGAGGACGGATCGCAAATAAACCTACGGGGAAAGACAACGGAAGAGCGTTACGCACTTGCTAGTCAGCTTCTCACCACCCCAGTTGCCTTGGGCAGTTATTCTAGAAACAAGAAGGTCTATAGACATATTCGGGATGGGGACATCGTGTTAATGAACCGTCAGCCTACCCTTCACAAGCCCTCTATGATGGCCCATCATGTCAAGGTTCTACCGGGAGAGAAGACAATTCGTATGCACTACGCCAACTGTAATACTTACAATGCGGATTTCGACGGTGATGAGATGAATATGCATCTTCCCCAAAGTGAGCTTGCTAGGGCTGAGGCCTACCATATTGCCAACACCAACAATCAGTACCTGGTTGCCACGTCAGGAAAGCCTCTTCGTGGTTTAATTCAGGACCATCTGGTCATGGGCGTATGGATGTCCAACCGAGATACTATTTTCACCAAGGACGAGTACCAACAATTGTTGTATTCATGTCTCCGCCCTGAAGATGGGCATGTGACAGGAGATAATGGAGAGGTTCTGAATAGAATTCTCACCATCCCACCGGCAATCATCAAGCCTCTACCAATGTGGACCGGAAAACAAGTTATAACCACCATTTTGCACAACATATGTCGCAGGGATTTGCCAGGCCTCACCATGTCCGCCAAGTCGAAAATTAGTGGAGAGAGATGGGGCGGCAAGGGCAATGAAGAAGGTGTGGTCCTCTTCCAAAGGGGGTACTTCATGCATGGTATCCTTGATAAGAACCACTTAGGTCCTACGGAATTCGGTTTTGTACACTCCATGTATGAAGTTTATGGACCAGAAACTACAGGCCGATTGCTGAGTGTCATGGGTCGGCTTCTTACCAAGTATCTCAACATGCGGGCTTTCACTTGTGGAATAGACGATCTTCTATTAACTCCCGAAGGCAACCGCATGAGGCGAGAAAAGCTCAGAGGCACTGATCAAGTCGGTAAAGAGGTTGCAATGAAGTACGTGGGTATCACAAATGGGAAGCAAAATGACCCTGAGCTCAGGGCTCGCTTGGAGGATGTTCTCCGAGATGATAAAAAACAGTCCGGTCTTGATCTAGTCACCAATTCACGCACCAAGGACTTCACCTCAAATGTCATTGCTGCCTGTCTCCCAGCGGGATTGGTCAAACCATTCCCAGTCAACCACATGCAGGCTATGACAGTCTCTGGCGCGAAAGGTTCCGACGTAAACTCTTCCCAAATCTCCTGTTTGCTTGGGCAGCAGACCTTGGAAGGTCGTAGGGTTCCTGTCATGGTTAGCGGTAAATCCTTACCTTGCTTTAAACCGTATGAAACGGATGTTAGAGCGGGCGGATATATCGCGGATCGTTTCTTGACTGGTATTCGGCCTCAGGAGTTCTACTTCCACTGCATGGCGGGGAGAGAAGGTTTAATCGACACTGCTGTCAAGACATCTCGTTCCGGCTATCTTCAGCGCTGCCTAATCAAGGGAATGGAGAGCGTGAAAGTTCAGTACGATAATACCGTCCGAGACAGCGATGGCTCTATGGTTCAATTCTTGTATGGTGAAGACGGTCTGGATGTTGCCAAACAGAAGCATCTCAGTCAGCTTAGGTTCTGTGCAGAAAACAATGTCACCATGGTCAATTTGAAGAACCTCGGTGACGATATTGAAGACAAATTGGATCTCGAATATCTCAACGAGAATCAATCTATTCTGAAGATCTTGAGGAAGACTGGTGACTTCACTGCTGTTGATCCAATCATTTCCCGAGTATCCCCTGCAAAGTATGTTGGGGCTGTGTCAGAAAAGTTCTCCCAGGACGTCCTAGAGGTATGCTCCAGTCCATTTCACATGTTTTCCGGCCTGTAGTTCATCACTGATCCCAAAATAGTACTGTAAGGTCAATCCGGACAAGCTTATTAAGACCAAGAAGTCGAAGCGTAAAGCCAAAGCATCTAAGGGCGAAGCTCCAGATACCTCCCACCTACCTTCTTCTATGCTTGATACCATATCTGAGATTGACTTCTACATGCTCATGTCGTTAAAATACCAACATGCCCTCATCGACCCCGGTGAAGCAGTCGGTATCGTAGCTGGTCAGTCCGTCGGAGAACCCTCCACCCAGATGACGTTAAATACTTTCCATTTGGCTGGACACTCGGCAAAGAACGTTACCCTCGGTATCCCACGTCTTCGTGAAATCGTCATGACTGCCTCTTCAAACATCGCAACACCAACAATGACACTCACTGTGCTCCCTGAGAGGTCCGAGAGCGAAGTTGAGATGTTCCGGAAGAACATCAGCAGGTTGACCCTCGCGGAGATTATTGATGATGTAGTTATCACGGAGAAGCTCGCAAAGGTTGCAGGGCAGACCAAGAGTAAGACCTACCTCATCAGGCTAAACTTCTTTCCCAAAGCAGAATACGAGAAGGAGTATAGTGTTACTCCCGCCGAAGTTGTGCGTGCGGTGGAGAAGGACTTGATGAGGCGTTTATCAAAGTCTATGAAAGCTGAGCATAAGGCAAAGGTTGACGGATCTAGACTCGGCAATTCCGATGCTCTCCCAGAGGTTGGTACTTCCAAGAGTATGGTCTCACAGGAACAAGCTGCCCCTAGCCGCGGAGTTGATGGCGATGATGAGGGCGCGGATGAGGATGATAGCGATGATGAGGTCGGAGATGGAGATGCTACCAGTTACAGGCAGAAGTCGAGGAAGTCTGATGGTATGGGCTACGATGCTCCAGACGAAGGCGAGGAGGCGGCACAACGAGAGACATGTGATGAAGAAGATGAGGAAGGAGATGACGACACAGATGACGAGAAGAAGAAGGTACAGAAGAAACACCTAGAGAAGCAAGCCCGTGCTCGGGAGGAAGACGTCCGAGAAGCCCATGGCAACGTCTACCGCTTCAAATTTGACGATAAGGGTGGAGAATGGTGCGAAATTGGCCTCGAATATCCCGCTTCTGCACCCAAAATCCTCATGATCAATCTCGTCGAAAAAGTCTGCCTCGAAACTGTCATCCACCAACTATACGGAATTAAAGCCGTTACGTGTATCCCTGCGTCTGAGCTCGCAAAAGACCCCTCCGTTCCACCCGGAACTCGCCGCCTAGTCACCGATGGTCTAAATTTCCCTGAAATATGGCAACACTGCGGAACTTATCTGGACCCCGATAGCATCTCTACGAACGATATCGCAGCGATGCTACGTTTCTATGGAGTTGAAGCTGCGAGAGCTACTATCGTACAAGAAATGAAAGCAGTCTTTGGTGGCCACGGAATTAGTGTTGATGCCCGACACTTGAACCTAATTGCCGATGTGATGACTAGGGGAGGTGGGTTTACCCCATTCAACAGAACGGGATTGAGTGATCATGTCAGCCCTTTTTTGAAGATGAGTTATGAAACTACATGTAACTTCCTGAAGGAGGCAACGATGGAGGGGGGTCGTGATGACTTGAAGAGTCCAAGTGGGCAGATTGTGCTTGGGAAGGTGAATGGGGTGGGAACTGGGAGCTTTGATATTTTAGTGGGGTTGAACAAGCCGGATAACAGAATAAATGCGTACTAAAGTAGACGAAGGGTACACAGCAGGAGGGAGGATGGGGCTAAGAATTATTCAACCTTTTTTTTTGCTTCTATCGATTCTTTTGGTATGAAATTAGTAGGGCAATTTTCTCTCTTTCTGTATAATACTAAAATTGGTGTTTTGTCCTGTTTGTTTTGTATTTTATTTCATGGCAGGATTAAATTTCTTTGTTTTATTTATGTTTGTATTCTTTTAAACTTTCTCTAAGTAAAATCAATTCATAAAATTAGTGGAAAACATTAAATTATATACAAGTATTTTGTTTCTATATTATACTGAGGCTATTGAGACAAATGTTCCAACACATGTACCTCGTGCGCAACTAGACAAAGCAGGAATGAGCTCTATAGCTCAACGTCAAGCTATTGCATTTATAGTAATGCAAATTTGCAGAGTAATTTCAAGAGTATAAATAGGGTTTAATGCATGCCCACTTGCACCACTGATCTGTAAATGCTGATTTGTGAATATAAGGTTGGATTTATAATTCTGGTTAAATTTAATTTGGTATCCCTAATGGGTTTCTGGTTTTGTTGGTAGGGCTTGGCCCATTCTATCAGTATGATCAGAGCCTGTGTTCAATTCCCAGTAGCTCCATAAAGGGCTAAAAACGAATTTTCCTCTAGCATAGCTGGATATGGACAGTAAAAAAAAAAAATGTGACTTCTTAGCTTTAAAAAATTTGGTGACTTCTTGGCTTAATAAATATAGTGACTTCTTGGCTTAATAAATATGGTGACTTCTTGGATTAAAATTTCATGCTACTACTAGGATTGAGAATACAGGCATAGATTTTGGCAGTTTTTTCATTTCTTTTTGACGCTCCCCCTCTCAACACTCCACACACTCAATACTCTATGCTTAACACTCTACACTCAATGCTCCATGCTCAACGCTCCACACTCAATGCTCCATACTCAATGCTCCACACTCAACACTCCACACTCCTACTCCGCTTCCACACTCCCCTCCATACTTACCTCCATACTCGCCTCCATACTTATGCCTCCTCTATTGCAGCTCACATAGTAAGTTATCTTGCAAGCTCAATCCAATATAGTCTAAATACCTTTGTTATAAAATCTGCCTATGGCTGCTCCCAACAACAGTAGCAGTCCCACTGCTCCCACTTCCACTCTTACCACTCCAAATGATCTCACTACTTCTATAGCTCTCACCACTTCCACTTCCACTTCATTTACTACCTATCCTTCTGCTACTACTTCTACTACCACTACTTCTTCTACTACTACTTCTGCTTCTACTTCCACTTCCTTTTCTACTTCCACTTCCGCTTCCACTTCCCCTTCTGCTTCCACTTCCACTTCTGCTTCCGCTTCCCCTTCCGCTTACGCTTCTGCTTCCGCTTCCGCTTCTGCTTCCACTTCCGCTTCTACTTCCGCTTCCGCTTTTGCTTTTGCTTCCGCTTCCGCTTTTGCTTCCACTTCCACTTCCACTTCCACTTCCACTTCCACTTCCGCTTCCGCTTCTACTTCTGCTTCCACTTCCTCTTCCACTTCCGCTTCTGCTTCTGCTTCTGCTTCCACTTCCGCTTCCACTTCCACTTCCACTTCTGCTTCCACTTCCACTTCCACTTTCAATTCCACTTCCACTTCCACTGCTCTTACCAGTTTCTCCAAATCTGTTCTTCTTTATACTAAGTATTTTGAGAACCACTTAGATCATTTAGTTGCCACTGGTGCTTTTAACAATAATTATCTGTGGAGGATAAAGGGGTTAAGAGCATATATAAAGCGATACTTAGAGTCTTAGAAATTTTTGCGAATAGATCAAATATATTGGAAAGCTTCTATATCAATTTCTATATTGAAATAGTTATTGAAAAATAGTCGAAGTATGTTCTCTTAATTCTAATATGAGATATACTTTTACTTATCAAATTACAAGGTCAATATTCTTTGCCTATCATGCAGAATTCCAAACTGTCTACATTTCATAAGTTTAAATCAGGATCTGAATATTTGGAGATTCATGACAAAGATAGTTATTTGCTAGTATATCACTTCAAAATTCCTTTTTTTTTGGTTGATGGTTTGGTTGAATTACATGAGCTATTACCTGAACTTGAGATACATCATCAAAGAAAAATTAATCCCTATGGAGAATTTCCTATTCGATACTATGCAACTTGAGCAGATAGTAGTTTGGATATCTTTTATAGCAAAGACTATCTAACTCAACAACCTGCTTCTGGAAACTAGATTGAAAGAAATAAATCTCTTTGGACATATCTTAGGGATCGTTTAAAGCTAATAATACCCGAAGCTTACAATAAGCTAACTAATATTAATCTTCCCAAGCCACCTAAGTTATTATGTAATCCTTGGTCAGGCACTGCAATTAATCAACAAATAATACCAGACAGCATTCTACAGCATCATCAAGATTGGAAAGATATTAAATCTGTTCCTAATGCTGTTATACCTTATGGAAATTATCAGAGTAGAGATTTGGTTTTGTGGCAAGCAAAGTGTATAATTGAACTTCAACTCGGTAATGTTCTTTTATTTATGGGTTCTTTAATTTGTCATGGTAATATTAAGATTACTTTTGGAGTTAGGAATAGTGTCAATTTGTTTATACACAAAAGTAATATAGATTTGATTAAATGTAATCCCAGTACTTGGAAAAAAAGAGGTGGAGGTTTAGAGATCAAACTAAAAGGTTATAACAGGGGTGAACCAAATAGAAAAAAAGGAAAGCAGAAGTAGTTAGGTTGATAATTTCTTTTCTTATAGCTATATCTAACTTCCAATTCAAGTACCAATTCTAGCACTCCAAGTTCCAGCATTCTAGCAATCTGAGTTCTAGCAGTCTGAGTTCCAGTAGTCTGAGTTCCAGTAGTCCGAGTTCCAGTAGTCCAAGTTCCAGCAGTCCAAGTTCCCATATATTCTATATTAACTACCCTTTTCCTATCTACTACTTCCCCTATATTAAAGACTACTAACTTCTATTCTTCTTCTACAACTACTCTCCCTACCAATTCCAACTCTCCTCCCCAACTACTCTGCTCCTCCTAGCCAACTCTCTCATCCAACTTTCCTCGCCAACTACTCTGCTCCTCTTAGCTAACTCTCTCATTCAACCCTCTCTCCCAACTTTTCCAATATCAGGAAAGAAAATAGTTTGTCTCCAGTGTCTCTAGAGACAGTAATGCTACTGAAGACAAGATATGTCTCCACGATTGGCAGAATGTCTCCCAGTATCTCCTGGAGACACTAGAAGATACTAGGAGACATATAGGAGATATCCAGGAGACACCTAGGAGACACAAAAGACACAAAAGATACAAAAGACAATCCTGTCTCTTGGAGACACTACCTGGCATCCCAATTCCACTTTTTTCTTGCTGATGAACTCTCCCCCAAGCCTTCCCGCCAAGTCTCCCCTCTACCAACTCTCCCCTCCACCAACTCTCCCCTCCACCAACTCTCCCTGCATCAACTCTCCCTGCCAACTGTTTCTACCAACTCTCCCTACTAACTACTCTCCTGCTAACTACTCTTCCCACTAATCACTATGAATACTACATATTGTCGGGCATGTCGTTTCCATAAACTTCTTATAGAATTTACTACATATTATTCTAAAGGAAGACCATAACAAAGATTAACTTGCATTATATGTTTAGTTAGTATTATTTTTCTGAATTTTCTAATATTTACCATATAAACTAATTGCCTTTTATATAGAATATTTCTCAAGAAAGACAAAGATAAGGAAGACAAAGACAAAGACAAAGATAAAGACATATAAGAAGTCCTCTTCCTAATAATATTGAAGTTAGTATTCTTATCTAATCTATCTATATAATAACTTTGTTATACTAATATTTTATAACAGTCTAATATATTATTACTACTAGCATTTAATAGTTGTCAACAGCCAAAGAAACAATCATATTTTGGTTCTATATTAATATTATATCCACAATATATAGCATTACATTGGTTAGAAGAAAGATTAAAAGAACATTCAAGTACAAAGCAAAATCCTTTATTTAATAGTGTAAGTGTGGGCCAAGTTAGTAGAGGTGTTCCTGAGATGAACACGGCTCTACCAACGTGGTTGGGCAGCTAAGCACAGTGTCTAGGTCCTATACTGGAGTCCCAAAGAGCGGCTGGCTGTCGGTGTATTTGGGGGGTGTTCGGGAGAGTCACGGAGATCTAGAGAAAGAATATTACTGGTGTAGCTTGTATATTCTAATGTTGCTCGACTAGATGGTACTGAAAGAGATCCTGTCTTATCTAGAGGCCGCGGAAATAAGGTCTTTAATAGACACTAGATTTCTGAGGCTATGAGTCTAAACGAACTCACATAAGGACAATCATCAAGACTCATTATGATACCTGATCATAATGGATACAAGATGGCTCATTTAGATATGTTCTATATCATAGATGACGCCAGAGAAAGTAATAGAAATGAGGCTAACAATAGAATAGAGAATAAGACATGACATCAGTTGCCGAACAAGATAGGCAACTGGAACAGGAGAAAGTGGTTAGCTCGCTGACCACATAAAACATGTCAATAATGAGTCAGCGATAAAGGAAAGAGATAACGTGCTAAAGAAAGACAACACTAATACATGAGTAATCCATATACTAATCCAACTGAGGGAAATACCTAAACAAGTAAATGCATCCTAAACATTAGATAAAGAAAATCCTAAAAATAGCCAAAGAGATTCCAAGTTCAAACAAGACTTATAGTAAGGAGAAAAACAAGTATTCCTTACATCCTTCCCTTTTAAGAAAATCCTTCACTAGAAAATAGGCCACAGAATTAATAGGAGGAAAAAAATATCGAAAATATCAAACCTAAATGAAACTAAAAGAAATTATTGCTTGTTCCCATGCCTATACCTACGCTTCTTAATCTGCTTACCTGCAAATGACAAGTTTTCCCAATACTTTTGCACTGCATCAGCTGGGATATTGTCTGCCGGTTCCCAAGTATTATCCTCATTTCCCAACCTTGCCACTTGATGAAGTACAAAGTACTACATTCTTTTTGACAACGTGTTTGATAATATGTTCAAACTCATACCTTGGGCCTAGAACATCCATTCGACAGGACCTGGCTTCGGCAAGGCCCTTGCTAGGAAGGTGTTATCAGGGTTAACATGCTATGGTCAAGGAGAGAAGTATGGACTTTGATATGTCCAGAGGGGCAAGAGAGGTTTCGATAGTATAGTTGTCGATGTCTGGATAGATGGCGAGGATCTTGTAGGACCGAGGAAGATAGGTTCCAACTTAGAGTACAGAGATTCTCTACTGAATGCAGAATGATGAATTTTGACAAGGTCACCAATCTTATACTCAGGACTAGCTCTTCTCTTTTTGTTAGCTTGCCTAGTCATCTCAACTCGACTAGTGTTCATCTTTTCCTGCACAGCAGACCATAAAGCTTGCGTTAAACCATCTGGCCTTGGTGTAGGAATGTCGGAATGAATGGAGTATCTTGATAAGTAGGAGAAAATCGAAAGACGAGAGTATGAGGGGTAGTGCCCCTAGTTGCATCTACGGTATTGTTGATAGCTTCCATGACGAGAAGGATAGCTGGCATCCAGCTGCCGCCATGTTCTTCCTGTTTGGCTCTCAAGATAGTTAAGATTGCTTTATTAGCAATCTCAAACTGACCATCTAATTCTGGGTGGTAGGCAGTAGACATGGATTGATGAATATTGTTGATAAGGCAGAATGACTTCCAAATGCTAGATTGAAGAGAACATCCTGATCTGTAACAATATCTTCTGGATATCCGAAGTGAGGATATACATAATTCATGTAGTTGTTGACTAACATGTTGGCAGTATATCTAGTTTGTAGAGGGATGATAATAGTATACTTGGTGAGTCTGCATACTATTGTCCAAACGTGATCCACCACTACATTGGAGGGGCTGAGTTTAATAGGAGGAAGGGCAAGAAAGTCTATAGTAAGATGTGTAAATGGCTTACTAGGAATAGGAAGAGGATGGAGGAGGCCATAAGGCTTTTGAGTCGAGTTCTTTATTGTTTGATATGTAGCACATGTCTGACAGTACAAACGGATATCTCTTCCCATCTTAGGCCAAAAGAAGTTGTTGCTGAGTGCGTGATACATCTTGGTAAATCCAGGATGACCAAGGGATGTATGGTATTTTTCGAGGAGGATATTCTTGATATGAAGGTTGCATAACCAGGTATTAGGGATGCAGAGACGGACCTGATCATTGTAAGTATAGTAAAGAATACCATGACGAGTACAATAACTATTGCGGAAAGGAGATGAGATAATCTTTGAAAATGCAGGATCTGCCTTATAACCTTCAGTAAGGAGGTTTCCCCACTGAGCATAAGTAGGGATAAGATTAGGAATATCAGAAGTGCTTCATCCTAATGCCAACGCTTGTTCCATCAGGTTGTTATAGGAATTATGAGATAACTATTGCCAATGCATATCATCACCAAAGGGGAGGAGGGTATAAGGGTCCAGAATCATATCTGGGTCTGGAACAGTAGAGGAATTGAATGCTAGAGTATGCTCGATCTTAAATGGTCCTTTGGGAAGGTAATAGGGAACAATAAACTGATGTGTAGGTAACTCCGAGCTGACGCTTGGAATAGAGATAGTATCACTAGCATAAGAAGAGACAGAGGAAGATTTATCTCGAGGGGCTAGAGGAGTGACAAGAATAGTAGAACGATAAATAGAATCTTCGAGATCAGTTAGGTCTTTGTCTGATGAGAATTCTCGATCGAGAATTGCCTT